>CM046864.1:47639666-48239666 GCA_025617745.1 Heliocidaris erythrogramma | reverse complement strand
TGCATGACTTCTAAGATTCCATGCTCATTGATTATGTTGTTATTGTTTATGTCTTTGGTTATTTACTTTTGCTCAGTCAAATATCTGGTGCCTATCATCAAACCATTTCCTCATGCAAATTTATTACTTTCAGAACAAAACGTGTATTTTAAACTCTTATTACTATTGCTAGATACTCATTGTTAGATGCGTGGCCTTGTCCTAAGACTCGTTTTATGCAGTCTTTGCCTTTGTTCTGTTTTTGTTTGTTTGTTGTTTTTGTTTTGTTTTTTGTCTGTCTTTTTAAAGTTATGTTCTCTTGTCTCTTAAGTATCTGTTCTCTAAATGGTGCATTCATGTGCGTTGTGACAGTATCCCTCCCTACCAGACCCTACTCCTACCCCCTTCCCTCAGGTGGCCTAAGATCTATCTCTTTACGGTAATGATAATCTTACATAATGGTAAATAACGGTAATAACGATAACATACCCAGTATTAACTTAATCAATGATGAATTCTTAGATGCCTTCCAAACTTTATTACATTGTCAAACTCACATTCCTGATACTAGCAAGCAAGGGGGCACCAGGCCCCAACGGGATGTTGCTAAAAATTCCGATGAGTGATGTAAATTTTTTTTTTTTTTGTGTGTGTGGGTTGTGGGTTGATTTGTGGATATGTACAGTATGTAGGCTTATATGTACAGTATGTAGGCTTATATGTATATGTATGTAGGTAGATATATGTGCACATGTATGTGTTTATTTGCCAGGTATAAGAGAACTGTTGCTGGGCTAGCGCCATGAGCGTCTTTGGAAGGTGTGTGCGCTCTATAAATGTACACTATTATTATTATTATTATTATTATTATAAATTTGTTAATGATATGACCACTACTCTAAATTCGAATGACAAAGATGTTGATGTACCTTTCGATGACAACGAACATGATAAAGTCAACTCATCCTCTTATCACTATGAACATGGCAAACAAAGAAGCGGACAAAATATACAGCTCCTCATTGTACCTTCCACACTGGTTCTGGTAGACAAAAGAACATCCATTCATTGCTATTATATAAAAATATGTAGAACAGGTGTCACGTGCATATTCACCTGTTCTACTTATTTTACATAATAGCAATGAAGGGATGTTCTTTTGTCTACCAGAACAATTGTGGAGGGTACAATGAGGAGCTGTATAGTTTGTCTGCTCTCTGTTGTCATCGTGTTCATAGTGTATTACTCTGAAAATCAATTTGTTTCACACTTTTTAAATATTGATATATGGCTGAGTTTTCTTTGTTTCATGCTAATATTAGAAGTATTAACAGAAATTTCTGATGCGTTCGTTCATGAATTATATGGAACTCTTCTAACTTCCTCATTTATGCCACTTATTTCTAAACCAACTCGCATCACAGAACAATCTTTCAGCTTTATTGACAATATATATAGTAACATGCATCCCTTTCCTCAAGCTGGCGTTGTAATATCAGACCTGGAGGATCACTTTCCCATGTTTGTACATTTCCCCATCTTGCAGTAAACACAAAGCCCTTCTATAACATACAAACGGATTTTGGCTGAAGGAAATATTAAGACATTCAAAGTCAGACTTAGCATATTTGATTGGAATGATATGATATGACTGATGTAAATAGTAGTTTTAATGAATTTATGGCTAAATTAACTAATTTGTTTAATGAATGTTTTTCCTATGAGAAAAAATAATATTCCAAATAGGAAAAGAATTCCAAAATATCCATGGATATCACCGAGCTTATTAAGATCAATGAATAGGAAAAAAAATCTTTATTTGAAATATAAAGCGAATCCCACAGAAAGTTCTAAGTCGAAATATTTGAATTATAAAAATAAATTGACATGGTTAATACGTAAAGAAAAAAACAATATTTTTCACGTCAATTTATGAATTGTAACAAAGATGCTAAAAATACATGGAAATTAATCAATGAAGTTCTGAATTAACAGAAAAAGAAAAGTACTATCTAAGATACAAATTGATTAAAGAACTATTAATGAGTTACAAGATCTTGTAGATAACTTTAATGATTATTTTGTTGAAATAGGTGCAAATTTAGCAAGTAAGATACGTAATTCTATGGTCTCTACTCCTGTAAATGAAGTAGAAGTCCTTGATATTGCTAACAATTTCACATAGTAAACGCAGTTGTGGACATGATGGTCTGGATAATTTTATAATTAAGAAAATTATAGCAAGTATTGTGGAACCATTCACTTATATATGTAATCTATTTTTGAACACAGGTGTTTTTCCAAACAAAATGAAATTAGCAACAGTAATCCCTATTTTTAAGAAAGGGTAACCCCTTATCGCTGTCAAACTACAGGCAAATATCTTGGTTTACTACCTTTTCCAAACTACTTGAAAAAGTAGTTTTTACTCGTTCTATGGCTTTTTTGAATAATAATTATATTTTACATGAATCTCATATCGGATTTAGAAAAAAAACATAATACAACACATGCTCTCCTGTCTCTAATTATAAATAATATTAAAAGTTCTATTGATAATGGCACCCACACAATAGGAATGTTCTTAGACTTCTCTAAGGCATTCGACACCATTCGGTAATGAATCTGACTTGTTGTGACTTTTTTCTTTGGGGTTATCTCAAGAGCAAAGTGATCATTACCCCTCCACCTGACATTGCAACTCTGAGACAAAGAATCACTGATGAATTTGAAGCTCTACGCCACCAAGCCCCAATGATTCGCAGGGCTGTGCGTGAGATGGAGAAAAGAGCTAATCTCTGTATGGAAAGGATTGGGGGCCATGTTGAGGGGCATGGGATGTAATGTTAAAAAGAGATATCCGAAAGAAGACAATGGTAAGTTGCGATTATTAATTGCATTATTCCATTTGTTTAGTTAATTTCTGATAAGGTGCATTGATTCTTGCAGTGTCTAAACTTGGTCCCAAGTCCAATTTGACCCATTGCCCAAAAAGAATGATTACTCAGCCATCCATGACTGTGTATGAATAAATAAGATATCATTGGAAAGAGGAGATATGTGGTTTTAAGATGTTGCTACTCACTTTGGTGTAAAGTTAAGACAATCTTCACAAATTTGAAATCAAATCTTGTTGCATTTTTTTATATATACGCTCTGTAGATCATGAAATTCTCTTTAGCAAACTTTCACATTATGGCATAAAGGGGCATTGTTTCAGACTGGTTTCGAAATTATACGAACGTCAGCAATATATCTGTATTGAAAATTGCATTTCGCAATTAAGAAATATTAATTGTGGTGTTCCACAGGGTTCTATTCTAGGCCCTTTATTTTTTATTTTGTATATAAATGACTTTCATAGATCGTCAAATTCATTGACCTTTATTATGAATGCAGATGAAACGTGGGTTCAATGACCCCTTTTTTCAGTAGGTTCTACTCTAATTTCATTTTCTTGAAATCTTCAATGCTGCGTTTATACAGCAGTGACGTTCCCTGTTGTAGAGTGAGAGATGCAAACTCCATCTCGTAACGCCGAACTGCGTTTGAAATAAATGGTTTGGAAGTGATTTTACACCTATCATGGTAATGGATCCTCAGTCGCCCCCAACTGCTTCAATATTCTCAGTTAATGAATGATTGCAAAGGAGTTTCATATTCAAAGGAGGTGCATGCTTATCTGCCCGGTGGGTTACCTCCTCCTCTGGTTAGACATGTGGCTTTGGCCTTGCTTGGCTTGTAGAGTTTGCTGGCTATTGCGTCTATGACTGGGGAGGCTTGCCTCTACCTTGAGGGCCATGACCTAAAAGAGGCCTGTCAGATGTTCTGTTGTGCGGTTGGTATGGTTGAGTAGCAGTATTACTGGATTTGCCTTTGCATCTGAATGGTGTCCACCTTGCCGCGCCATATTTCTGTTGTACGGCAGCAGCATAACCCTTGTAGGGATGGTAACTCTTGTGGTATTGATAAGAGCGGGATTTCCCTTGTCCTTGTGTAACACCCGCTGTGGCCAAATGTTGGTCCTTAAGTCTTTGACTTGTTTACTCAAGTCTTGTGACTGGTGTTGAAGGCTTACACAAATGTGCGTATCTGTAATTCAGGTTTGGCTCTATGAAATCTTTCCCGAGTTTAGTTCGAACTGTGCATTACAAAATAGTGCAAGTGTATCTTGCTGCGTTTCTGAAATCGACTGTGATGATAGAGTGCGTAGGTAAGTCTTTTACATGCATAAATACAACCTAGGATAGTACGGGCTTATGTAGTGTACATTTTTTAAAGTAATAAAATGCACAAGAGAGCAGATAGTACATTTTACTTGTTAAACATTAATTCTTTTACTCCACCAACTCTAACATTACACTGGTTTCATTAAAATTAGCACTATAATATAAAGAAGCACTTAATCCGGGATATGTAACATTTAACTGTTAATATAAAAGTAGATGTTCGTAATCATGTGCGTTATTATACAACTGTGTACTCTATGCCTAACGTAATGGATGCTTACAGACACAACCCACGTTGAACCTTACTTCCTAAGTTCCTCCACCTTATGTTTATTTGAAATTCATTTATATGAATCTTATCTTAAATTCATCGGCATTTTCTTGGTTTAATTTATGTTCGTTTTTAACTGTTCTGTTTGTTGAAGTCAAAAACGATAACCTTGAACGCAAATGTTTAATAACGGTACGTTTTTGTCTTCTCGACTACCACATTAATTTCGTCAGAAGGCTTATTCTCTTTGTTCCCTGGGGACTTCCCATGAAGTTCTTTTAAGTTTTGCTTAGCCTTGTTGTTGCTTTTGCTTTTCCTGGCATCAATGTAGCCAATGAAGGTATATAGGAAGGGGTTGATGGAGGAGTTGATAGGGACGATCAGGATTACTGTCCAAGCATAGAGGGAAGGATGAAGGGTGACCATACCGGTTTGGGAAAGAATGCCCATGATGATCACTGGCATCCAACAGGCGAGGTCTGTAGCAACAATCAAAGCCATACGAAATGCCAATTTGGTCTCGTGCTTCTGTGACTTGTTGTTCCTGACGCGGGCAGCAGACCGACTGGTCTTAACAAAGATCATGACGTAGCAAACCAGAATGAAGATGAAAGACACCAGATTGACGCCAATGAAGACAATGATAGAGAACAACCATGGAGGTCTGGTACTGATTTCGGTAATCACGTACATGACCTGATACTCAAAGAAAAATTCTCCGATGATATCCAATCGTCCTGTGCTCTGTGTCTCGACATGAAGAGGCAGACCAAGACACACATCAGACATTCCGTAAACATCCGGTCTGTAAGATGTAATGATCACAAGTCCCACACTAAGCATCATGGTGAAGATCCAGAGCAAACCAACTAGAACCTTTGAAGCACCCTCTCGAATCCTGACATTGCCAAAGGGGAACATAATACAAATGAACCTATCCACAGTGATCAGGGTCAGTGTAAAGACAGATGCCTCACCCGAAAGAAACCCGAGGAAACCAGCAAAACGACAAATATAGGAATCACGCCATTGTGGAGCGGTGAGATAGTACCCATCACCATAGTAGATGTCTACAGTAGTAATGATGATCATGTATATTCCCATCAAAATATCGGCCATTGCTAAGCTCCCAATCATTATGTTCTGAACTTTCGATGTTCGAAGACTCCGGTCTTGCAGCCGTACGAAAAGAACTATTCCATTGCCTACGAGTGCGGAAAGCCCCATCACCCAACCCGCAATCCTTAGAGCCCCATTAGGAAAAAGCCTGCCGCAAGTTTCCAATGGCTTGGTCTGAGAAGTTTTGGCGCATTGGAAGTTGGGATTACCATTCAGCTGGCAGCACAATCGGTTGTCTGATGTAGCCCTGTAGATTTGAGATCATAGAATAACTTTCATAGGTTGTAAAAATAATAACATGTCCAAAGGGAGCATCTTTCTCTCCCGTAATACGAGAATTTTGAAATAACATTCTGTGGTAATTTTTAAGTCGAAAATGGTATGCAAATTAAAACTTACCTCAAAGTTTCACAGCATATTGAATAACGTATGAAGCAATTTTAATGCTCATAATGTTACGTCACTGTTGGTGATGGACACCTAAGGTATATATTTTCGCAAACCTTACTAAATGATGAATGTTATATTTTGTACTCACAATTTCTTAACGGATGTGAGGCCCGAAAGTGTATTAGCTTCTATGGTACTGAGCTCCGTTTCAAGAAGAAATCTGTTAGGAAGTGAATCTCAAATAGCTCAACTATATGATTATTCAATATCAGTGCCATGTATATTTCACTCATGACAGTGATTAACAATATCAAACAACATCATACATAGGTTTACAGTAAACAAGTTATTGTGCTCTCTCATGCAATAACCGAAAATTAACTTCAGACATATTCCTAAAATGATTTGTTTTACCTTCTACCAGGTGTTACAAAAGTAGTACAGAGGGTGTTTCATAAAGCTGTTCGTAAGTTACGCACGACTTTACGCACGACCAGTGATCAGTTCTTGCGCTAAATGATTTCCTATTGGATCAATAAATTTGAATTGAATTGAATTGAATTGAATTGAATCAGTATAGCACCTAGGAACATGTCCCAGTCGTTCGTAAAGTCATTCGACCTGGTAATGCGCTTATCATAATGGAAATGGTAACAACGTTTTCCTGTACAGTTGTTCTAATACACAATGTATCTTTAAATTAGATTAAAGATCACATTGCAAGAAAATTCCATCAAAATAAATATTGGCTTAATACTTATTATTGCATAGATGGCATAAATTATACAAGGTTATCCAAATTCAACGCTTGGAAACATTTGAATTAATGATTATTATCAATTATAAAACGGTAAGATACAGCCCCCGATATAGCAGCTGAAGAGCTCCTCGAACGCTGCTGAGATATGTGACGACACACGAAGGACCAGTCCTGTCTAAGCAGACGATGTCCCATAACATCTTACACATTTTTCAGTGCCTGTTTTGTCATCTCCTCTTCACTTATTTCTCTTACTTGACTAGCGTCAGTCTTAATGTTAGTCTGTTGCCTCACTCTTAACTTCGTGTATGGTATTATTTTGATGAAAAATGCAGCGTTAAAAAAATAAAAGAATCAGTCACTTGTAAACAAAATAAGACGCCATTGTATTTTCAGCCGCTTGCACCGGGGCATGTTCGGCGTTTCAAGAGGGAACGAATACAATCTGTGATATTATTCGGAGGGCTTTTCAATTTGAAAGTGGGGTTTATTTCAATGATCATTGACCCTTCTCCTGTGTATTTACTATCAAACGGTTTTAGTTATCAGAATCAGTTCACTTTCCCTTTTAGAATGGTGTGAAATAAGGTCATGTTAAATATACCAAACTCTTTATAATTTGATAAATAATTGCATTGCAATTACGTTCATTCATTATAGGACGTCGTCTGCTTAAGCAGGATCGATCCCTTGTGTGACGACATCAAAACATCGCTATATTTCTGGCGAATCCTCGGATATTCCAGATGCTTAGAAGAGCTTTTATTTATGTTGTTTTTATAATCATCAGATACGCAGTTGACATAAAACTTATACGATTGCCATCTGTAAGCTTCCCAGTTTCTAGTGATACATTAATTGCCATATTTGTGATTTTCTTGCAATGTGATCTTTAAGTCATTCTGACAAGAAATAACAATAAACACAGCAATGAATGCTTGGAATTATGTAATGCAAAATACTTACAGATAGCGAAGCGACATCACGGAACTAACTCCAAACGGATCAATTTTTGCAATACGGTTGTAATTCAGATCTCTGTTTGAAGAAGAAGAAGAAAATGAAAGAAAGAGCCATTAATTGTTTCCCAAGGTTTCAGTACCCTAATATCCTTACTTCAAAGTTTCTATATTAAAAATGGAATAAAACAAAGTCGATTCTTAAAGACCGATCATATTTTACGCAATAAATTCTTCCCCAAATTCTGATGAACTGAACGTATTTTTTGTTGTTGTTGTAAAATGAAATTTGTAAGTTCAGTCATTAGGGGAGAACGGATCGGATTAGAAAGCGAATCATGCAATGATACCTTGTATTTTGAAAATGAGTTAATATATTTTATTGTAGCTTCATCATTTCTATGTGGTACATGATATCTTAATTATTCAACATAATGACGTAAAAGACACCCTCCTTTATATTGTTAGTTTTAATAAAATTAATAAATTTAACCCTTTCAAGACAACTGACCACATTTTGTGCTTTGGCTCAATATATTTTGAATCGGAGCTCTAAAAAATATACCTGATGCATGAGAAGAAAGAATAAAATTTTCTGCACACACTATGCCCATTTTTGTTGCATGACCATATTGCGTGTGATGCCAGGGAAAAAAAATTGTAAAAAGAGAATAAGCTTTAAATTACTTAAATTGGCAACACATTGAGAGGTTACAAATCATTGTGTTTTATAAAAATTGACATTTTTTCCCAATACCTAACCGTATTATATTGTTTTCAAAGATATTACGCCTTATATAAACATGCAGCAGTAAAAGAAAAATATTGTGATTAATTTAGATCTTAAATAATTCCTGACATGGAAGGGTTAAAAGAGGTCTTGAACTGCGAGAAGATAAAAAAACAACCCATGCCGGGTAAACGGGCAGTACTTATGGTGAAGTGGGCAGTCTGTGAGAAAGGGGCCAAACTGTCAAAAAATGAAAAATCAAAACTTTTACCGAAAGGTGTCCCGAATTAAGTGCTGGAGATATCAAAGACAACTGATAACTTTAAAATAGGAGACCTTGTATACAGTAGCTTTTAAAATTTATCATAACAACTCGGTGTAAAATATATTGGGTAATGTATCGTTTAAAGAGAGTTTTTGACACGCGCATGATATCCTACGCGAACGCGGTGTTTGTTTAAAACATGGCAGATCATGGAGCTCCCAATAGTTCCTTTTCACGTACATTCTGTATGGGAGGGAACAATTTGAAGCTCCATGAAATGACTGACCAATCACAAGCGACCTCCAGTGTCGCGACTCTCTGTATGCATAGCTCTGATTATTACTAGCTGTATTTTACTTTTACCTCACATGTATTCAGAGTGTAACTGGGATGAAATGATGTCCCAGTTGACCCCAATAAAAAAATAAAAAGAGAAAGAAAAAAAAAAGAAAAAGAAAATGAATAAATAAATAGAACACAACACAATTCCTCTTAAAAAATTATCTTTATTATTGGTCATAAAATAGATGACTGCAAAGTATTGGGTCATATCAGACTTTCTAGCCTCATGCAGGGTTTTCAAAGAAGCAAAATATTTGACACCTATCTCAGAAAGAAACTAAAATAATATAAACATATTGATACAAGGTTAATTACTTGTTAAGTTAGATGAGGTGTCTCACGGCTCCCAAATCCAGGTGATTATTATTTTAAACAATATTATTATCAAAAAGAACTAAACACAAAAATGGTTATCTGCTCACAGATACTGAAGCGATCGCATTCCAGAAAACACTCCCTGCGGTAGATATCGGATGACATTCGATGACAAATTCCTTTAAATAATAAAGAATTTGCAACGATTAAAGTCCAGTATGTACTACGAGAGATATTCCAAGTGCACATACTTTAGGGATCTAATACACACAAAGGTCTTCGGGAGAACGATACTACGGACTAAGGCAGTTCCTTTTTTTTTTAAACAATCGAAGGAGGCTGAAAACAACACTTTTAAAGATATTCCAATAAAGCCCATTTTGCTAGGAATATGAAAATAATGCATGACACAGATACTTAGAGAATGCAATCTTCAATAAATATATCATAAAATATTCAAAGAAATATATCCCCCAAAAGAGTTAAAATATTGCATATTTTTATAGAATGAAATATCGACTTACAAATTTTTGAGGGATCTCAAATCAGAAAAAGCACCCACTTCGATCTCGCTTATATCGTTGTATTGAAGAAACCTGTAATAAATTAATGTTACATTCATTTGGCTATATTATTTCAAAATGGAAAATAAGAGTACGACTAACGATTAAATGGTCTGGAATTTTGATTGCTTTAAAAAGTAACCTCGAATGTCACTTCTGGAGAAAAAAAAATGTCACTTACAGTGTATTTGCGAAAAATATCTCAAATATTGTTGAGATGACGAGAGGACATATTGTTACCAAAAGCATCTAAGGTTTTAGAACCTTAAATGTATATGATTACATATGCAAATTATGGATTGAATTATCCAGGTCAATCATTGTTAATTAAAATTGTTCATGCTCAAAATTGTCTTTAACTTTCTGCATGTACAAGTTCAAGTGAAAACAAAGGAGCTTTAGGCTCATAACTAATAGTTGCAGGTGCATAATGTTGACTGGAATGTGTGTTAAGAGGGGGTTGAGCAACTAATATAAGCAGACTAGGGCAATTCCAGCGTAACGGACATAACATTTAGATTTTCTTTTTCTTTAGGACAGTTTTAAACAAAATCAAGAGTCCTGAAACATATTTCTGTGAGTGAAGCAGATTTTTTTTAATTACTTTTAGGGACATATATAGCAAAGTACACAGTATTTCACTCAATAGTGGAAGAGAAATTCACTTTTTTATCGTAACGGGCATGACAGAACATTGACAAGAATATTTACTCCTGTAAACAGCTTGACAAACCTGTAAATTTCAGTGTTCAATCAGTCTAATATGGTAGTAAAAATTGTCAGAGCTAAAACTTAGGGTAGGGCCTACCGGACATGACTCTTTTGTCCGCTCTCTATCAACCTCCATAACTTTGCTTTTAAATGGCTACTGGGTAACGTGAACCTCCTTTTGTTCAATTATCATCCATCCGTCTCTCCTTACTACCAATAAATCAAATATGAAATGCTTGTGGCGTAAGATGTGGCACATTTTGCTCCAAAAGTGAGACTTTTGAAGAAAATCATGCCTTAATGTACTTAAGTGTCCCAATCACATGAAAAAATAATTTGTGTACAGCTAGAAAGTATAAAATCAACCTCAAATATAACTTTGTCTGGTATTATATAGGTCAACAGTCAATGAGTATGAAGGAAATAAAAGATAACATGAAAATGCTCAGAGTTTGGTTCCGAGCGAGTCTTTATCTTGGCGAGCGAGTACGGGTGTGTCGAGTAGTCTACTAACGAGTCGCTTTTACGCTTAATATATAGAGTGTAATTGAAATTGCAATATCTCTTTTAATAGAATTAATATTTGAAGCCCATATTTTTAATATAGTATAACGACATGCAACCTCTAGCATACAGAGCAAAATTGCTTTTGGTGGTTGGTACCCTTTCAGTCCTATTTATATAGCAGTAAAGTTAAAGAGCTTCTTGAGCTCATTCACTGATACTAAATGTGTCATTGTAACAGTTATCGCCAATTTAAAGATTTTTAGCAAGTGAACATTTTCTGTTGCATTGCCCACTTACAGAAACTGCAAATTCTCCAGTCCAATGAAAGTCCCATTAGTGATCCTCTGAATGCTATTACCACTGAGAGTTCTGTGGGAGACATGAGGCTGTTATTGTTCTACAAAGCAGTACACTTCAATGGAGATGAATATTAAAAAAAATAAAACTGTCTTAACAATCTGAGGCATGATAAACTTAGATCCAGCAATTATTATATTTTTAGGTGGATGGTTCAGCACCCTATATAGAAACCCAAAACTTATTAAAAATCACATAATGACCCCCTCCCCTCCCCCCCCCCCCGCGCACACACACACACACGCACGCACCATAAATGTAAAACTGTAAGCCTAATTTGGTAGATCATATTTTTTTGTTTATAAATGATATAATTTTATATAATATAAGCAGCCCTGGACATTCACGGGCGCTAGCTCTGTTTATGATTAATCACCGTATACGTACCGTATATTTGTCACAATAATCAAGGGAATAAAAATAAGTCGGGTAAAGTGTTATATTTTTTTTACAAAGAAGTATTTACGATATGTATGTGTTATTTATCCAAACCTTACATGTTCATCTTGATGAAGACTACATGATATGGATATAATTATGTTCGATTAGTACTATATCCATGCATAGAGCTAGAGGGGGCGATTTTTGATCTTGCCATGTTTCTGTTGGGTAATACTCAGAGAAATTAAGGCCATGAAAAAATAACATGCATAATTAGCGTCCCTTGTAAAGAGTACAAAAATGAGCACAAAATAAATGTATTGTCATTTTCTTTTCAGGGGGATTATGGCCCCCTTATATGGGTCTTGGGAGGACCGACGGATTGCCTTTTCCCTACTACCCTCCCGTCACCCCAGCGCGAGGGGAGACGGGTGTAATATCCTATATGTATTAATATCATAGTGGAAATAGAAGAAATTTTTGGTGGGGGGGGGGGGGGACGCTCCTTCTTTACACCGTGGCAACCGATATTCCTAAGTGACGTGATCTCCTACACCTCCCCTCCCCCGAATGATGTCTACAGATCTGTTTAGTCTGTCATAAGGGAATGAACAATATATTTGAGGCGATATACAATAACATGTTTCCAACGGTATGAGGGCCATTTTCCCCATTCATGTCCATTTAGTTGATAATAGGAATGATTAATGCGACAGCCAACCAAATGTGCGGTTAGGTAAACCCTAAACACTAACCCTAACCCTAAACCTAATTCCTAAACTCTAAAGCCTAACCCCAGCCCTAACCCTATATTTGACCAGGCATTACAAAACCACGAAAAAGTCGCCAGATATGAATTTTTAGTTATTAAAGGTCTGATTCTGAAAGAGCTGATTCTCAGCTTTAAAATGATATATTTAGCATTGGATGTTCTAACTCACTGTATAAAGAGTAGAATGCACAGTCCCTCATAATGTTACTTCTGAGAAATAAGGGTATAAAGTTTGCAGTCTATTGAAGCACTCTGACTTGAAAGGTGTTATGCTAAGGTGACAAAAGGAGGATTACAACTCAACTAAAATCTCTATGAAGGGATTATCAAATTGTCCTAAAACTTGGCATACTAATTAGTCATATCCTGTTCATTATAGTGCACGTATGTTTGCACCGCTCACTTCGTGGGATGGGCCATTTTTAAATGTTAATGAGGGAATCACTGAACCGGTTCAGTGAGCACCGCCGGACAGACTTACATCTATAATTACCACCTTCCATGGGATAATGAGCCAGTACACCCCTCGAAATATGATTCAGCCAATTAAAGCCCCGACAAATGTCATAGATGTATGAATATTTATAAAAATGTATGAATCAAGCTCTTTCATTGAAGCTAACTTATATCACATAAATATATCAAAAATAACTTTAATTTTGGAATGTATAAATGTTTAAAAACTTTATGAATAATCATGAATTAATTGTGTGCCCATTTTCATCGGCTAATATTTTTATTTTTGCAATTTTTAAAAACTAAACTGACCTATTTCTGTGATCGATGGATATGTAATCTAGATATTTTCACCGTTTTTAGCCGAGGGGCAAGTACGACATCGACGTAGCCAGCACGGGAAAACAAGTTAATTTTTCAGAAAAGTCCAAGTGTGCTGACCATATATCCGTTCGTTACATATATCTATACCGTATTTACATGCTGTAAAATGAGCAACAATGGGATACAAATGTTGTTTATTAAAAATATGTGACCCGTCACGACAAAATGAGACAGAAGTCGCTGGGCTAGATATTGAGAAAATTGGGCAAATCTTTAAAAACTTCAAATTTCGTCATTTTTTTTTTCTTCGCTGATTTGAATCTTCAGTGTTTCATGAATGCTCTGTAAAAAAATTGAGTGTTAAATATAACGGGAAAGGGTAGAAAAGGCAGTTTTTCTACGAGTGTTTTTTTCGGTCAACTCTTCTATTTTTTTCGGACAGCTGGCGCGTGCCACCGCGAAAAGAAAGCCATCCGCTAGGCCCCGCCCCTAGCGACGCGTGGCTTTGTTTATTGGACGTTGGCAGTCACGTGATCTCTGTAAAAGAATTTGCAACAAGTACATGTACTTTATGCTCGATCGTGCTCGTGCCGTCTCGAATTGTTCTAAGATTAAGATCAGATATTGCTCGGTTACCTTTTAAAAGCCGAAAAGAAAAGAATTGGCCTTTTAACCAGAAAGAAAAGTACCTGTGTAGAGATTATGGAATCATGCCCGTTATTTAGGACAAAGAGAGAGAGAGAAAATCAATAATCGTCTCTTGCTGGAGGTGACTCAATCCTTGTTCTTTGAAGGGGTGAATTCTCTATCTCTTTATAACATGGCGAAAAGAAAAGAAATTAGCTATTACACTCCTGTACATTGTATACACTTTTTTCGAGTCAATAGAGCGGAGAGAATCGATGACCTTCAAACTAAGACGCAGTTTATCTTCATCATGTTCATACCGCCAGTTAGCGGCCGATTCTCTTATTCGTTTAAAAAGCCGAACAAAAAAGAAAGAGTTAGCTTTCGAAACAGAATTACATGTAAGAAGAACTGTTGAAATCATGATACAGGTGAAAGATTTAGGAGGCGAGAGAGAATTGTCTGGGTGTCAATTTTTACAAAAAGCAGTTGTCATTATTATTTATGTTTTTAAAATCTACATGTATAGTTAACTAGAGCGGCACTATAAGAAGCAGTTTATCTTCATCCCGCTATTGAACATGACGATAATAAGCGGCCAATTCTGCAACTCTTTTTGACAGCCGAAAATAAAAGAAAATTAATCGTTTTTTTTTAACTAGAATGAAAAGGCCCTTGGCTGTGATAATGAAACAAGTACCTGATTTGTTTAAGCTTGAGTTAACAAGAGCGGGAACGATGACTTTCAAGCTAAGACGCAGTTTATCGACCAATTCTGTCACTCTTTTTATTTCGATATCGACTCTTTCATGTTTTTTTTAAGGCAAAACCAATCCAGCCAGGTACGGTACTGCGTACCGTTCCATACCTGCGGCATAGAGCGTACATAACTACATGTACGGTAGAGATATATCATTACAGTGAGAGAGAGAAAATAGATCGTACAACTACAACAAGACTTGCCAGATCACCCACCACAGACATATTTAATTGTACAGTCGATTTGATGGACGAGATAGATTCCCTATAAACTTAGTATTACTTAAATCAGTATTATATGATTGCTTCCAATCTATTCTAACTCCAGCTATGTACAATATTTAGATCTTGTGACCAAAAAGGCATTAGGCCTACTAGTATTATCCACTACTCAGACACTAGATAGACACTAGATAGACCCTGATGGAAACCCCAAATCTGAAGTCCGAAAGTTTGCTGATAAGGAGAAGAAAAAACTTTTATTGTATTACTATAGCATGGACCTACTAGTACTAGGTCCATGCTAAGTTAGTTGAGTTGATAAATCAAGTCAAGAAAAAAATATATGCCACTTGATTTGGGGCTTTGGGCAAGGGGAATGCCGTCAAGGGGGGGGGGGGGTGGCTTATCTCCATCTCTGATGAGGGTTGGCTCATCTTCATCTGTGATGAGGGGTGGTTTATCTCCATCTCTGATGAGGGTTGGCCCATCTTCATCTCTGATGAGGTTGACACATCTTCACCTCGGATGGGGGATGGCTCATCTTCCTCTATTTGGAGACGTGGCTCATTTCTCTGATGAGGGATGGCTCATCTTCATCTGTGATGAGCGGTGGTTCATCTCTGATGAGGGTTGGCTCATTTTCCACTCTGAAGGGGGTGGCTCATCTTCTCTGACGAGGGATGGCTCATCTTCATCTCTTATTGGCGATGCATTTGGCATTACAATTACGTGCACTCATGATACATAAAAAGGGGTTTAATTCAAAAGACGTGCGCCGAATGAAAAATGTCTGTTCTGACCAAAGGAATCCTATACCTCTAGCACAATTTCTCCCCCAGAATGGTGAATATCCCTAGAAATCAAATATCTTGCCCCTTTGTGAAAAAAAAATTGCTTTCGTTAATATGGAGTATTAATGTTTAGTATTATGACAATGGAGATGTTAATGACCTTCCCTCACGAGTGATGATCGGGAAATGAGCTTAAATGTGCGATATGGATGATTTAAAATTTATTATATTGAAGGTTTGGGCACAGAAACACACGCATCCTGAACTATAACATGCCTTACCCATTTCAACTACTTAATTTGGAATTTTAAACCATTTTTTTAAGCATTGGAAAGTAAAAATACAAAACATGTTGTTTGCGCCCTCATGTGACCTTATTAAGCAGAATCGGCAAATAATCAGCGGCCTCTCGCGCCAGCGCCCGGACGCGTCTTTTTTTTTTTGTAACCAAGCCTAGGCAGAAACCCCTTTTTGAAGACTTTGAAAGAGACTACAAGTATCGGACTTGTATTTTCTTACTCAGTCACCTTATTTTTAAATAAGCAAAAGAAAATTTCGTAATATAAACCTCTGCCGTGGTTCGAACTCGTGGTTCTTTCACCAAGAGAGGACTGGATTATCCGATTGCGCCACACAGAACAGCGAAATCTGCTTCGTTACAACAAAAAAAGACGCCGGCCGCGTGTTTACGTTTTCCAACCAAGCCTAGGCAGATTTCGCATTTTTCATACTAATGCGGTTTATTCCGTCAAGACTAATCGCATGAATATTCATGAAAACGAATTATAGCGATATAATAAAACGAGCAAGGGCATCGAACAGCTGTTGTGTGTGGCGCAATCGGATAATCCAGTCCTCTCTTGGTGAAAGAACCACGAGTTCGAACCACGGCAGAGGTTTATATTACGAAATTTTCTTTTGCTTATTAGGGTTAGGGTTAGGGTTTGCTTATTTAAAAATAAGGTGACTGAGTAAGAAAATACAAGTCTGATACAAGAAAATACAAGTCCGATACTTGTAGTCTGTTTCAAAGTCTTCAAAAAGGGGTTCTGCCTAGGCTTGGTTGTAAAAAAGAAAGGCGCCGCCCGGACATTCTGTCAAAATGTCGGCGCCCACAAAGCGCCTACTGGTCGTGTATTCAACGAACATACGTGAGTGCACAAGTATCAATGCATGATCTTACTCCCTTTAAAAGTTATTGGAGATCAAAATGAGACAAGTATTCAGGGTCGTAAAAAAGAAAAAATATACAACAAAATCCAGAGAAGACACACATAAGTGTAATAAAAAAACTATCAAAAATACCACTTTTAGATTGTTTGGTGCCTCCAAATTTTTACATTACTTAGAAAAAAGCACACTCTTTCAGGAAATACCTAAAACTAAAATTTGACCATGTACACCAAAAACACATTGAGCTCTTACTGAAAATCACACAGTTGACTTTTTGGTGGTTTTGTGGTGCCTGGTCACATATATTGTTTTCTTTTTCGGTGGCTGTCGCAAAAGGTAGTAAAAAGTATAATAGATTAAATTTAAATAAAGAGTCCTTAAATAAGTGGCCAAAAATCCCCCTCTCCCTTTTTCTGTACATTCTAACAGTTACATGTTCCTCTCCTTCACCTTGTCTCATAGAACACCAACCCCCACAAAAACAAAAACTACTGAAGCACAGAAAGAATTAATTTCAACTGAGAAACAGCCCCCCCCCAAAAAAAAAAAAAAAAAAAAAAACAAAAACAAAAAACAAAAAACAAAAAAACAAAAACATAAACAAAAAACAAAAAACAAAAGCAAAACCCCTAAAACAAAAAAAATAACACAAAAAACAAAGAAAACAAACTGTTGAAAGTTCAAGTTAAGTAATGGAATTATTGCATAAATCAAACTTCCAAAGGAGCCGAATTTTCACAAATAAAAGGCAGATACGTTTACAGGCACCTGAATCGGTCCGAATCGATAGCGACGACCGCCCCCGGTGGATGTCTCATTGAGACCTGTACATCGTCCTCTTAAATCACTTGAATTAAAAAGCAGATTGCAGTAGGGGCAGATTTTGATACCCTAAACAGAGAAACCCGTTTTATACCATTAACGGCGATTTTATATCTTGCTATCTTGCTATTTGAGGATTACACCATCATCATAGACCTTTATTTAGCCAAAAAGGAACCGCCCGCAAATTGACCACATTACCGAACTATATCCCCCCCCCCCGCCCCCTTCAGCGGATCTTCTTCTGGCACTCTGAATTTGATGCCCTTTTTCTTGATACCCTAAACGCGCGTAACCCGGGTTATGCCCTTATTGCTGAAAAGGTACCCTTTTTTATCCGTTTTCTTGTACGTGGATGATGCCTGATGTACCGGCATCAATGGGAAATGCCCCCCCCCCCCCCGTAACCATGAAGCTACAAAATCATGATGTAACTCTATGCGTGAAACATAGTATATGCAGTACATGTAGAAGTACACGCGCACTGTGTGTTGATGCGCCGTATACATTAAAGCCATACATGTACTGCATGTACCGTTTGCGCAGTAGACATTGAACGTGTATATACACACTACAGCATGCGGAGCTATGCCTACGCGGATACGTTTTTTGGCAGTACACCAATTGAGGTTTCTCCCCTTCACAGGTAAAGGGTATGGGTTGGGGCATTACAGAAGGTACTTTTTCGTGCGTACGGCAGTGCGCTGTTCCATCGGCAGAATTATTACTCCCTTCGGAAATTCAATGTTTAGAAATGAATTTGTGACCAGGCACCACAAAACCACAAAAAAGTCGTCAGATATGAATTTTTAGTTAAGGTCTGATTCTGAAAGAGGAGATTCTCAGCTTTAAAATGACAATAACTCATAGGCATCGGATGTTCCTAACTCACTGTATACAGAGTAGAATGCCCAGTCCCTCATAATGTTAATTCTGAGAAATAAGGGTTTAAAGTTTGTTTGCAGTCTATTGAAGCACTCTGATTTGCAAGGTGTTGTAATCCTTTCTTTGTCACCTTAGCACAACTCAATTAAATTTTAGGAGAAGGGATTATCAGATTGTCCTACAACTTGGTATACTAATTAGTCATATCCTGTTCATTAGAGTGCACAAGTATCAATTCAAGAACTTAATCCGTTTAAAATTTATGGAAGATCAAAATGAGACAAGTATTCAGGGTCATAAAAAGAAAAGTAATACAACAGAATCCAGAGAAGACATACATAACTCTAATAAAAAAAATGTCCCAAATAGATTGTTTGGTGCCTCCAAATTTTTAGATTACTTAGAAAAAAGTATACTATTCCAGGAAATACCAAAAACTAAAATTTGACCACGCCAACCAAAAACACATTGATTGAGCTCTAACAAAAAAAAATCACAGTGCAACTTTTTGGTGGTTTTGTGGTGCCTGGTCACATTTATGAAATATGGACGGCACGTCAGCCCTTAAAAAGTGCCTCCTAACCATCTATTCCCCGCCCGTGGGTACCAAAAGATGGGGACCAAAAGAGCCAGGGGAGGCGCATATTCGACCCCCCCCCCCCCCCAAGAAAAGGCCCCAAATCCTTAGCGTAGTATATTATCCAATATCATATAGGATGAAATGATCCATCACAGCGATACTTACAATTGTTTCAAGTTCCCCAAGCCAGAAAATACGCCAATTTCAAGTTCCGTCAATTGGTTGATTTTAAGATCCCTGGAAATGGAAAATTGGCATGAATTTTGAATTCTGAAGAAGGTTACAGCTTGAGATGCAGCTTATGGAATTTATAGACTATATTATTTATATTTTTTCCATTACAAGCAAACAGGGAACCAGACTAAATAGTTACGTACACTGACTCCCGCCAGTTTTAAGTTACATTTGCAGCATGAAATGATCACCAACATTTTACTTTTACTTTTTTTTTGGTCTTATTTTGTTTTCAGGGAGGCTTAGCATGGGAGCAAGAATATATTAAAGATGCTACTAAATACTGAACATGAAGCGTGTCTAATAAAAAAGAATACCATAGGGGCGGGCCAGCAGCCCTATCCCGTAAGAGGCACAGACACACAAAAAAAACTTCCCCCCATGCCCCATCCTGGTGATTTCAATTTAAACTTACAGAATGAAAAGCTTCCTTAAATTCGAAAAACTACCCCTCTCCACAGAAGATAGTAAGTTGTGTCCAACGTGTCTGCAAATAAGGAAAGATATGCTATAGTAATGGGAGTGGCATAAAACATTTCTGAACACTTGGAACAGAACGATAATTCTTTTTTTGCGTACGTTAATATTCATATTGAGGAAACATACGTTCATTCATTTTCTTTTTTACTTACTACCACAGTCTAAAAAACAGCAATAAAAATAAACCAATGACCTTTCAAATTTATCTAATGAATTATTATTATTATTATTATTCAAATAATTTATCTAATTTAAGGTACGTGGGCCGTACTTCTCAGCGGTTGGCTGATCGCATTAAACAACACATCCCCTCGACTATTCGGAACCGTACAACCAATCAGCGCACGCAGCCCGTCCGTGCCTCCAAATCTGAAATGTACGCTAACAGACCAAAGATAGCCAAATGCGATTCAGCGATTGGTCTCCACTTGCTGAACAATTCATTAGATATATCTGATACATTCAATCGCATGAACCTCTTCTGTGCAGACAAAAGGAGTTCGTCCAAGCTTTGCGATTGTTCTGAAATTACGGCGTCTAGGTTGCGTCCCGGTTCACCGAGGATAATATAGTTGATTTCAAGTAATTTGTTATATACCTGCGTGATAACCTGATGAGTGCAGGTCGAAAAGCTTCGTTATCATGTCTCTTTTTCGTGCCATATTATTATTATTATTATTTGGAATTTGGTATTTTGGTATTCATTATCATAAAACTCAATTGACACTTTTTATCCGTACTTTGTTTTACAGTCCAAATCAGAAATATAGAGGATATTAACAATCATATGAAAATATATGCAAATAATATGAATAAGGGATGAATATGCCCATTTTCGCTATTTTCGAAGGAAATTAAAATATTTAGACACGTTAGAAACAAATACTCGTAACATACAAGCTTTGCTTTTAACAATGTCAAATTGTTAAAGGGTCGTGCATCATTTATTTTGTTAACTCTTTCAGTGCCAATGTCATGTATATGTGACAGATAGACTTGTCATTTTCATTCACCAATTGCTCGACCACAGGAAAGGTGGTCAATGTATATCAAAATTTCGATCATAACTCAAGCATTCTAAATTATGATTATAAGTATATGCTAACATAGAAATTTTTAGAGAAAATTGCAGGTTTTTAAAAAGGTATAACCTTATTTCAACGTTAATCAATATTAAACAAATGAGAAACCAAAAAATAATGGACTAAAAAGAAACTCAAATGTAATTTTGAATAATTCATATGCATAAAAAATGGGTAAATGAATGGTGTTTGGTATCATAAGAAATGGTTTGAAAAGTAAGGATTGATCACATTTTGGTAAAATAAATAAATAAATAAAAATTAAATTAAATTTAAAAAAAGTAATAATGTTTGGTATCATAAGAATAAGAAATGGTTTTAAATTTTATACAGGTTTTGTACACAGTATTCTGTGAAATAATAGATGGTTAATGAAGTGCATACATTTGAAAAGTGAGTATTGATCACATTCTGGTAACATTTTGAAGAGAACTTAACCCTTTGGCACTGTTATAGTTAATAAACGTTTTTAAACTATGCAGAAATAGATATTCGACTATAAAAGGTGACATTCCAAAAGGAGTTAAATCCATGGAAATCAAAATTATTTTAAAAAAATGAAACTAATCGCTAGATTAAAAAGAAATATGATTTAATTAATCTAAGAAAATAGCCCTACCAAACACAGACACTATATATATGCATATGCAGTGCGTTCAAAAAAAGTTAAGAGTCAGAAAAAAAATTCTACCCAACTAAATATTAGAATGTTTGAAGCAAAATTTCATACCTGGATGGATGGCTTAGGATCTCTTCTATCAAATGACACCAAAATATGTGGCAATATTTTACGCTCGAGTGAGCAAAGACCACTTCTGTAAAAAGGTGCAAAATCCAGACTTGACAATACTTTGTATTTCTTCTGGATGGTATCAGCAATACTGAATGTCACGAAAAGGCTTATAAATATTCATATTTGACAATAATAGACAATTTACGAAAAAAGAGGTTCTGCTCTCTGTATGTCTTTACGTATCTCGTGAATATTTCCATGTTTCAGTGAGAAATTAACTGTTTTTAATACTGATTGTATTGAAATATTTGTTTTGGCAAGGTTATAATTCGAGCTGGTTTTCTCAGTCAACCATAAAGTTTTGATGGGCTATGTCAAGACATACAGAAAACAAAGCTTATTGTTTCATAAATTGCCTGTTTAATGATGAGAATATGAGAGTTTCTAAGCCTTTTCAAAACTCCATTTGCTCCATTTCTAAATAATGCATTTTGCTCACTCAAGCGTAACATATAATTATATGTTTTGGTATCATTTGATAGGAGAGGCCCTAAGCTATACATAGATATGAAAATTTCATGAACATATTTTGAAATGTTCATTTTGGGAGACTTTTTCCAAATATTTTTACGGTTCTCAAATCTTTTAACACTAGTCAGCACAAAATAGCAATTCTTGTCAAGTCTGGATTTTGCACCCTTTGTAACATTGGACAAGTGAACGTGGTAAATAATTCAAATAAAAACAAACTCAGTTTACTCAATAACGGTAAATGTGGATTTAGCTCCTTTTGGAATGAAACCATTAATGTATATTTAACACTCAGCCCGCCCTTGTGGTCTAGTCGTTAAGGCGTTTTGCATACAATGCCAAAGGTCTGGGTTCGACTCCCGGTGGAGACAGTTTTGCAACCCCTGCAGTTATTTCCACAATAAAGGAAGCCAGTAAGGAGGAACAATGTATTTTCTCTAATTGAAAATTCAAATCACTTAATTTCTCACATATTACATATGAGAGGTGTGGCACATCATTTTGTATCACATATTATCTTAGTAGAGTGAAAAAATGCTTTAATAGCATTGACAAACATTCATTTTAATAGTTCTTTTAGATGAAATTACAATTTATTTTAAAAAAGCAAACTAAAATGACACCCTACGCAGCCTGACGCACATACTCATTCGTCATATATTATATAAAAATGTGATAATGACTCAGTGACACAACCATGAGATAGTGCTTCATTTCCATGCTGGTATTTCTATACAAAGCCTAATTACTCACAAGTATCTTAGTTTATCCAATCCTTGAAATGCTCCTCTAGTGATTTTCTCTAGTGGATTGTCGCCAATCATTCTATCAGAAAATTATAGAAACGATTAAAGAGATGACATTATATCGGCATGATTACGCAGTATAAACCCCTCCCCCCCCCCCCCCAAAAAAAAAAAATAAATAAATAAATAAATTGAAAAAATACAAAAAAATGAATAAATAAATAAAAATGAGAAAAACATTTGCCAGCCATGAGAAAATATTGTTAACACACCAAGACAGAAAACAGGCATACATTTGCATTATAATCCCTAGATATTGCCAAATTAAAATCTAGACGTTTATAATGCAGTCTTTATATTTATTTTTAACATTATTATTCATTCAGCAACAGTCAGATAAGGAAATCTTAAAGGAAAATACTTTAACAAAAGTTATGTCAACACATTCTTACAGTCCACGCAGATTCCTCAGTCCGTGGAAGGCACCGTCTTCAATATGTGTTATTCCGTCTCCCCAGAGAAACCTTTACCAAAAAATATATATATATCTGAATAAACAGGACTAAAATAACTTTATTTACTTTATTGCATTTTTAAAAAAAGTTTGCATGATAAACTGAAGCTGGTGATTTATTTTTTTCACATCATAAATTGAATAGAAAATAATTTAGCAATCAACAATTTCGTCAACATTCTGTATTGTCCAAAATTACCGCAATGCACGCAAAATCAAATATATAAATTAAAAAGTAAACCATAATTATTAAATAGATCATATGAATAAAAAATAACCTGGCAAATAGTCGAAAAATCGGTAAACCTATTCCCACTGGAACAATAAATTTGTTCCTTCGAAGAGGGTCGTCATAGTGAGCGATGAAAGCGGGAATTGCATGATCTTGGTAAAGGGATTGAAAAAAAGGGAAAAGACTAAAAATAAAGAAATCGGGTTACAGAAACATACAAGGTACCGAATTATTGGAATGACAAGCGAGATTATAAGCAATTACAGGGATAGAATAAATTAGTGTTAATAATCATGGAGGTATAGTGGTTCATTCACTTGAATCTTGGTCAAATGAGCGCTATACAAGTGGGCGCCAATATCGTTATTGTTGTAATTATCATTAATAATGTTATTAGTATTCGTATAATTATGAGTATTATTAATATTCTTATTATTTGTATTATTAATGTTATTATTATTATTAGTAGTAGTAGTAGTAGTAGGAGTAGTAGTAGTAGGAGTAGTAGTACCATGTTATTATTAATTTGTAAAATCAGCACTGATTTTCTAATTTACTATATAAATCTATATACCTACCTATTATGCCAGTAGTCTTGACTACAGGGACCCCTTCGAGAATTTAACACAAATGAGTCACAATATTGTGCGCACCCCCCGAAATCCTATTGTCCCCTTCGCCACTCACGCGCGTCAACACGCCACGGCCATCTTCCTCTTTTGCGAGCTACCCCAAGTAGAAACATGTTGCTTGCAAGGTGAGGGGAAGGAGGGAGGGTCATAGGTAGGTATATAGATTTATATAGTAAATAAGAAAATCAGTGCTGATTTTACAAATTTACTGCAATAAATCATATATACCTACCTATTATGCCAGACCAGCGCCAACTCAAAGACCGGGAGGCATGTTTCAAGCAGAAGGGAATAGGATTACACCGAAGATTACAAAGAAGACACAGCGGCCTTCAAGGTGGCTGACGCAAACATAGCCTCACCTGCGGGAACATCCCTAAGGTAGCAAGAAATGAAGGAATTGGACGAACGCCAGTAAGCAGCCTTCAAAATATCATCAAGCGCCACACCTTGAAACAGAGCCCAAGAAGTGCTGACACTACGAGTGTCATGAGCATGAGGCTTACTGTCAGATAAAAGAGCCTCTGTGCCAGCAGCCCTAATAGCCTCGACAATCCATCTAGAAATGGAATCAAGAGAAGCAGGAGAAAAAGGCTCTCTAGTGATCAGGAACAACTGATCATCCTTACGATAAGACTTAGTCTTATCAATATACCATTTGAGAGCCCTAACAGGACACCAAACTTTGTCCTCGCGCACTGACGAAAACCCAGAAAGCGGACAAAGAAAAATCTCAACAGGGCCAGAGGCAGCCGTTTGATTCTTGGCAATAAAAGAAGCCTTAGGAATCAATCTAACGCCTTTTCTCTCCCAGCGAACATGACCAGGAGTAAGACAGAGAGCATGAAGAGTACTGCGCCTCTGCCCAGAGGCAATAGCTACCAAAAAGAGCGTCTTAACCGTAAGATGATGAAGCGAACCTTCACCTAACGGTTCAAAAGGAGGTTTCGCCAAGGCCTCCAGGACCTTAGGCAGACTCCAAGACGGTACTAACCTAGAACAAGGAGGACGTTTCAGAAAGAACGACCGAATCAAACCACTCAATAGCGGGGAATTGGAAATCCCCGAACCATCTGAGAAACCCGAATGAATGGCCCCAATCGCCGAACGGTAGCCTCGGATAGTAGAGATGGATCTCCCTTTGTCAAATAACAAGATTAGGAAATCCGCAATTGAACCAATAGGAGCCTTAGAAGGGATTTGATTTCGCTCTTTACACCAAAGGAAAAAGACCGAGAGACGGGAATTATAAATTTCCCTAGTAGAAAACCTACGACTGGACATTAAAAAGTCCGTGGCTCTATCAGAGAGACCCGACTGTCTTGCAGATTCCATGACAGGGGCCAAGCAGTCAAATGAAGGGACTCCGGACTGTGGTGAAGAATCCCCGAGAGGGGCTGCAACACCAGATCCGCTCTTAGCGGGAGAAGGAACGGTTGAGCCCTCAGGAGGCTCATTAGCTCCGGAAACCAATTCCTCCTGGGCCAAAAGGGAGCTATCACAAGCACCCGAGCCCGAACTTCCCTGATTTTCCGCAAGACTCGCGGAATCAGTTGGAAGGGAGGAAAGGCGAATCCTTGAAGGTTCTCCCAGCTGAGGGAGAAAGCATCGAAAGCCCATGCTCCCTGATCGCGAACACGGGAGCAATACTTCGGCAGCTGGTGGTTTAGCACCGACGCAAATAGATCCACTTCCAGTGGACCTAGGCAACTGCGAATGCGGCAAAAGACCTCCGGATGGAGCATCCATTCTGATGGAAGACACCTGCCCCGAGACAGAAAATCTGCAATGAGGTTTTCCCGACCGGGGATGAAAGAGGCCACGGGTGTGATCGCCATGCGACGACACCACCTCCACAGCTGAGCTGCTAGGGAATTCAGGGCAGCCGAACGAGTGCCTCCCTGCCGATTGATATATGCCGCCACAGTGACATTGTCCGTGAGGATCAGAACTGAACGACTGAGAAGTCGACTTCTGAAATGGAGCAGGGACAACAGAACTGCCATAAACTCCAGGACATTGATATGGGGAAGAGTCCCAAGATGAGACCAATCCCCCGCGACCGTGCTGCCATTGCAGTGTCCTCCCCACCCCAACCGAGAGGCGTCCGTCGAAACCGAGATCGACGGATGAGGGGTACTGAAAGACTTGCCTCGCGCGAGAAACTCCTCGCTCGTCCAACAAGAGAGAAGAGACTTGATTCTTATTGGTACTGGAATCCAGACCAACAGAATTTTTTCCCGGCTTGAAAAACCTGAGGAGATGTCTCTGAAAAGGTCTCATGAGGAGCCGGCAGTCCTCTAGAACATCGACTAGACTGGCTAGATAACCCAGAAACTGAAGCCACTGCCTGGCCTTGACCCTTCTGGCCAGCAAGAGCTTGCGAGCCGCAGAGACAATGATGAGAATCCTGTCTCGACTGGGCCGAGCCAACTGATTCCGTATGTCTAACACCGCCCCCAGAAAAACTGGGCTGCGAGTAGGAACTAACTCTGACTTTTCCCAATTTATTAGGAAACCTAAGTCTTGAGTAAGACTGAAGAGCAAACGAGTCTCGCGACTCCGCAAGAAGAAGCCAATCGTCCAGGTAGCAAAATAGCCGAAGGCTAATTACCCATTACAAATTACCCATATTGGCTGAGCAAAAAGATGCGATAGCCATGGGCTGGGTGCTGCAAGCACCCAGTGCGGGGGCGGACCGAGATGACTCGGTATGTGCCCGTTGACTACTAAAGGCGTGTGAACCCGCTATTGAACCACTAGGGAGCGGCAATAGGAGAGCACTAGTAGTCACGCACTCAGGTGAAAACACCTGTTGCTCCGAAGAGCGTCCATAATTGTTAGCTCGAGCATTCCCATCAGCTGGCAATGTAGACAGCCCGGGAAGTACTCGTTCCCCCATATGGCAACAGCCGGGGGCTAGGGTTTGAGAACCCAGACCAACATGGATTAAGCCCGTGGGCTGCCCTGCAGTAGTGGGACGCGTCTCCCCTAACGGATTTAAGCGAGTGAACGCTACCGTGCGGGAAACAACCGCCCCCCCCCCCTTCTGGTCTTGACGACCGGGGGATTGGATTCGAGATATCCAAACCACTAGAATCTGACGCCACCCACCCCGAAGCCACGGGCCTCGGAGTTGACATTCCAGATTCAGTTAACGTCACCCGCCCCGAAGCCGCAAGCTCCGAGACTGGCAAACTCTGCAGGGAAACACCACTAGGCAACTTACCCGTAGCCCTCCTCCCTCCCCCATGTACCGAAGTACTCGGGAGAGTTCTGGAGGGCCGAGTCGTCTTGCTAGACGACTCTTTGGAAGGAGGTCTCCGCGACCTAACTGCTTCTTCTTCCGAATTCATAACACTGCAATAAAACAGACAATAAAGTATACTTTTCAAATATGAAATACTTTAACTGAATGCAGGTAATAAAACTAAAGTTTATTTGGGAGATACGCACACAAAAAATTTTCACAGCCAAAAACCGTAAGAACAAACACCGAACCCAAAGGCTCGGTGACAGTGAAAGCGAAAAATAAATGCCAAGAAAAGGAATCAAAAATCCCTTGCAATCGGCAAGAGTGACTACTAAAACACAAAAGTACTATAATCTAAGAGAATATAGGTACCTAAAAGTGCTTTAAAGATGCGAAAAAGCGCGCCTAAAAGATACTAAAAAGACCTGATTTCAGGAGCGCTGTGACTTGACATCCTAACTCGTCCGGGGCGAGCAAGAAAGAGGGAGATGGCCGTGGCGTGTTGACGCGCGTGAGTGGCGAAGGGGACAGTAGGATTACGGGGGGTGCACACAATATTGTGACTCATTTGTGTTAAATTCTCGAAGGGGTCCCGTAGTCAAGACTACTGTCATAATAGGTAGGTATATATTATTTATTGCAGTAAATATTGTTATCGTTATCAATATTAATTATTTTACTATTCTTTAATGCAAATTCAGTGAGAGGAGCTGCTTTGAGGATAAACGAAGCGCTGAATGATAACATTACGGAAATGTATGGCTTTTGTCAAGACTAGAATTCCTCCTTTTAATATACTCAAAGGGATACGCCACCAGACGGCCGTAGGGGAATGTCAGGATTGCGCAAGCGCCATTCATTCGTACACAAAGTTTGTGCGTCGAACGCGTCCGTCGGATTACTGTAATTATATTTCGGACTGCAAGAAGCCTACCGAATCTCTTAGTTCGAACTCAGGCCGAGTGTGCATGTTGCGCGGCGAAAAGTCTGTCCGAAGTTTCAGCCCCGAGGGGCAGCAGCATGATTAGGTAACGGTCACGGTGCCCTCTCGCGGCATAAGAACGTCCACATTTTTTAAAATTTTATTTTATTATTATATTTTTTTTTGGGGGGGGGGGGGAGGAGTAATTGATGCGTATTCAAATTCTAAAAGTGGTTAGGCTTTGTTTACTTCGTATTAGTTCATATAAAATAAATAATATTCCTCTGTATTGTACCGCATTTCTTCCTTCCTACTGCTATTTCTGACAGGGTAAGGGAATTTATGTTAGAACAATAAACAGACAAAACTTAAACAAAAAATCAAAGCAGATATGAATAATGTTCATACATTAACGTGACGGATCTCTGTCTTCCTTGTATGTGGTCCTCGTTATACATCGGAAGGTCAAATTGGGCATCCTTAGGCGCAAGCCTTCGAAGTTTTTGTAGAGTCTCTTGGAAGTTCTGGTCAACTTTAACATATCTCCTATGTTTCAGAATCTTAACTTTATAGGCCAATGTGTCTACAATATCCTTTACTGTCATGTCAGTTCTCCTCCGTTCAGTGAAATTCCTTGAAGACAAAATAAATTCATGCTATTGAGAACATAATTAATTATGAGGGTAAAATAGCCCTGACCATCACTGTTTGATTCGTGCGAACATTACAATGTTTACCATGAAACATATAACAGGGTACTGAAATTGGCCTTGAGTTGAATTCTCAACGTACGATCGTGTTGTCAAATTCAGATTCAGATTTAAAACACATTTATTTCCTTATAATAAACAAAAAATAAAAAATGAAATATACTTTGACAAAGCACAGTGGAAGGAGGCAAGGGTCCCAGGTAGTACATGGCTTGTGTTTGGGTTGCCGTAACAATACATATTTACACAATATACAGCAATTATTGCATACTAAAACATCTAAAAGATATAAACTAAAATGGTGGAAGAAAAAAAGAGAGAGAACGAGAAAAGGAACACGGATCAACAATATATGCCACTGACTTTCCTGTACAAAGCATTATTATATATACTACGAGCTGTGATTGGTTAGATTTGCATCACGTGACGTGCAACAATGGCGTTATAGTGCACGATCGATTTTTGCACGGGAATCTCGATCTAGGGATCTATTTACTATAACAATTAGTGTATGTTATATTTATGCACCGGCCATTACTGGACTATATGAACTCCAAAATATACTAAATTATCCCCCGTGCAGGTCTATTTCACCTTGGCCTGCGGCCTCGGTGAAACAAAACTGCACTCGGGATAGTATTTGTCCAGCACATAATCCAGTATAGTGCATGATGACCATGCACTTTTTATATAATATGTTTAGTAGTACGAGTAAACGTATGGAGTGAGGGCATGTTTTAATGTAGTCACTTAAATGCTTCAGAGATTGAGGGGAAAAAAAGAATATTTTATTGAAAACAAAATGCTCCATGTCAAGGATGTCTCTCATATATCTTGATGGATAATTATGAAAACTGAAATCAAACAAATTACAAAATTGTTCTGGGAAATATTTGTAAATGCACTGATAAATGAAAATTTACTGTTGGTACTTGACAATACTTTCAAATTCCAAGAGTCTCAAGTCGTGAAATGATCGTTTGGTATAAGTTACAGATGGTACATTGCAGGCATTTTTTTTCTTTTATAATGTAGTTAGCTTACTTCTATTAGAGGTACTGCCCCAACAAGAAGTAACAAGTAGTATTGTAAGAATTGTATTGTAATTGAAGAAAAAACAATATGAAAATAAATTTCAGTTTGATTAATTGTCTTTGAAAAAAAGAAAAAAAAAATAACATTTGACCCTAATTACGATGATATTGTCAGGAACATGATTTTTACTACAGGTTGTAACTATCATTTGCAGATTCCTTATTACCAAACGATCGTCATTAGACCCGCTTGTAATTTAATTTAAATATCAATTGAGTGATCTTGTAATTAATGTAAATGACAATTGCATGCTTTCCCAAGTCGGGAATCAGGCATGGTGGTCATAGTGATTGTAATTGCTTTTTTCTCTTCCAGGCAGCTTGGGTGAGCATGCCCAGAAGCACATAATTATTGTTTTATCTCTTATAATATGTATTACTACTGTTACACAATTTTCTTTTCATTGTCAATTGTATTGTGCCTGTATATTTTCATCTGCGAAAAAATAATAATTAGAATTTAAAAAATAATCTGATTTTAATGTCCACGTATAATCCATACCAATCTGTAATAATTTGAGAATATTGCGGGATTGACTTACATGCACTTCACATATGAATACTTTAGAAAGCTAGGTGTTGGGATACAGATCATATCTGCAAAAAAAATAATAACAAATGAATAGACGTTGCTTTTCAACACATATTAGTTAATTGCCAGGTAATAAATAGTTAAATCAATTTATTGACGTGTACTAGTTTTATTCTAAAGCACCTAACCGTAAGATGAAATCATCCACATTGCATACGATATATATTTTATTTTTGTTTTATTTCATGTTATATTCATGCTAAATGCTTGTTTATAATGCACATAGTTGAACAGAGGCTCTACATCTCACTAGCAGAATTTGCTATTTCCGTAGAGTCCTTTTACCAAACAAACGTAAAACAACTCTCTCATGTGTATTTTAACTTGTTTGTTTTTGGTAATAAAACTCATTCATTCATTCATTCATTCATTCAAATATAATAACAGTAGTGTATACATAGTGAGATGCTGCGCCTGAGGTAACCCGAATGATTTCCACTGTCCGACTGTTTAACCATTTCTGGTGATCTGATAGAAGAATGGCAATGGAAAGCTTCAATATGCCCTTTTTAATCTTCGTCCATCGATTCTGTATTACCAATCATTAGTATACATCACTGCTTATTACACTAAGATTCTGAAACACTGGCTCTATCTAAAATGGTAAGAACTAAAATAAGGTTTTACTTTCTGGCACTGCTGAAATGAATTACGCTATTATCCCTTTCATCGTTGAGTTGAGTTCTGGTAATACGACTATGTCAGTGTGAAAGAAACTGTCTCAAAGCAACTAGGAAAGTTGGTTATGTCTACATAATTCCCCTGTCACACATCGCCGGATCGGCCCAACGTACAAGAAACGGATGGTATTTTGTTGATCCGTTGTTCAAATCGTCAGTCCGGTGGACAAATTTCCATTTTGCAGGGGCGTACATGCACGGTCAAGGGGCCGAATAAAACGCACAAACAACGCACCTGGGGCGATTGGATACAGGACAGTGGAGCGTGCTGAAACGCTTGAGAAACGGACATGCAGCGCATGCCCACCGTAACGTGTGACATCGAACATCGAACATCGAACATCAGAGAACCATTCACGTGACGGAATATGTTGCCCATCCAAGAACAGGCCGGTACATATTCGTTAAACATCAGTTACATGTCCTGTTCATATACTGTGGATGTGCTGTAGATATCCTGTAGATATGCTGTAGATATGCTGTAATCATTACATATGGCCGACCTGTCCGTTTGTCATCCGTAACTTCATGCGTTTTTACCGGTAGTCGTCTTGCAGGCATCATGCAGGCGTCCTGTGGCTATGCGGTGTGTATGCGTTTGATGTGCTGTATATGCCAGTCCCATCTCTTGCAACAACGTACCCTGCAGGACGCCTCGCGGATGGAAATGTATGGAAACGTGTGGAAACGACCAAGTACAGTACACATACAGAAGCAAACGCACGACCATCGGACAAGGGCCGGATCTCGCTATCCGTTTCTGGCGAGAAAAAATGTTATGCATGTACAAACTTTTCTGGCCGCTTTGACGGAAATCACCTGACGATGAACGTCCATCAAAAGGATAAAAATAACATGAAACGCATGTTAACGGTTGCCAAAAATCGACATTCGTTTCTCATGCGTTTGCCTTATCCGACATATTGTGACAGGTGCATAAGAATGAGTGTAAAATGTGACCCGTCACGACAAAATGAGACAGAAGTCGCTGGGCTAGAACTTGGGCAAATCTTAAAAAACTTCAAATTTCGTCATTTTTTTTTCTTCGCTGATTTGAATCTTCAATGTTTCATGAATGCTCTGTTAAAAAAATTGAGTCTTAAATATAACGGGAAAGGGTAGAAAAAGCAGTTTTTCTACAAGTGTTTTTTTCGGTCAACTCTTCTATTTTTTCGGACAGCTGGCGCGTGCCAGCGCGAAAAGAAAGCCATCCGCTAGGCCCCGCCCCTAGCGACGCGTGGCTTTGTTCATTGGATATTGGCAGTCACGTGATCTCTGTAAAAGAATTTGCAACAAGTGCATGTACTTTATGCTCCATCGTGCTCGTGTCGTCTAGAATTGTTCTAAGATTAAGATCAGATATTGCTCGGTTACCTTTTAAAAGCCGAAAAGAAAAGAATTGGCCTTTTAACCAGAGAGAAAAGTACCTGTGTAGAGATTATGAAACAATCGCATGATTTAGGACAAAGAGAGAGAGAAAATCAATAATCGTCTCTTGCTGGAGGTGACTCAATCCTTGTTCTTTGAAGGGGCGAATTCTCTACCTTTTTATAACATGGCGAAAGGAAATTAGCTATTAGACACCAGTACATTGTATACACTTTTTTCGAGTCAATAGAGCAGGGAGAATCGATGACTTTCAAGCTAAGACGCAGTTTATATCTTCATCATGTTCATACCACCAGATAGCGGCCAATTCTCTTATTCTTTTAAAAAGCCGAACAGAAAAGAAAGAGTTAGCTTTCAAAACAGAATTAAGAATAGCTGTTGAAATTATGATACAGTTGAAAGATTTAGGAGAGAGAGAGAGAATTCTCTGGGTGTCAATTTTTACAAAGAGCAGTTGTCATTATTATTTATTTTTTAAGATCTACATGTAGTTAACTAGAGCGGCGCTAAGAAGCAGTTTATCTTCATCCCGCTATTGAACATGACGATAATAAGCGGCCAATTCTGTAACTCTTTTTGACAGCCGAAAATAAAAGAAAATTATTTGTTTTTTAACTAGAATGAAAAGGCCCTTGGTTGTGATAATGACACAAGTACTTGATTGGTTTAAGCTTGAGTTAACAAGAGTGAAACGATGACTTTCAAGCTAAGACGCAGTTTATCTTCATCATGTTCATACCGCCAGTTAACATGATAATTAGCGGCCAATTCTCTTATTCGTTTAAAAAGCCGAACAGCCTGAAAGAAAGACTTAGCTTTCAAAACAGAATTAAGAAGAACTGTTGAAATTATGATACAGGTGAAAGATTTAGGAGAGAGAGAGAATTGTGTGGATGTCAAATTTTACAAAAAGCAGTTCAGTTGTCATTATTATTTATTTTTTAAAGCTCTAGTTAACTAGAGCGGCGTTAAAAAGCAGCTTATCTTCATCCCGCTGTTGAACATGACGATAATAAGCGACCAATTCTGTAACTCTTTTTAACAGCCGAAAATAAAAGAAAATTATTTTTTAAAACTAGAATGAAAAGGCCCTTGGTTGCGATAATGAAACAAGTACCTGATTTGTTTTAAGCTTGAGTTAACTAGAGTGGAGAGAAACGATGACTTTCAAGCTAAGACGCAGTTTATCGACCAATTCTGTCACTCTTTTTAACAGCCAAAAATAAAAGAAAATTACTTTTTTTAAACTAGAATGAAAAGGCCCTTGGTTGCGATAATGAAATGATAATAAAGAAAGAGTTACCTTTCAAAATAGAATTAAGAAGAACTGTCAAAATTATGATACGTGTGAAAGATTTAGAAGGAGAGAGAGAATTGTCCGGGCGTTAATTTTTACAAAAGGTAGTTGTCATTAAGACTCATTATTATTTTTTTAAGCTCTATTAACTATAGGGCGGCGCTAAGAAGCAGTTTATCTTTATCCCGCTGTTGACCATGTAGCTTTTCAACCATACAGAAAAGGACCTGTGTGGAGATTATGAAACAAGCGCGCTTGATTTAGAAGGACAATGGGAGAGAAGAAAAATCAATCGTCTCGGGCATGCAGGATGTGACTTAATTCTTGTTCTTTGAAAGGGGCAAATTCTATACCTTTTTGACATGGCGAAAAGAAAAGAAAGACGCTTTTAGAAACATTTTTTAAAGGTAGAATGAACTAGAGCAGGATAAAATTTCTTTATTATGAATCTGTTTCATTCCATCATTGTTTAATCTTGTAATAACTAAAGAGCGAACAGAAAAGAGAGTAAGCTTTCAAAAGAAAGAAAGACAACTGTCGAGATTATGAAACAGGTGCGTGATGTAGATGGAGAGAGAGAAAATCAATAATCGTGTGTTTAATTCTTCAGCTTCAGAAAGCGGCGATTTCTATTGCTCTTTCACAAGACGAAAAGTAAAAAACTAAGTTTTATATTCAGACATCAACGATCTCTGTCAAGATCATTGTTGGTAAAGACTCGTCTATTCAGTAATTTTGCCACAATTGAATGCTTGAAAAAGAAAGCAAATAACATTGAAAGAAATCAAGTTTACATGATTAAAGGACAATTAACCCCACGTGATATTCTAGATGCACCTATTGTCTGCTACGTCTTTCCATGGAGGCTGCCATTTTGTGCATGACACGGATCATTAGGTACCATATGCATTGATAATAGCCTACCTTTACAACAGATACGTCGCTTTGTTCTGATTGTATTACGATTGTTATTGGCCATGGGCCTAGATAATTGACGACCCATGAGTTCTAATAGCCATCCTGTAAAGCAGATTCCTCGCTTTGTTTTGGTATTGTTACGATTGTCTCCGTCCTTGACGTCAATTCTCCGTCCTTGACGTATATTTTTTATGAAGTATATTTTTTATGAACAAATTAAGACCTTTTAAAAAATATATAAAACTAAACTTACATTTCAGAATATGTGACTTTATCTAATATATATTTGTCCTCTAAAAATCAATTACAAGTTAACGATGAAGGAAATTTTACTTGGGATGAAAAATATGTTCGTGTACACATAAAGTAATGGCAGCCCCCTTATTATTGCTAGCAGACGATAACTTGGCTGGAAAATAGTGATTTATATCTATATCCTGTGTTTTTACATGAAATTGCATGTATCAAATAAGAGGCATATACTACACCATTCAAAATAAGCTAATTCATACGCTGAGGTTAATTTCCCTTTAATTTAGAAAAAAAATATAGTGAAATAAAAACCTCTGAAAGTTTTAACTATAATCTAATACATTTCCCGGCACAAAATAACAGACTTGTAAACCTTTTGACTATAGCTAGGTTAATCAACCCTTTAAGAAAAGCATACTGGCATAGGAAAGGCTCAACGAAAAAGCACGAAGTTGATGCGCGAAGCTTTTGCAGTGCTGTGAAACTACTTGATTTGCTATCCCCTTAAAGCGTGAAGAATTCATGGCTTAAATGAATTAAAATTCATGTTTTCATGAGAAGAGATCCTAAAGAAACATAGGGACTACTTTTTATTAGAATTAATAAACGGTTGCTAAGGGTTTTATCCAAATCTAGTTGACATTAGAAAAGGAAAATGCTGCATGTCAGCAAACGGAAGTCAAACTTTGGAAGCGTTTTTCTCGAAGAAATACTTTACCACAGTCCTACTTTACTCAAGTTTCAAACGCAATTTTCTCCACCAATACTTACTCTCTAGGGTTGAACTATATACCAAATTAAAGCTGATGAAACAGAGAATAATAATCAATAATAAAATTAAATTTCAAAAAATGCGACGTCTGTCTCATTTTGACGTGATGGGTCACAAATGTTAGGTTTTGGAATTATAAAGACAATAAGACATTGACCCAATCTTACTGAAAAGCACATTCGCTGCACACAGGAATGGGTATATGGGATGTACAGACTGAATTTTCAGCGGCCCGAACACTTCATCCATTTTTCTTCATATTATTTAGATTTGAAGAGCAGTACTTTTCAGACGCATTTCTACTATGATATTCTTCCAAACTGACATAAAATGAATGAAAAAGCCAATTATGATTATTTCACATCGCCCTGCGACTTTGGTAAAAAAAAAATAGGCGTTCCGAATGTTCTTATTTTGTCAGTGTTGATATGTAATGGTAAAGTCAACTCCACAGCATGCAATATTTGTATGACCTTACCTCCAAGAAAATCATACGCTATGCATAGCTCAACAGCTGGAATACATCTCGTTTCTGGAAAGTAAAATCATTTTGAATCCTTAATAATAAAGATAACATACATCAATGTAGGGCCTACATCCTCATTGATATGGTTTGCTGATAATTCGGTTAAAACTCATGCAAACATCACAATCCTGCTTACATGATGATGATGATGTTGATTAGACACTGTCAGAAGGAAGAGTATCACGACATCAAATGAACAGTAAACAACGTTGGTGAATAGTAACAAAATTATCAAAATGCATAATACATATATTCGACATAACCATAGGCAGTCAGACCCAACTTCGAAAAAGCAAGCGCAGGTATATACTCCAAAAACGGCGTATGAATATAGAGCCCTCATCGTTCAGTGCAAGGCAGTGTGTACAAAAGGCATGGGGAAAATCTTGCAAAGTCAACCTGCCAACGATATATTCTTAAAAACAATGCTGCTTGCCAATTATCTTCAAAATCCGTGAATGATTCTCCATATGAAATGACTTTCAAATGAGAAACATTTGAAATAAATACATCCGCAGCATTATTTTTGAAAATTATATCATCAACAGCAGGTCGACATTGCTTTTTTTCCCCATAGCTTTTGTACACGCTGTCTCCCACTGAATGATGAGGGCTCTATATTCATCTTGCTCTATACGCCGTTTTCGGAGTATAAGCCTGTGCTCGGTTTTCCGAAGTTGGGTCTGACTGTTAATGATAGATCCCTGATATATAAAATATTTGTCTTTGTATTCGTAGGAAAGTAACTTTTAGTTTTGTTGCGGTAATGTTCAGTGTGGAAGAGTCTTGGTAAAGTGAATCATTCATTTGACTTTCAATCGCAGGGTTGATGGTTGATCTCAGCCGGGCACTAGCATCCTTTGACAACACATTAATCGTAGTATGTAACTCTCCACACCGACTCGCACCGTTTTTTGCAAACAAAACAATCACCTTTACTGGACCCACATTCTGGAACAGCCTGAATAACGAACTAGTTGATAGCCCCTCCAACAATGTTTTTTAAACGAAGCTAAGGTGGTCACAAAGACTTTGCTCGTGTAACACTGTCCTGCCTTTACAAATTTTTCTTCTTTTTTTCTTTTCCTTCTTCTTCTTGTCTTCCGTCTTTTTCGTTTTTACTACACTTTCTGAGCTTTACCCTCCTTGTACCTTCCTTGTACATTTAGTAAATCTGATACTTCTAATCTGTCTCGCTTTTTATTGCATCCCAATCGGAATTACCTACTCTACCCGGTAGCCTAATCATTTACAAGCAATGCTTTTTATTTAGGCCCCCCACATTTTACATTACATGTTTTCTTCTTTTTGCCAGTCATTCATATATCTCTCAACTTCCTACCTATTTTCTGTACATTGGACTTGATTTTAGTTCTTTACCCCTATGTTTTGAAATTGACAAACATGCTTGTAAAATCATTTTTGTAAAAATTGTTTTGATGTAAAAGTGGAACAAATAAACTTCAAAGTGTAAATGAGTACGAGATATGCTAGAGAGCTACATATTTGGGTAATAATGTTGGAGCGCCAGGAGCGCCATGACGTGACGGCCATGAGCGCATACAAGAACACACCATTATCATTCGTCTTATTATCATAATTATCATCATTATTCATTATATTATTAACATAATTATAATTACTATTCTTTTCCTTCTTATTATTATAATTACCGTTATTATCCTCATTATCTTACCATTATTGAGGGGATTCGTGAGGCAATGGCCAGTTATGCAAGCATCACGTGGAGAGGGGCTCATATCTATTCGCAAAAAGAAAAGTAAAAAGGAAATATGTTTCCATACTGAAAACATAATATTCTGGTTTGAAGAGAAAATACTGTTAATATATCACACAACATTTCTTTTTTTTTTCAAAATAAAACAGTTTATCAGGCACATTGTTGTGCATTTGCAATCAATTGAAAGTTGTTATTATCCCCCAAAACATAGAAGAAAACAAATTATGAAATCTTCAACTGTTAAATTAGGATAAAATGGCCCCAAACAACACACATTCAAACGTGAAATGACATGACATATACACATTATATATAAGAAATTTTATTCATTCAAACTTTGTTTTTCTGCTCACCGGATGGTTTGCGTTTAGAACACGTGTTGCAAATCCGTGGGCAAAGAAGAAGAATTTCCGGCGGGTCCGAATCACATGCCCCGTGTTTGGCCCAGTAGTCACATTTTGGGTGTATGTCTTCACAATCTAAATGGTAAGAGAGATAATTTTTCTAAAGGGAAATAAAGATGATCAACAGTAACTGAAACACAATTTCAGTTTAAATTTTCTGCAGATATATTCTGATAATTAACAGTACTTATTGATCATGTCGAAAAAAATATTTTAATTCTTAAATATTCCTCCCACCCCCCTCCCCCCCCCCCCCCCCCCCCCCCCCCTCTCCGAAATTGTCCCCCTTTTGAATTACATACTAATAGGCCATAATTTGTCCCCAATTACCGCCATATGTTTTTTTTTTTCAAACTGATGCTCTGACATTTGTTCCGGCGACAATAGCTCCGGGCTTCATGTCGTCAAAAATACAATGTTAGGGTTGCAATTGGGTAATAGGTTTAGTTTACGATTTAATGTTAGGATTAGTTATTTTTGTTAATTTAACATTTAATTAGTGCGGAGCTATTGTCGCCGTACTGTAAAAGTCGCACACAATGCATACATGCTATCTTATCCGATTTATGAACTCATATTTGGTACTACTTACATGAGCACCTTACTCCAGCCTGGTTAGCAGCCCCACATGGATCTGCCCTCACGTCGTCACTCGGACACTCAAGTATGTTAGATTCATTCCCGCTGCACTGTACATTAGTAAGCTGCATTGGTGAGAAACTAGGGTAGAATTCATTTTGTGTTGTTATTCCTAGAGCATGATGGAAACCAAGGCTCTGACACACGATATGCCCATCGGTGATATCCCAGCCGATATCGCAGATTGGACCCCAGTTTCCTAAACGGAACACCTCCACGTTGCCTTCGCTTGAAGACATTCCGTTCACTAGTCTGATATCTGTATGAAATCGGCATTCAAAACGACAGCAGTTATTTCGGGCTTCGGTTATGCAGTTTTAATATTAGTTTATTATAATAAAACAGAGGATCACTGGGACTGTTCATCAAGATAAAATCGCTTTAATTATATATAAATAATGATTTGGTCCAAACTGGCAGTGCACCTCTCTGCATCTGGTCTAATATCAATTTAGAAGATAATTCCTGTGTCGTTTTATCCTATCGGGCTCACAATGTGCACGAAAGCTCCCGGGAAAGGCTGTTGGGCATGTCCAACATATTCTACGCGTAGCCACGAATTTCTGATGAACGCGGATGAACGGCGCGCAAATCATCTCTTTATAGACATCGCACGGGCTAGGCCTCGCCGAGTCGACTGGCGCCGGATCCAGTAACATCATACGGCTGTAGCACAGCACCTATTGTGGGCATGTACGTTAATCTTAAGGCTTCTTGCAGGCAAGTGGCAGGAATGTTTGTGAGGAGGGTGCAATACGCTCCTAAGTGATCGTAAGAAGGACGTACGAATGGCAGGAGTTTGCATCTGTGGGGCGTTTCATGAAAGGACTTGTCAGATATTTTATCCGACAAATTTACTCTCAGCCAATCAAATGCAAGGATTTCAGTAGCTTATAACAGATGTCGGATAAAATATCCGACAACTTGCTTTCATGAAACACTCCCCTGGCGTGCAAATAAACACACTCGGTGCACTTGTTATTGTAACATTACAAGGACAAATGAAATTATAGTCCTGATTGTAAAATTAACTCTTTTTTTTCCCAAGTACCACGAGGGGGTAAATGTGTAATATACGTCTAATGTGACCCTAGGAAAATACAGATATGATCAGGTCCCGGTGGAGCCACTCAATGTGACTTGGGGACCGCATGACCGTTACCAAAATCGCGGATATAGGGGTAAATTTCAAGGAACGTCCGCGGACAGAATATTCCTCGAAATATAGAGAATAGGGGTGCGCAGGTGTCCTCGAAATTGATAAAATAGGGGTCAGGAAAAGGGAAGAAAACCCAAGGCATGAAGAAAAATCCCGGAGCCGAGTCGCTAGCTGCGGGCCTGCCCTGCCCCGGGCCGGGGAGGGCGCGTTCATCGTTGAGAAAAAAAAATCCCCGTACTGCCGCGGACGTGAGCTCGCTGCACGCTGATTAGCCATAGCATAGGCAACATGACGCCACTGGCAGCTCGCCAGCGCCATCTTGTTTCCCTCAAAACAATTCCGGAACGTCGCCGCTGTATACATTTGACCAAATTTGAAGGATTATTTTACTCATATAATCATCATATGCCCTTCAAAGATGAAGTGGGAAGATGCACGAATCGTGATGTTCGTGAAAGTCGTGTGAGAGGACTTATCATTTATGTTTCACAGTGATCACACTTCACAGGTATGAATAGTTCAACTTACAGTTACACTAACACTAACAGTAACACTACAGTCCCATTCATACGCTTTCATGTTAGTTTATGGGTGTATGGGTATGAGGCACTCATAGGCCATTGCCACTCATAGCTACATTCCTATACTTCGTGTGTATAATGTAGGCAGTCATGCACCTCATCTTTTGAAAACACCACTGCACAAAAGTCACCAATATTCACTCAAAATCGGCATTTAATTTACAAAAACCGACCACTAAATATCCAAGAAATACAATAAATTCAACTCACCGATGTTGGAAAATATATTTCCAAAAATCAAATCCGTAATTTACTGTTGATTCTCGCGAAACGAGCTATCGGAGTCATTGTGTACATTTCCTGGTCGCCGCGGGCGCTGACATCTCTCCCCAAAAGAGTTTTGTCCTTAAAAATTCGGTCCCTATGTGGCATACACGGAAAGTCCCGATTTTCTGTGTGCGCGATCGTAAAGATCGATGTGCGCTTGCGATCCCGAGTTTCTTCGTGGACAAAAATTTATTGGCCGATTTTAGTCTAAGACATCGGCAGTATGTAAACAACACGCGATCGCGAAACAAATCGGCGGGGATTTCTCTGGTTTTGGACAAGATTTTGACTTTGGATTTTGCTGAAAATATCAAAAGTTCTTTCTAACGGCCATTTGAGGTAGGAGTGAGATTTTTAAGGGCTGAATTTGAAAGCAAGTATTTAAAATATTTATCTTATTTTCCCCCCATACCTTTACTACACGCGACAGAAAATATGAACTATTTTTGCATTTTGTATTCGTAGTGGTCAATATGACCACTATTCGTGGTGTGGCCATTGCTGCTTATCTCATAGGCCCTTGCCTAGATGTGGGACTGTGTCCAACATTCACTGTTGTAGCAATCAAAAGCAGACAACAAAATTGCTCTAAACAAGATTTAAATTTTAATTTTCTTAAATTTGCTAGATTACCAGATTTCAGGGACTCTTCAACTCTTACTTTGCAACAATGTAGGGATTCAGACTTGAAAGTGAAATTTTGAATAATTATTTTCCTCTCCTGTATGAATGATCTAGCCTGGAAAAGGGCCTGCTGATACACAGAAAAGCTATTGAAGCCTATTCACCGTAAAAGCTAGTCTGGAGTACAAGGTTATCTTCAGTCTTCAGATAAGCTTGTAGTACATGTACTATAGACAGTGCTTATACATACAAGCTTATCTGAAGATAACCTTGTACTCCAGACTAGCTTTTATAGGTGAATAGGCTTCAGTAGCTTTTGTGTGTACTATCAGCGGGCCTTTTTCCAGTCTAGACAATTCATAGTATGTATCATACATCATGAGTCATGAGAGGAAAATAATTATTTAAAATTTTATTTTCAATTCTGAATCCCCAAATTTGTGGCACAGTAAGACTAGTTGAAGAGTCCATGAATCAGGTAATCTAGCAAATTAAAGATAATCAAATCTTGCTTAGAGTAATTTTGTTGTCTGTTTGTGACCGCTGCAACAGTGAATGTTGGATACAGTCCCACATAGGCAAGGGCCCACCCATAGGCCATCTCGTGTATGAATGATATAGACTTGAAATAGGCACGCTGATATACACAAAAGCTGTTGAAGCGTATTCACCCATAAAAGCTAGTCTGGAGTACAAGGTTATCTTCAGATCACTCATGGCTACATTACTGTAAAATAGTTGGTATTTTCTGTCGCATGTACTGAAGGTATGGGGGGGGGGGGGGATAAGATAAATATTTAAAATACTTGCTTTCAAATTCAGCCCTTAAAAATCTCACTCCTACCTCAAATGGCCGTTAGGAAGAACTTTTGATATTTTCAGCAAACTCCAAAGTCAAAATCTTGTCCAAAACCGGAGAAATCTCCGCCGATTTGTTTCGCGATCGCGTGTTGTTTACATACTGCCGATGTCTTAGACTAAAATCGGCCAATAAAATTTTTGTCCACGAAGAAACTCGGGATCGCAAGCGCACATCGATCTTTACGATCGCGCACACAGAAAATCGGGACTTTTCCGTGTATGCCATAGGGACCGAATTTTTAAGGACAAAAATCTTTTGGGGAGATGTCAGCGCCCGCGGCGATCAGGAAATGTACACAATGACTCCGATAGCTCGTTTCGCGAGAATCAACAGTAAATTACGGATTTCATTTTTGGAAATATCTTTTCCCACATCGGTGAGTTGAATTTATTGTATTTCTTGGATATTTTGGGGTCGGTTTTTGTAAATTAAATGCCGATTTTGAGTGAATGTTGGTGACTTTTGTGCAGTGGTGTTTTAAAAAGTTGAGGTGTATGACTGCCTACATTCTACACACGAAGTATAGGAATGTAGCTATGAGTGCTTCAGATAAGCTTGTACATGTATAGAAGTCGGTATGAGGTTATTTAACCTCGACTATTTGTGAGTGGTCAGACATAGCGGTTATTTCAAATGTTAAACCATATGGTCCATAGAGTTCAGTGGTTTTTCCCCAGGAGTTTATATGAACTATTGCCGAAATACTTTTAAATGAATAACACATTAAAAAATGCATTTTCCTCATATTAATTGTGTGTGAACTTGTAATTTGAGGAATCGGGTCTTGGACACCTATTATGTTAAAGGGGAAGTCCGGTCCAAAAATTACTTGGTTCAAAAAAGGTTTGAGGAAAATCGGACAACTAATAAGAAAGTTATGAATTCTTTAGTGGCATGAAAAACTGGAGAAACAATGAAAATCACTAGACAAATTGGCAACTCAGTCATGAATCTGTGATGTCATGGGTACACAACTCACCAACCATGTTGTTTATATTCATAATACAAATTAAAATTTTTGTCCAAGAATGTGAATTCCTCATGACTTGAACCAAATTATATTTATAGTAATATGTTTCTGCATGTATACACTAATACAGAATAAATAATTTTTTTCTAAAAATCATGAAAATATGAATATTTATACAATATACACAAAAGATGAGCTTTTATGGAAATGTAATATTTTGAAAACAATATCAATATTTTGAAGTTCATGAAATATTTTGTAAATGTTTATACATGCAAAAACATTACTATAGATGTATTTGGTTCAAGTTATGTGAATATTTATATTCTTGGACAAAAATTTGAGTATTTGTATTATGAATATAAACAAAATTATTGGTGAGTTGTGTACCAATGACATCACAAACCCATGACTGAGTTGCCAATCTGTCTAGTGATTTTCATTGTTTCTCTAGTTTTTCATTCCACTAAAAATATTCATAACTTTCTTATTAGTTGTCCGATTTTCCTCAAACTGTTTTTGGTCTGTAGGTCTGATTTTTCTGCTTCTAATAAAACCAAGTTATATTTAGACTGGACTTCCCCTTTAATGAAAGAAGGGCATAAATGTCTTGTCCTTGAAATATGGTAAAATAGGGGAAAGTTTCCGAAAGTGTCCTTACAATCTTAAAAATAGGGGTATATCAAAGTACCATTTTGTCCTTGTTTTGATGTAAAAAAGGCGGTTAAATTTCACAAAATGTCCTTGAAATTGACTGCAAAAGGGGGTTATTTGTATTTTATTATTTGTAACGGTCATACGCGTCCCCCTCTGCGGGGGAGTGGCTCCACCGGGGATCAGGTACTGAGCCTAGTGTACAGAATTTCGACAAGGAGCCAGCAAAACCTTATATTACATGCGCATAATAAGTAATAATTTCCTGACATAGGCCGACATCATCGCCTGGTATGACCTTTGTAGCGTCATGGGAGAGTGTTTCTTTGGAAATATTCCAATAACTTTTTAATCAACGGCGCTAGCACGGATTTCTTCTGAATAGCTAATGCCCAGCTCACACGATACGTCATTTACTAACTTATTACACTTACCTATATTACACATTTAACCCCCTCGTGGAACTTAGAAAGTTAAGTTTACAATCAGGGCTATAATCTCATTTGTCCTTGTAGAGGTGTCGTGGTCTAGTGGATACGTCACCGGACTGTGGATCACATGGTTCGCGGTTCGAATCCCGCCGCGGCGCTAATGTCCTTTGGCAAGACATTCGTTCACTCACGGGGTAATAATGTGATACTTTGTATTAGGCGCGGTGAAGCATATTTGTACAGTAGCTGCGCTATATAAATGGACTAATTATTATTAAGGACCATGTCAGTGACTTAAACGTATTTTTGTTTCGCACCTTCATAAAGATTGACATCGTTTAAAAAGTGCTTGCAAAATGAACAATGCAAACTATTCCTTTAATAAATGGCGTATGGGTTAATTGCCTTCACGTGCTCGATAATTGCGCAGGTGCTGACGTAATGGAAATGATGCATGAGTTTAAAGGACAATGTTCACGTATGCTGTGTTTGCAAAAATAGATATGCGCAAAAAAATATACCTAGAAATTACGTGAAGCCATTTGAATGGACGCTTGCACTCTTGTCTTTGCCATATCTGGATCCACCAGTCGTTATATGAATTAGAATATTTATAAAAAAAAATGTTTCAACATACTTGTATTCGAAGATTCTTTAGGTGCTGCTGAATTGGTTCCGTTAGCGTTGGCCTCTTCTGTATTAGCTTTTGAGCATAAAGAAAATAAAAACAAATAAGGAATGCCATTTACAAACTTGTGTTTTTGATAATGATCGCACAATAATGATTTTTAGACCAGTTCTCTCCGAATAAAATATGTAAATTGTTGAGTTTTACGAAGGGCATAATATCACACCATAAATCAGTATAGAAAACCCAACACGCAATCAATTCCGTGTTATTTGGTTATGTGGAACAAAGATTTTAATGAATTGTACCGATCAGATATGATGCTACTTGACAAGCCATAAGCATGATAAGCATTAATACCAAGACTGCAATATCTATTTTATAAATAACTGATTAATATATATATTTTTTAAAAGATTGATCAAAGAGAATGTTTCTGTTGTCTTTAAGAGATCGATATTGAAATGGAAGACTTACCAGAAGACTGTTCCTCACATCGTTTACATGTGCGTGGGCAGGCCGAGAGAAATGACTGGCACAAGTAAGCAAGGGCCGGTCCTAGTGTTTCACACATACATGCACCTTGAACAGCTAATGTGCCACAGTAGTCAAGTTTCGTCTCATGACATGCTGGTAGAAATTGAAATGGGGATATTTTGATAATACTATACTAGTAATTAATGAAAATTCTTAGCATTTGACAGAAACAATACCATATATTTTTAAAAATATTTTATCACATGGGTTAAGTGCATGTGCAGTAATAAAGATGGAAGGCAAAAAAAAAAAATGTTTACAATTATCTCGATCAATAGGGATCATGAAGCAGTTGGTAACGTCTGCGGGCAGCACTTTGTACTCTCCTACAAACTTACTCTCTCACGCCTTTCGGCAACAATCTAAAGAAATGAAAAAAAAAAATTCAGCCAGAAGCCTAACATTTTAATGTTGAATGACTATTGCTTGAAAGGTATTGCAGTGTAAAGAAAAATAAAGAGCTGATGTTACAAGTGTTTTATTCTCAAGTTACCCTGTAGCCTACCATTACTGTATAAACAAAACCTACCATTATACTGTATAAACAAAACCTAACGACGTGTGGAAAACGATTCATAACAGATCAAATTCATTTATTCTTTGTGAGCTTTTGGTCTATATCCCAACCTATAAAGCTACACCTGTACTATTGATTTCAGTTGATAAACATTATATTGCCTCGTTTTTCTATGGCGATTCATGAATTCTCAATTCTCCCGCGGGAATTCCAAGTTAGAATGAAAGACTTACCAGAAGACTGATGTTCACATCGATTACATGTAAGTGGGCATGATGCAAGAAATGGCTGACACAGAGGAGAAACGACCTCTCCGTATGCTTCACACATACATGCACCATGATCAGCCAAAGTGCTGCAGTAATTGAGGTTTGCATCTTGACAGGGTGTTAGAGCTAGATTAACAAACGTAAAGATACATTGAGAATGATGATAAGCAGGTACGCAATCTTATTTTACTTTTACTGCTGATTTCGATATTGTTTCTACGATGGTACGTGCCACTAAACCTCAGACACCCAAATTCCTTCTGTTTAGAAAAACAAAGATAATAAACATGAAATAAAATAAAGATAGACTTTAGATACATTGGTATCAAAATACTTTTTTTTATAATACATACTATTATCCAATAGCTGCTTACATTAAACTCAATAGGAAGGATGATGACGAGGGTGACAATGGCAACAAAAACAACAATTACAATGATAACTATAACAATACTTATTATATTATTCATAATAATTGCAATAATAATGATATTAATAATAGTGGTAAAATTGATTAATGTGAAAATTGAATAGTAATTATAATAATAATGATAACAATTATAACATTAATGATGCCAATAATCATGATATTAATATAATTAATTATAACATATAAGTCAATAAAAATAACTGTTTTTTAAGAATTTGTCAAGTTGTCAACATTTATTCGCGTAATTTAACTTACTTGACGTCATTGGTGATTCTGTTCTTTTGGAAGTCGTCGTAGTCGTCATCGTTGAAGGAAGAGGAAGGCCCACGAGACGACTTATACCGCCTGCAATGAATTCAATAGAATGTAAAATAAAACAATGAAATAAAGTGCAGATATTAAAAGGCCCCTGCAACCCAAATGCAAGTTTTTAGCTGTTGCTGTGCAGGGATACATACAACTAACATTCTGTTATTCAAACATCTAGATATGTTTCATAGAGTTTTAAATGTTTTGTTTTAAATACATTCCAAACCTTCTAAGCTCCACCCTAAATTAAAAAGCTCCAGATCTCATTCCTGCAATGACATCATCTGTCAATCATCAGTTACACATCAGTTACACTAACATTCTACAATAGACAGTGGAATGTAACTTCCCCAGCTCAGCACATGCTCACAATAGCATTGCATGCTTTCAACAACACCTCTTCAATACCATTCTTTTCCTTGTGATGCTGCAGCATGTCTGACATGGCAACTCCTATGTAAGCATTGCATGGTCTATTAGAACAGATGGTCATCACTGGCAAAGCTACATACCACTGTCTCTTTTTAGCTCACTAATGATTGACAGATGATGTCATTGCAGAAATGAGATCCGAGACATTTTTTGTAGGAGGAGCTTAGCATGTTTGAGAAAATTATCTTAAAAATATAAAAAAAAAAATTTTTGAAACATATTTAGATGTTTGAATAACAAAGTATAAGTTCTATGCATCCCTGCACATCAACATTAATCAACTTGCATTTGGGTTACAGGGGACCTTTAAGCAATGTTTGTTGCAATTATTCATATTTTTGTCGTCATTAGAGTGTTTGTCTTGGAACTATGAGAAACACACTCAATTTTAATAAGGATGACCATTGGATTATTTCTTTTGGCTAGAACATTTAGTACAATTTCAGAACGATATAAAAATATAAAAACATAAATTTAAAAAAAGGAACTTATTTAAAACAAAAATGCAGAGCAAGGAGCTTGTATTTGAACATACGTGATATATCGGATGATTCTGTTGCCGTTTTAGGAGAGTATCCATTTGTTAAAACATCGGCTGCCTCAGCTTTAAGAAAAAAAATAGGAATAGCGAAAAAAAATTACTTTATTGAATGTGTTTTACGTAAATCTTCATCATACCGTCTGATATATCGTGACAGCAGTGAATATGAAAATTTAAGCGCAAACCGAAGCCGTGACTAGGCGGGCTGTGTTGTCCTACTTCCATATTATAATTGCAGATAATACTCAATCGTTGAGAGAGGGAGTGCCACAAGACGATTTATTTCGAATGAATTACCTGTATATAACGTAAGCAAATAAAGTATATGAAGTCTTTTTGTCAAATAAAATATTGAAAATGTGTTCGCCGTCGGAAGTACATTTGCCATACACAATTATAATGTGCATAACAAATTGATAATTATGAAACAGGAAGTGTCATTTGTAAAATTCTAAATTATGTAGTAATATGGCTGATTATACATAAAGATAGAATGTACATGTATACATACTACAATATACTAGCTAGATATTCAAAATGCGAAAACGAAATCACTCACATCTAAAATAAGCTAATTCCAATAAATGCTTCAAGCAGAAATATGTTTTGAAATATTTACAGAATTTTGAATTATGGATCAATTTTTTTAATAGACTTACATAAGAAAAAACCAGCTACTGTACGGAATCATAATATATCCAATATTTTAACACATTCAAAACAAATCTTTCACTTTTCCGATTCATTTTCAGGATTAAACCCAGACTATAATGTTGTGTGATTCGAAAACCCATACAACAAACCTTGAAAGACTTGGCAAAGCACTCCAGCATCTTCGCTATGATGACAGTTATGTTCTCCAATTCCGCCATGAAGGCAGTCTAGGATGCTAGACTCTCTACCAGAGCATCTGACATCATCAAGGACAATGGGTCCAGTGCCTTGTCCAAAGCCCGCTGTGGAAACAGCCTCAGCAGCACCATGGAAACCAAGAGATCGACAGACCACGTTGGCATCGTTCAAATCCCATAGGTCATCACAGATTGTTCCCCATTGCCCGTTGTAGGATATTTCTACACGACCTTTAGATGAAGTCCCATTCACTAATCGAACATCTCCATATGTCATGCCTGCAACAAGTAATACAAATATTCTGTCATAGGTCAATCCAGTTAATGATTCATTGTAGTCGGTATACAGATGTCAAAGACTGAAATAGACATATATATATGACCGTATCCGGACACCTACCCCCTGGACAACCACCCCCCGGATAACCACCATTTAGGACAACTACCCCCTAGGACAACTACCCCCTAGGGCAACCACCCTCTAGGACAAGTACCCCCAGACAACTACCCCCTAGGACAACCACCCTCTAGGACAACTACCCCCCGGATAACTACCCCCCAGACAACTACCCCCAGGACAACTACCCCCGGGCAACTACCCCCGGACAACCACCCGCAAGACAACTAACCCCAGGACAACTACCACCCGGACAACCACCCCCTAGGACAACTACCCCCGGACAACTACCCCCCGGACAACTACCTCCCGGACAACCACCCCCCGGACAACTACCCCTAGGACAACTACCCCCCCCGGACAACTACCCATAAGACAACTACCCCCAGGACAACTACCCCCAGGACAACTACCCCCAGGACAACTACCCCCCAGACAACTACCCCGGACATCTACCCCCTGGACAACCACCCCTGGATAACCACCCTTTAGGACAACTACCCCCTAGGACAACTACCCCCTAGGGCAACCACCCTCTAGGACGACTACCCCCCTAGGACAAGTACCCCCTGGATAACTACCCCCAGACAACTACCCCCTAGGACAACCACCCTCTAGGACAACTACCCCCCGGATAACTACCCCCCAGACAACTACCCCCTAGGACAACTACCCCTAGGACAACTACCCCCAGGACAACTACCCCCCGGACAACTACCCCCGGACAACCACCCCCAAGACAACTAACCCCAGGACAACTACCACCCGGACAACCACCCCCTAGGACAGCCACCCCTAGGACAACTACCCCCCGGACAACTACCCCCGGACAACCACCCCTTAGGACAACTACCCCTAGGACAACTACCCCCCCCCCCCGACAACTAACCCCAGGACAACTACCCCCCAGACAACTACCCCCAGACAACCACCCCCTAGGACAACCACCATCTAGGATAATTACCCCCAGACGGGTATTTTTTTGTCAGGATTTGCGCCACCGACAACAGAGGGCAGTATTTGAGCGTCAAGAAGCCCCGTTTTGGAGACTTTGAGACTACAACTTTAAGACTTGTATTTTCTCTCAGTTTCACCTTACTTTATTTCAGCAAAAGAAAAGTTTGTCAATGATACTTTCCTAAATTCTAACACCCCTTAGCCTGCCGAGGCTCGAACTCGTGATTCATTCATGGCGAGCACAACGTGAATCTGAATGCGCCACACAAGGAACTGCGTGACTGGTTCGCTCATTTTATTATATCCCTACAATTTGTTTTTCATGAATATTCTAGATCATGCCGACTAGTCTTGACGGAATAAACCGTATTGTCACCCCTCTTGACGCTTAAATACTGCCCTCTCTCGTCGGGTAGCTCAAGTCCTGACAGAAAAAAATATAGCCCCCCGGACAACTACCCCAGGACAACCACCCTCTAGGAAAAGTACCCCAAATTGGACTTAACATCACATTGAACAGGATTGTGCTCGTTCGCTACGCTCGCTCGCCAAAATAGAATTAATATGGCCTTTAGCAAAATTTCTGCCCGGACCTGCAACAATAAAGCCCAGATAATATACCAAATTTTATTAAAAGAGAAGTGTTTGTTTTCGCTCATGCTTGCTCGCTTGATTGTTCCTCCTCCAATTTCCAACAATAAAACTTAGTTTATCACATTAAAAAAACATAAAAAACTAGTTTATATATACACTAAAGGAAAAAAGAAACATAAAAGTTCAAGAGATCACCAAATTAAATTCTCTGCATGGAAATGTACCAAATTTGGATATAATGTTGATTCAATGCATGGCTTTAAATGACAGTCAATAACAAAAAGTTTTCTTCAATGCCACAAAAGAAATGTGCACTGAAGCAAAGGACTCTCTAATCCCCAAGTCACAAAGACAAACTGCAGCCTTGTACACCATATGCATGTCAATGAATGAAACAAAAGAATTTCAAAAGGGATTTGCAAGTTCATATCCAAACAGATTAATAGCCAGTATGTCCACCTCTAGCTTGCTGGCAAGCTGTACACCGTCTTCGCATGCTTCCGATCAGATTCGCGATGGTAGCCTGGGGAACATTGTTCCATTCCTCTTGCAGTGCTGCAATGAGCGTCTCCCTATTGATGGGTTGATTGTCACGCCTTGACACACGTCGACCAAGCTCTTCCCAGAGATGTTCAATTGGGGAAAGGTCTGGTGAACGGGCGAACCATGGCAGAACATCAATATCCTCTTGCTCGAGGGGTGCAAATCCCTTTTGAAATTCTTTTGTTTCATTCATTGACATGCATATGGTGTACAAGGCTGCAGTTTGTCTTTGTGACTTGGGGATTAGAGAGTCCTTTGCTTCAGTGCACATTTCTTTTGTGGCATTGAAGAAAACTTTTTGTTATTGACTGTCATTTAAAGCCATGCATTGAATCAACATTATATCCAAATTTGGTACATTTCCATGCAGAGAATTTAATTTGGTGATCTCTTGAACTTTTATAAGTTTCTTTTTTCCTTTAGTGTACTATCATTTAAAAAGAATTGTTTGTTTTTTTTGTGTGTGTTTTGTTCTTCAATGCATGAAGGTAGGTATTCCCATGTACAATATCAACTCTCTATTAGATGTTTTGCATGATCAACAATTAAGGGGGCGGGAAGGACAACAAATATTCCAGCCGTTTCTCACACACCCCCACCAACCGTCCCTCACGCATTTTGCAATTTCGTTACAAAGCTACCAGCCAGTCGAGTATTAAAGGAAACTAGCATTGTGGTTGGTCGATTTAAAAAAATAGTATGGGGTATATGTTAAGATGGATGAGATGGATGAGAAATTTGTAAAATCAGCACTGATTTTCTTATTTACTATATAAATCTATATACCTACCTATTATGCCTGTAGTCTTGACTACGGGACCCCTTCGAGAATTATCACACATGTGTCACAATATTGTGCGCACCCCCCGTAATCCTATTGTCCCCTTCGCCACTCACGCGCGTCAATACGCTACGGCCATCTTCCTCTTTTGCGAGCAACCCCAAGAAGAAACATGTTGCTTGCAAGGAGCGGGGAAGGAGGGAGGGTCATAGGTAGGTATATAGATTTATATAGTAAATAAGAAAATCAGTGCTGATTTTACAAATTTACTGCAATAAATCATATATACCTACCTATTATGCCAGACCAGCGCCAACTCAAAGACCGGGAGGCATGTTTCGAGCGGAAGGAAATAGGATTACACCAAAGACTACAAAGAAGACACAGCGGCCTTCAAGGTGGCTGACGCAAACAAAGCTTCACCTGCGGGAATATCCCTAAGGTAGCAAGAAATGAAGGAATTGGGCGAACGCCAATAAGCAGCCTTCAAAATATCAACAAGCGCCACACCTTGAAACAGAGCCCAAGAAGTGCTGACACTACGAGTATCATGAGCACGAGGCTTACTGTCGGATAAAAGAGCCTCTGTGCCAGCGGCCCTAATAGCTTCAACGATCCATCTAGAAATGGAATCAAGAGAGGCAGGAGAAAAAGGCTCTCTAGTGATCAGGAACAACTGATCATCCTTACGATAAGACTTAGTCTTATCAATATACCATTTGAGAGCCCTAACAGGACACCAAACTTTGTCCTCACGCACCGAAGAAAAGTCAGAAAGCGGACAAAGAAAAATCTCAACAGGACCGGAGGTAGCTGTCTGATTCTTGGCAACGAAAGAAGCCCTAGGAATCAACCTAACACCTTTTCTCTCCCAGCGAACATGACCAGGAGTAAGACAGAGAGCATGAAGAGTACTGCGCCTCTGCCCAGAGGCAATAGCTACCAAAAAGAGCGTCTTAACCGTAAGATGATGAAGCGAAGCTTCACCTAACGGTTCAAAAGGAGGTTTCGCCAAGGCCTCCAGGACCTTAGGCAGACTCCAAGACGTCACTAACTTAGAAAACGAAGGTCGTTTCAGAAAGAACGAACGAATCAAACCGCTTAGTAGCGGGGAATTGGAAATCCCCGAACCATCCGAAAAACCCGAATGAATGGCCCCGATCGCCGAACGGTAGCCTCGGATAGTAGAAATAGACCTCCCTTTGTCAAATAACGAGATTAAGAAATCCGCAATTGAACAAATAGGAGCCTTAGAAGGGGTTTGATTTCTCTCTTTGCACCAAAGGAAAAAGACCGAGAGACGGGAATTGTAAATTTCCCTAGTAGAAACCCTACGACTGGACATTAAAAAGTCCGCGGCTCTATCAGAGAGACCCGACTGTCTTGCAGATTCCCTGACAGGGGCCAAGCAGTCAAATGAAGAGACTCCGGATTGTGGTGAAGAATCCCCGATAGGGGCTGTAACACCAGATCCGCTCTTAACGGGAGAACTAACGGTTGAGCCCTTAGAAGGCTCATAAGTTCCGGAAACCAATTCCTCCTGGGCCAAAAGGGAGCTATTACAAGCACCCTCGCCCGATCTTCCCTGATTTTCCGCAAGACACGCGGAATCAGTTGGAAGGGAGGAAAGGCGAATCCCTGAAGGTTCTCCCAGCTGAGGGAGAAAGCATCGAGAGCCCATGCTCCCTGATCGCGAACACGGGAGCAATACTTCGGCAGCTGGTGATTTAGCACCGACGCAAATAGATCCACTTCCAGTGGACCTAGGCAACTGCGAATGCGGCAAAATACTTCCGGATGGAGCATCCATTCCGATGGAAGATACCTGCCCCGGGACAGAAAATCCGCAAAGAGGTTTTCCCGACCGGGGATGAAAGAGGCCACGGGTGTGATTGCCATGCGACGACACCACCTCCACAGCTGAGCTGCTAGGGCATTCAGGGCAACCGAACGAGTGCCTCCCTGCCGATTGATATATGCCGCCACAGTAACATTGTCCGTGAGAATCAGAACCGAACGACTGAGAAGTCGACTTCTGAAATGGAGCAAGGTCAACAGAACTGCCATAAACTCCAGGACATTGATATGAGGAAGAGTCCCAAGATGAGACCAATCCCCCGCAACCGTGCTGCCGTTGCAGTGTCCTCCCCACCCCAACCGAGAGGCGTCCGTCGAAACCGATATCGACGGAAGAGGGGCAGAGAAGGACCTGCCTCGCGCGAGAAACACCTCGCTCGTCCAACAAGCGAGAAGAGACTTGATCTTTACTGGTACTGGAATCCAGACCAAAAGAGAGTCTTTTCCCGGCTTGAAGAACCTGAGGAGATGTCTCTGAAAGGGTCTCATGAGGAGCCGGCAGTCCTCTAAAACATCGACTAGACTGGCTAGCTAACCTAGAAACTGAAGCCACTGTCCGGCCGAGACTCTTCTGGCCAGCAAGAGCTTGCGAGCCGCAGAGACAATGGTGAGAATCCTGTCTCGACTGGGCCGAGCTAACTGATTCCTTATGTCTAACACCGCCCCCAGAAAAACTGGGCTGCGAGTGGGGACTAACTCTGACTTTTCCCAATTTATTAGGAAACCTAAGTCTTGAGTAAGAGAGACTAGCAACAAGTCTCGTCCAACAAACGATCGCGCGACTCCGCAAGGAGAAGCCAATCGTCCAGGTAACAAAACAACCGCAGGCCGCGACGCCTCAGAAAGGCCGCTAGCACCGCTACAACTTGAGTAAAAACCCGAGGGGCCGGCCGCAGCCCGAAGGGAAGAGCCCGAAGCCGGTAAGTCTCCGAGAGGAAGGAGAACCCCAGAAAATCGCGAGATGCGCGATGAATGGGAATGTGAAAGTACGCGTCCTTGAGATCTATCGAGACCGCGTAGTCTTCCCTTTTGATCAACGGAAGAATGGAGGCAAGAGTCTCCATACGAAAATGAACCGGAGGAATAAATTTGTTTATCCTCTTTAGGTTCAGTATCAAACGAAGTTTTCCCGAGCGCCTGGGAATAACAAAAGTCGGAGAAAGGGAAAAAGGACAGCCTGTGAGGTGTCCAAGTTCCTATAGCACCTCCGGGGAGCGGGGCGGACAGATCTATGAAGAAACCGTCTCGTCCGCCCGCTGCCTGAACCCAAGCAAAGTCGAACCCTGCGCGCGGGTTGACTAAAAGTCAGGGAAAGTTTAGAACAAAGCAATCGCTTCTACCCCACAAAGGGAGAGCAACTAAGGCTCTGCCTGCCCCAGCGATTCGGAGACCGAAGCTAGAGAGGCCGCTTCCAAAACTGGATCCGCCTGAAATGATCGTGACAAAGAATCACGAACAAAGGCCGAAACGGTCGGATTCACGCATGAACCGCCATAAGCCTCCTCATCCGACGGAGCCCCGAGGCTGCGAGACTAGGAGGCTCATGTGATCTCATCACAGACAAAGAAGAATAAACCATAAAAGGCTAATTAGTCTCGATGTCCGACCCAAAAAAGGGACAAGAGCAGGGGATGTGAATCCTGGTACAAGGAACCAACCCTGAGTCTGGGCAAAGCCCATCTCACACTGAACATCTCAGCTTGAGAGACCGAAGGGTTAGCTAAACCCGATGGGCAAGAGGCAGACAAAGCCTTGCCTCTTTTAGCCCCTTCCCTAGGCTTCTGATTGGCCCAAAAAGAGCCTAAGTCGAAACCCGCTTTTCAGAGCGTTTATCCGGTTTCGTTCGGATCCCCGAAGCCCTTCGGGAACACGAACCGAACCCTCCACTGAGGGACGCTCACCTCCCTTTATGGGAGAAGTGCGCTGAGGGTATTGAACCCAAAGACGCGCACCAATTACCCATATCGGCCGAGCAAGGAGATGCAACAGCCATGGGCCGGACGTCAAGGCGCCCAGACTCAGCAGAAATCCCGCTGCTTAAACCAACGCGAAGTCGAACCCTGCGCGCGGGTTGACTGAACTTCAGGGCGATATTTGGACAACAAAACAATCGCTTCCACTCCACAGAGATTGAGCGATTGAGACTCCGCCTGCCCAAGCGATTCGGGAACCGAAGCTTGAGAGGACGCATCCAAATCTGGTTCCACCCGAGTGGAATGAGACAAAGGAACGTTAACAAAGGCCTCCGCAGGCGGGTCCCCGCATGGCTCACCAACAGTCTCCTCGCCCGGCGGAGCCCCAAGGGCCGCGGGAGTAGGAGGCACATGCGAATCAGTCTCAGACAAAGAGGAATCAATCACAAAAGGTTGATTAGTCTCAAAGTCAGACCCCTGAATAGGGACAGAAGTCAGGGTTGAAGTAGCCGGTACAAAGGACCAACCCTGATTCTGAGCAAAAGCCCGCATCATGCTGAAAATGTCAGCTTGAGAGGAGCTAGCTGGGTTAGCCAGGCCAGACGGGCAAGAGGCCGGCAAAGCCTTGCCACTTTTTGCCTTCTTCTTGGCCTTTTTCTTGGCTGGCTCGACAAGAGTCGTAGCCGAAACCCTTTTGTTAGAACGCTTAATCGGATTCATTCGGATCTCCGAAGCCACTTCGGAAACACGAACCGATCCCTCCGCGGAGGGACGTTCACTTCCCAAAAAGGGATTGGAGCGCTCATGGCGTAAGCCTAGAGAATCGCCCAAATCACCCATATTGGCTAAGCAAGAAGATGCAGTAGCCATGGGTTGGGAGCTAAAAGCATAATTGTTAGCTCGAGCATTCCCATCAGCTGGCAACTGAGACAGCCCAGAAAGTACTCGTTCCCCCATATGGCGTTTGCCGGGGGCTAAGGTTTGTGAACCCAGACCAACATTGTTAGCTCGAGCATTCCCATTAGCTGGCAACTAAGACAGCCCAGAAAGTACTCGTTCCCCCATATGGCGTTTGCCGGGGGCTAGGGTTTGAGAACCCAGACCAACATGGACTAAGCCCGTGGGTTGCCCTGCAGTAGTGGGGCGCGTCTCCCCTAACGGATCAGAGCGAGTGAACGCTACCGTACGGGAAACAACAGCCCCCCCCCCCCCTCTGGTCTCAGCGACCGGGGGATTGGATTCGAGATATCCAAACCACTAGAATCTGACGTCACCCACCCCGAAACCACAGGCTTCGGAGTTGACAATCCCGATTCAGTTAACGCCACCCGTCCCGAAGCCGCAAGCTCCGAAACTGGCAAACTCTGCAAGGGAACACCACTAGGCAACTTACCTTTAGCCCTCCTCCCTCCCCCGCGTACCGCTGTACTCGGGGAAGTTCTGGAAGGCCGAGTCGTCTTGCTAGACAACTCTTCGGAAGAAGCAGGTCTCCTTGACCCAGCTGCTTCTTCTTCCGAATTCATACCACTGCAATAAAACAGACAATAAAGTATACTTTTCAAATTAAGAAATACTTCAACTGAATGCAGTAAAGAAAACTAAAGTTTATTTGGGAGATACGCACTAAAGAAATTTTCACAGCCTAAAAACCGTAAGAACAAACACCGAACCCGAAGGCTCGGTGACAAACGGAAACACCCGCAAACACAGAAATATCTACGTGGGGCTGACCGTGAAAGAGAAAAATAAATGCCAAGAAAGGGAATCAAAAAATCCCTTGCAATCGGCAAGAGTGACTAATAAAACACAAAGTACTATAATCTAAACGAATATAGGTACCTAAAAGTGCTTTAACTATGTGAAAAAGCGCACCAAAAAGATACTATACGACCTGATTTCAGGAGCGCTGTGACAATACGTCCTAACTCGTCGGGGGCGAGCAAGAAAGAGGAAGATGGCCGTAGCGTACTGACGCGCGTGAGTGGCAAAGGGGACAATAGGATTACGGGGGGTGCGCACAATTTTGTGACACATGTGTGATAATTCTCGAAGGGGTCCCGTAGTCAAGACTACAGGCATAATAGGTAGGTATATATGATTTATTGCAGTAAATTTAGAAAACGAAGGTCGTTTCAGAAAGAACGAACGAATCAAACCACTTAGTAGCGGGGAATTGGAAATCCCCGAACCATCCGAAAAACCCGAATGAATGGCCCCGATCGCCGAACGGTAGCCTCGGATAGTAGAAATAGATCTCCCTTTGTCAAATAACGAGATTAAGAAATCCGCAATTGAACCAATAGGAGCCTTAGAAGGGGTTTGATTTCTCTCTTTGCACCAAAGGAAAAAGACCGAGAGACGGGAATTGTAAATTTCCCTAGTAGAAACCCTACGACTGGACATTAAAAAGTCCGCGGCTCTATCAGAGAGACCCGACTGTCTTGCAGATTCCCTGACAGGGGCCAAGCAGTCAAATGAAGAGACTCCGGATTGTGGTGAAGAATCCCCGATAGGGGCTGTAACACCAGATCCGCTCTTAACGGGAGAACTAACGGTTGAGCCCTTAGAAGGCTCATAAGTTCCGGAAACCAATTCCTCCTGGGCCAAAAGGGAGCTATTACAAGCACCCTCGCCCGATCTTCCCTGATTTTCCGCAAGACACGCGGAATCAGTTGGAAGGGAGGAAAGGCGAATCCCTTCTCCCAGCTGAGGGAGAAAGCATCGAGAGCCCATGCTCCCTGATCGCGAACACGGGAGCAATACTTCGGCAGCTGGTGATTTAGCACCGACGCAAACAGATCCACTTCCAGTGGACCTAGGCAACTGCGAATGCGGCAAAATACCTCCGGATGGAGCATCCATTCCGATGGAAGATACCTGCCCCGGGACAGAAAATCCGCAATGAGGTTTTCCCGACCGGGGATGAAAGAGGCCACAGGTGTGATTGCCATGCGACGACACCACCTCCACAGCTGAGCTGCTAGGGCATTCAGGGCAACCGAACGAGTGCCTCCCTGCCGATTGATATATGCCGCCACAGTAACATTGTCCGTGAGAATCAGAACCGAACGACTGAGAAGTCGACTTCTGAAATGGAGCAAGGTCAACAGAACTGCCATAAACTCCAGGACATTGATATGAGGAAGAGTCCCAAGATGAGACCAATCCCCCGCAACCGTGCTGCCGTTGCAGTGTCCTCCCCACCCCAACCGAGAGGCGTCCGTCGAAACCGATATCGACGGAAGAGGGGCAGAGAAGGACCTGCCTCGCGCGAGAAACACTTCGCTCGTCCAACAAGCGAGAAGAGACTTGATCTTTACTGGTACTGGAATCCAGACCAAAAGAGAGTCTTTTCCCGGCTTGAAGAACCTGAGGAGATGTCTCTGAAAGGGTCTCATGAGGAGCCGGCAGTCCTCTAAAACATCGACTGGACTGGCTAGATAACCTAGAAACTGAAGCCACTGTCTGGCCGAGACTCTTCTGGCCAGCAAGAGCTTGCGAGCCGCAGAGACAATGGTGAGAATCCTGTCTCGACTGGGCCGAGCTAACTGATTCCTTATGTCTAACACCGCCCCCAGAAAAACTGGGCTGCGAGTGGGGACTAACTCTGACTTTTCCCAATTTATTAGGAAACCTAAGTCTTGAGTAAGAGAGACGAGCAAACGAGTCTCGTCCAACAAACGATCGCGCGACTCCGCAAGGAGAAGCCAATCGTCCAGGTAACAAAACAACCGCAGGCCGCGACGCCTCAGAAAGGCCGCTAGCACCGCTACAACTTGAGTAAAAACCCGAGGGGCCGGGCGCAGCCCGAAGGGAAGAGCCCGAAAACGATAAGTCTCCGAGAGGAAGGAGAACCCCAGAAGATCGCGAGATGCGCGATGAATGGGAATGTGAAAGTACGCGTCCTTGAGATCTATCGAGACCGCGTAGTCTTCCCTTTTGATCAACGGAAGAATGGAGGCAAGAGTCTCCATCCGAAAATGAACCGGAGGAATAAATTTGTTTATCCTTTTTAGGTTCAGTATCAAACGAAGTTTTCCCGAGCGCTTGGGAATAACAAATATTGGAGAAAGGGAAAGAGACGGCCTGTCTCTTACCCTTTCTATAGCCCTCTTTTCCAGAAGAGACTCGATCTCCTTTGAAGCATGAGATCGAGACAGGGCAGACATGGGAGGTGACCGAATTCTTATAGCCCCTCCGGGGAGCGAAGCGCAAAGATCTATGAAGAATCCGTCTCGCACGACGGAGAGAACAAACGCGTCCCCGGAGATGGCCTCCCAAGCGGGGAGAAACGCGTGAAGACGGCCACCTACCACATTCGGTTGAACAAGCGCTCGGGGAAAAACATCAAAACCCAGGCTTGGCCTTCTGCGAAGCCATCGCCTTACCACGAGTACCTCTCGAAATGCCCCTGCCACGACTCCCTCTCCCACGAGAAGGAGCTGGCTGTGGCTCAGGAGGCGGGACCCTAGACACGCGACTGCGTTGACCCGAAACGGGACCAGCAGGTCTACGCTGAACAGGGGCCCGCGTTGGCTTAGAGCTAGTGTGAAACTGCTTAGTCATATCCGAGATCTGCTTACGCGCATCGATCTCTCTCTGAAAAACCGTAGCGAATTTACCACCAAAAAGCGAAGGACCCCGAGACGGAACATCTCGGAGAAGTTGAGCAATGCCCGACTCTCTAACACCCAGTGCCGAGAGAGCCGAGGTCCTGCGACGGAACGTAGCCGAAGCAGCTGCGGTGGAAAGCTGCGACCACTGCAGACAAAAAAGAGTATGCAACAGGTCGTCAATAATCAGCTTGTCACCATCGGTAACATTCAACTCCTCCGCCCTGGACCTAAGGTCGGAGAGAAACCCTTGAAACGCCGACAAACGCATCCCCGACCTAACCTGGTTTTCAATATTAGACCAGATCTTATCCTCCGCCTTGAAAGCGGCGGAGGTAAGCGGATTAGTCGCCCGTAAGCGACAACCAACCTCCAAAATCTCAGGAGACAGAGTCTTAGCCTTAAAAAAGCTGTCTTGGTCCTGAGAACAAAAGGCAAAGGCCTTACCCTTGACCGCATTAGAGCGCTTAATCAACAGCGCGGCCTCAATGCGGTCATACTCCAGCTTGAAAACCTCCTCAAGAGCGATACCCTCAGAGGAATCCTGCTGCTTAAATTTCCAACGCGAAGTCGAACCCTGCACGCGGGTTGACTGAAATTCAGGGAGATATTTGGACAACAAAGCAATCGCTTCTACCCCGCGAAGAGCAAGCGATTGAGACTCCGTCTGCCCAAGCGATTCGGGAACCGAAGCTTGAGAAGCCACATGCGAATCTGGTTCCACCCGAGTGGAATGAGACAAAGGAGCACTAACAAAGGCCTCCGCAGGCAGAGCCCCGCATGGTTCAACAAAAGTCTCCTCGCCCGGCGGAGCCCCAAGGGCCGCGGGAATAGGAGGCACATGCGAATCTGACTCAGACAAAGAGGAATCAATCACAAAAGGCTGATTAGACTCAAGGCGAGATCCCTGAATAGGGACAGAAGTCAGGGTTGAAGCAGCCGGTACAAAGGACCAACCCTGATTCTGAGCAAAAGCCCGCATCATACTGAACATGTCAGCTTGAGAGGAGCTAGCTGGGTTAGCCAGGTCAGACGGGCAAGAGGCCGGCAAAGCCTTGCCACTTTTTGCCTTCTTCTTGGCCTTCTTCTTGGCTGGCTCGACAAAAGTCGTAGCCGAAACCCTTTTCTTAGAACGCTTAATCGGATTCGTTCGGGTCCCCGAAGCCTCTTCGGAAACACAAACCGATCCCTCCGCGGAGGGGCGTTCACTTCCCATAAAGGGATTGGAGCGCTCATGGCGTAAGCCTAGAGAATCGCCCAAATCACCCATATTGGCTAAGCAAGAACATGCAGTAGCCTTGGGTTGGGAGCTAAAAGCTCCCAGTGCGTGGGCAGACCGAGATGACTCGGTATGTGCCCGATGACTACTAAAGGCGTGTGAACCCGCTATTGGACCGCTCGAAAGCAGCAATAGGGGAGCACTAGTAGTCACGCACTCAGGTGAAAACACCTGTTGCTCCGAAGAGCGTCCATAATTGTTAGCTCGAGCATTCCCATTAGCTGGCAATGTAGACAGCCCAGGAAGTACTCGTTCCCCCATATGGCGTTTGCCGGGGGCTAGGGTTTGAGAACCCAGACCAACATGGACTAAGCCCGTGGGCTGCCCTGCAGTAGTGGGGCGCGTCTCCCCTAACGGATCAAAGCGAGTGAACGATACCGTACGGGAAACAACAGCCCCCCCCCCCCCCCCCCTTTGGTCTCAGCGACCGGGGGATTGGATTCGAGATATCCAAACCACTAGAATCTGACGCCACCCACCCCGAAACCACGGGCTTCGGAGTTGACAATCCCGATTCAGTTAACGCCACCCGTCCCGAAGCCGCAAGCTCCGAGACTGGCAAACTCTGCAAGGAAACACCACTAGGCAACTTACCCTTAGCCCTCCTCCCTCCCCCGTGTACCGCAGTACTCGGGGGAGTTCTGGAAGGCCGAGTCGTCTTGCTAGACGACTCTTCGGAAGAAGCAGGTCTCCTTGACCTAGCTGCTTCTTCTTCCGAATCCATACCACTGCAATAAAACAGACAATAAAGTATACTTTTTCAAATTAAAAAATACTTAAACTGAATGCAGTAAATAAGGGTAAAATTATTTGGGAGATACGCACTAAAGAAATTTTCACAGCCTAAAAACCGTAAGAATAAACGCCGAACCCGAAGGCTCGGTGACAAACGGAAACACCCGCAAACACGGAAATATCTACGTGGGGCTGACCGTGAAAGAGAAAAATAAATGCCAAGAAAGGGAATCAAAAAATCCCTTGCAATCGGCAAGAGTGACTAATAAAACACAAAGTACTATAATCTAAACGAATATAGGTACCTAAAAGTGCTTTAACTATGTGAAAAAGCGCACCAAAAAGATACTATACGACCTGATTTCAGGAGCGCTGTGACTATACGTCCTAACTCGTCGGGGGCGAGCAAGAAAGAGGAATATGGCCGTAGCGTATTGACGCGCGTGAGTGGCGAAGGGGACAATAGGATTACGGGGGGTGCGCACAATATTGTGACACATGTGTGATAATTCTCGAAGGGGTCCCGTAGTCAAGACTACAGGCATAATAGGTAGGTATATATGATTTATTGCAGTAAATTCAACTGTACAATGCACCATCAAACACCGAGTTTAAACACCCAACTTTTAAAACAAAAATGTAATGTAATTTGAAGGCACCTAGCATCCCCGATATGTGTGCGATATAAATGTAGGAATATCAATTTGTTATTGATATCATTATCATAATAATTATCATTGTGTTCGTCGTCGTCGTCGACGTTATTAAAATAAGTATCATCATACCATTACAACAACAAAAAAGACAAACCTTGAAGCTCTTCGCAATGAACTCCTGCATCCGTTTCATGACTGTAGTTAAGGAGTCCATGTGCAGCATTCGATATGAATTCACTGTCTTGGCCGAAACGAGCATTTGGAACAGCGTCAGTAGCACCTGCAAAACCAATCGATCGACAGACCACGGTCACATAATTAAAACACATGCATTTGCACAAATTCCTTTTTCAATTTATATTTGTCGGTTATTTGTGTATTGCTAGGTCCGGACGCGTCTTTTTTTTGTAACCAAGCCTAGGCAGAAACCCCTTATTGAAGACTTTGAAAGAGACTACAAGTATCGGACTTGTATTTTCCTACTCAGTCACCTTATTTTTAAATAAGCAAAAGAAAATTTCGTAATATAAACTTCTGCCGAGGTTCGAACTCGTGGTTCTTTCACCAAGAGAGTCTTGACGGAATAAACCGTATTAGTATGAAAAAATGCGAAATCTGCCTAGGCTTGGTTACAAAAAAAAAAAGACGCGGTCCGGACGACCAGCATTGTTCAAAGACTCAAAACACAACCCCCTCCACCCCTATAAAAATGAACATAATATTATTGATAATAAATAAATGAACATGTAAGCAAATAGATAAAATTAAATAAAAATAAATAAAATTGAAAAATAAAACAATTTTTTAAAAAGACAAGTACATCTAAATCACGAGAACTAAAAATGACTTGTTACACCCCTTGCAGATTCCCTCAGAGAGCAATTATCATTACATGAAAATACATCGTGGGTGCTCACTCGCTTGTTAGCGATAAAAATATCTAATGCTGATGACTCCTCAATTATCTGGAAAAAATATATGATTTTGATGATGATAATAAGAATAATAGTAATAATAACACTAATAATATCAATAGTAATGATACTACTACTACTACTAGTATTACTATTACTAATAATAATACTTATACTAATATTAATAATCATGATAGTAATAAATTAAATGCTTTCCTTTTTGACACACTAAACGAATAAACATTAGTAGATTTCGATGACACATTATATTGACTTTGTGTACCCCTTGATCGTTTGAAATTTTGCGGTAAGGAATGATTTTCGAGGATGTTCGGGAAGTCTAAAATGTTGGCGGGAAAATCTGTTTGGAAAGAGCAAGAAATTCCATAAAAATGTGTAATATTTTTGCGATGTTAGCCCATCGCCTACACTCTTAGAACAGGTGGTAAAAAAACATGTGGTTAAACAGTTGTGGTAAGAATATGTGTCAAAATATACACATATCTGTGTAGAAGCATGAAACAAGGGTACACAAAAAAGAAACACGATTCTGGTCAAACTTCGTCCACATGTCAAAATGTTACCCCATTTGTGGTAATCATCAACACACTTGGACACGATGACAAAAGAGAGTGGGCAAAATATACAGCTCCTCATTGTACCCTCCACAATAGACCTGTTTACTAAGATTCAAATTTTACGCATACTTTTGAAACAAAGGTTGTTCTTGACAACCTGAAAGCTTGCCAGAGGGCTTGTCAGACATAGCAACAAGTAATGTATGCAAACTGGATTCCAAGTATTGTAGTTCATTCATTAATAACAGGTTAATGGAATACCTCGTTACTAGATCCCCAGGAAAGACACATCCATAAATCTGAATCACTTAGTAAACAGGTCTATTGTTCTGGTAGAAGAACATCCCTTCATTGCTATTATGTAAAATAAGTAGAACTGTGAATATGCATGTGACACCTGTTCTACATTTTTTTTTACATAATAGCATTAGCAATGAAGGGATGTTCTTTGTCTACCAGAACCAGTGTGGAAGGTACAATGAGGAGCTGTATATTTTGTCCACTTCTTTGTTTGCCATGTTCATAGTTCTAGTGTGTGTATATAGGCGCGAAACGCGGCCGGTCACATGCAGTGCAGTGGTGAAGCTACACTACAGTTCATCGTCATCATGGAGTCGTAGCTGAGATCGTGGGGGATGCCAGCCGATGTCATCTCTTCATTAAATTGTAAAACATTCACATTTTCATTATATTAATTTTATTATTGCATCAGAAGCTATGTTATAGACCCAGAGCACATTTCAGAGTTGACTGCACATTGGAAGTGGATGTTTGATGCTGTGTTCCGCCGCGAAGGCCAGCGGAGGAGCCCCGGAGGAGCCCCGGGCGGAACTTCCCGATTTACACGTGTGCCCAATACTTTCATAGCCAGCGAAAAATGCCATGCAGTTAGCTCAATTTTTGTCCAGATTTATTCTTAAGTATCTATAGTGTGACGCCACCATTATAATATAATTATGTCTAAATTATATGTAAATCATTTGTTATGTGAAAATCAACCTTTCAGATCATGTTATATAGTCGGAAAGTCTGTTGTAAAATTGTTTTGAAGTTGTGTTTTTTTTCCATTATTGAGATGCAAGTTTTAAGAGGAAATGCGTTTGTCAAAACTAAAGCAAAATGTTTGAAGTTAGTGTTTTTTTCCAACAAATTCACAAAACAAGAAACATACATCACGGTTTTCGCCCTTTTCTTATGGAAAATTGACCAAATTGTAAAAAAAAGAAACTTGTATATTGTTACTTTTATTGTGATTGATCCACATTCCAGCATTTAGAGTATAATTATATGTAAATAATCCAACCTTTCTGATCATATTTAAATACAGTAGTTTAAAATCTGTTAAACTTTTTCCATGCTTATTAAAATGCAAGTTTAACAAAACATAATTTTCATTGTGCATTTGTCTTGTAGTCTCAACTCATCCTGGTGTAGACATTTAGTTTAAAACTTGACACATTGGGGTGTGGTAAAAAGTATGGGGTAAATTCTGTACCACTTAAGGGGTAAAATAATAACGCAGCTGCAGGGTGAATTGTTACACAGGCTGGTAGTGGTTAAAAGTTGCACAGCATGGGGTAAAAAAGCGAACATGGTCGTTTGGGGGTAAGATGTTACCCCACCCTTTGGTGTTAACATTTTACACATTAATAATTTCTTGGTACTGCAAAATTTCAATATGGCACGAAAAAGAGACATGATAACGAAGCTTTTCGACCTGCACTCATCAGGTTATCACGCAGGTATATAACAAATTACTTGAAATCAACTATATTATACTCGGTGAACCCGGACGCAACCTAGACGCCGTAATTTCAGAACAATCGCAAAGCTTGGACGAACTCCTTTTGTCTGCACAGAAGAGGTTCATGCGATTGAATGTAAGCAGCTTCCAGAAAGCGTAAATGCGCTGAGCTTCTGGCCCGGGACATAATTGAGAATTGATCGTCGGCATAGCTTTTTGCGCAAGCTGGATTGTTCAGCAAGTGGAGACCAATCGCTGAATCGCATTTGGCTATCTTTGGTCTGTTGGCGTGCATTTCAGATTTGCAGGCACGGACGGGCTGCGTGCGCTGATTGGTTGTACGGTTCCGAATACTCGAGGGGATGTGTTGTTTAATGCGATCAGCCAACCGCTGATCTGTGGGCCGCATCGACCATTTGCATTGCATATTTTCAAAGATCACATTGCAAGAAAAATTCCATCAAAATAAATATTGGCTTAATACTTATTATTGCATAGATGGCATAAATTATACAAGGTTATCCAAATTCAACGCTTGGAAACATTTGAATTAATGATTATTATCAATTATAAAACGGTAAAATACAGCCCCCGATATAGCAGCTGAAGAGCTCCTTGAACGATGCTGAGATGTGTGACGACACACGAAGGACCAGTCCTGTCTAAGCAGACGATGTCCCATAACATCTTACACATTTTTCAGTGCTTGTTTTGTCATCTCCTCTTCACTTATTTCTCTTACTTGACTAGCGTCAGTCTTAATGTTAGTCTGTTGCCTCACTCTTAACTTCGTGTATGGTATTATTTTGATGAAAAATGCAGCGGGTTAAAAAAATAAAGGAATCAGTCACTTGTAAACAAAATAAAACACCATTGTATTTTCAGCTGCTTGCACCGGGGCATGTTCGGCGTTTCAAGAGGGAACGAATACAATCTGTGATATTATTCGGAGGGCTTTTCAATTTGAAAGTGGGGTTTATTTCATTGATCATTGACCCTTCTCCTGTGTATTTACTATCAAACGGTTTTAGTTATTAGAATGGTGTGAAATAAGGTCATGTTTAAATGTACCAAACTCTTTATAATTTGATAAATAATTGCATTGCAGTTACGTTTATTCATTATAGGACGTCGTCTGCTTAAGCAGGATTGGTCCCTAGTGTGACGATATCAAAACTTCGCTATATATCTGGCGAATCCTCGGATATTCCAGATGCTGAGAAGAGCTTTTATTTGTGTTGTTTTTATAATCATCATATACGCAGTTGACATAAAACTTATACGACTGCCATCTGTAAGCTTCCCAGTTTCTAGTGATACATTAATTGCCATATTTATGATTTTCTTTTGATAGCTACTTTAATTCCTCACAATAACGTTCATTTGGGGACACAGTTTCATCAATAATGCCGAATCTGTGTAAAGTTGCGGGCTGTACCAAGACCCCTAAAGATGATGTAAATCTAAGGAAATAATGGGTCGCAAAGGTAAAGTTCACGCGGGCAGAGTTGCAAGTACAATCTGCAGTGATCGCTTTGCCGAAGATGATTTTGAGGATCCTGGCCTGTATTCCGAATTTGGCATGGAGAAAAGGATAAGCTAGCTAAATTAAGATTCAGCTATTCCAACAATCAGACTTGGAGTCAAGTCTTCCAATCTGTTTTTCAACGACATCATCTCCAGCAGCTGCAGCAGCTTCACTCGTAGACCAAAAATTCGGTCTCTCGTTCGTTATCTTTGTCATATCAATTGAGGGACCTTAACTCAACAAGCTGTGCTTCAACCAAGGTCTCCTCGTCTTTCTTCACTTTATTTTGTATACTTCTGAAATTGTGTATTAGAAGATAATTATTGTACTGTTATGATTACACTCTATGCTTTGTTACATGTGCTTTCTGAAAGACAAAATAAACTTGAACTTGAACTAGCTAAGTGAAGAGCTAACAAACGAGAGACAGAATTTTCGGTCTACTTCAATCGTAACTCCAGGGAGCTCCAACGCGTTGGAGCTCCCTGGAGTTACTTCACCCACGGCCCCTTCACCAGGCCCGGCGCGTATTCTGTGAGGGGTTCAAACATTATGGTCGAATTCCCCTTGCCACTCGAGCTTCTTTGCCTTCGGGATCTTATAAATCATCTGATAAATCAGCGTTCGTATCCCCATGCCTCACAAAATTCCTCCAACTCGGAGGAATTTTTTCATCTCTTCTTCTCTCTATATATTTAAGTCACTCGAATTCAGCCAAAATCTAAGTCAGTACTACCGTACTATGTAAAGCGAAGTATATAAAAAAAGCCGTAAGTGAAATAAACAAAGCAAAAGCGATCTCCAGTCGCTATGTACGAGGGGAACATAGTAACTGCCGTACTAAAGATGTGCAGTACATTATACAGACGCATAAACGGCTGTGCACGCGTTTAAGACCAATGGAAAACTTTCTTTCGGCAAGCTCAGATGGATGAGAACATTGTTTAAAAAAGGTTAACAAACAAAACAAGAGCTGTATATTTGGGTAAAAGTATTTGCTGATCTTGTAGAAAATATATTGATAACGATTATTCACTCCGAAGATTATATTGATTAATTTCCTTTTTTCATAAATTGTCCGTTTAACACAGGGGCCAAATACCGCATTGTGTGTACATTGTTATATGCTGCAGCCTGCAGATCTTGTGCCTCTTACTCTTCATACGTCACTTGGGGTGTGACGTCAATTAGCCAATCAGCTCACGAGTTTTAAGGAACGGTCCCAAAACCTCTACTTTTCCACCTTTTTCGCCAAAACGATTGCTAGATTCGTGATTAGAATGCAAAAATACCTGGAAACAGCACCCATTTTCTCTCTAATTTAGTCAACCTTTCATGCGCACTTCTGATTGGCTGAAAATAAAGTTGCGTTCAAACCCAAGATTTGTGCAACGGGCCCAAGTACTAATACTTACTAGGAGCACTGGAAGAATTTCCCCCACACAAGTCACATGTGACCGGGCAGACTGCCAGGAAGGGCTCACACATATGGACATAGGGCTCCCCTAATTCCCTGCATCCACAGGCGCCTATAGCAGCTTTCCTCACACAGTAGTCGGGGTCATCCTCCTGACAGCCTGGGAGAGATGAACAGATAAAGACCACCTAGTCCTTTTCTCTTTTTCATGAAAAAGCCATTTCCATAACAAACGTAACAGCAATATTTGTTGAAAAAAGAAGGAGTTAAAAGTCAAACAAAACGGTTTAGGATAATATAATAAAAATCTAGTTCAATTCTTATTTCCCGAAATTCAAAACATTGGAACAGTTGCTGATAAAACATTATAATACAACATACAGTATATGAATATTAAAATAATGATGTAGCAAAGATATATGGCCACTGGCTGATTTGATGAATAAAGGGCTTATGTAAATTTACATCAGTTTTATATTACTTGCAATATAGCAATATATATTACTGAAGACACAAATTTTTTTTTTTTTAATATATTCTCATTTTTAATTTCAGGTGAATGAACTGAATTAAGTAAGCATTATTGATTTACTCAATGTTCTCTGTTCATAAACATATAGCAGAGTATAGCATACATGAACAGGTACATATATATAAAAATATAGATGCAAATATTTATAGTTTATAACAATATGTCAAATTGAAGGTATACACAACAATTGTACAATAAAAATATGAACAGTGAATTCATAATAATCTACGATAGTATCCTAAAAGACTTTATATTATATTATATTTGCATGTCTACGGAAAATGTACACACAAAGCTTTGAATTGGAGTCTTTGCTTTCATCTACACGAAATCATATATGTATAAAATAGGTGAGTATTTAACAAGGTGATAAGTTTATAGAAATGTTATGGCCTATAAGAGTGAAGTTGCGAGGAAATTAATACAACATATGCTTTGAGTAAATCAGCTTTTAAATGAAGTCTTAAGTTACATCTTTTGAGGAATGATTGTGTTGACTTGTGATGTCTTTAAATTGATATGTTGATGTTAGTAACTGATAGTAAGTCATGTATGATACATTACAAATGCACATACCTTCATGCTAGACCTCATTTAATAAAACATATATTGATGTATTTTATTCTTGAAAGCCAGCTGTCTTCTTGTCACGTTTTTTGTCTTGTATCTGTGTATGTCTTTTGTCGTCTCACGTAACCTTTTGTTATATCTTTATCTTCCCCTTCCCACCCTCCCTTTCATGCCTATCCTTGTTTATCCTTTTTTCCATTTAGTATTTGTGTATTTCTTGTTACCATTTGTTGGCTTTCTTCATGGAGGCGCATACATGTAGTTGCTGTATTGCTTTCATGTTATCGTGTTTACTAGTTTACTTACTTAGACAGACAAGCAGTGCGCTTAGAAACGCCCGTATAAAGCTCCATATAAACGCAATTATTAATTAAATATAATTGTTATTATTATAATATATATATATATATATATATTGTAAGGAAATAACATACAACAGCTTTGGCAAATCTCGTGGAAATAAATACAAATGTGAAAGAAATTGAAGTATAATGGTTGCGTAACTTAAATCAAAGTTCCCCAGAGCTGTCCTCCCTTTTTGAAATTTTTGCAAAGGCTGAAAAAATGTCTCCGCCGGGAATCGAACCCGGGTCGTTGGCTTAGAACGCCAATGCCTTAACCACTAGACCACGGAGACGGGTTAGTGGTTTCGGCGACAACAGATTCAATTGACCGACAGATTGACAAATCTTCAACCTAATTAATTCTAGTGGTTAAGGTATTGGCGTTCTAAGCCAACGACCCGGGTTCGATTCCCTGCGGAGACATTTTTCAGCCTTTGCAAAAATTTCAAAAAGGGAGGACAGCTCTGGGGAACTTTGATTTAAGTTACGCAACCATTATTCTTCAATTTCTTTCACATTTGTATTTATTTCCATGAGATTTGCCAAAGCTGTTGTAAATGTTATTTCCTTACAATATATTAAATAATAATTTTTCTAATGTATACATGTATCTCAAAGCATTCGCTTGGATCCAGCTGAGGCACTGGCGGCTTGTCTTGTTCAAAAGCTCACCTACCCCCGACAAAGGAATTAATTAAGAAGGTTGAAGATTTGTCAATCTGTCGATCAATTGAATCTGGTGTCGCCGAAAGCACTAACCCGTCTCCGTGGTCTAGTGGTTAAGGCATTGGCGTTCTAAGCCAACGACCCGGGTTTCACATTTATATATATATATATATATTCTGTGTGACCTTGAAGTTTTGACCCCATAGTAAAGTATATTGTGTTTTGTTTCAATACATTTTTATTCCTGCTTCATTAAGGTGTTCTCCGTTGCCTTTCTCAAAATACTGTTACCCTTTGGTATTATTACGCACAGGGGCGGATCCATGCGTTAGTATGGGGGGGGGGGGCACACAAATGCAGGTTTGTTAAAAGGTAGACCCGTATTTTTTAGGTCTTGCCAGCTTGTCGAAAAGTGGTGGTGGGGGGGGGGGGGGGGCACAAAAAGCGTTTCTTTCGCCAGACCTCCAAAATTCGCTCGGGGGCGGGGGGGGGGTGGTTACGGGGGTCAAGTTTCTTTTCTGAAAAGCAACAAAAAAACAACAAAAAAGGTTTCATTCTAAAAAGGGGGTGGGGCACAATCTACAAAATGGCGGATCCTTGATGGCTAAAATGCATACACGGGCCGGAAGTGCCCCCCCCCCCCCACGATTCGCCAATGATTACACACGTACATGTACTTAGTCATATATTTATGTTAAATATATTTGTAAAGCCTACTGTTACTGTTATTTATACCATTGTTGTAAGAAAGTGTTATTGTTTTGTTACTTATTGTTGGAAGAAAGACAAATTAATAAATAAACTTAAACTACGCTTAAACGTACACAACATATCCACTGAGAATTGTAAAACTGCATTGTCGCAATTCAGTTCAAAGCATTGTTGACAATACTTGTGAACAAAACTTATGCATACTTCTTGAACAAATAGGTTGTCATGACAATTCAAAAGCCTGCCCGAGGCTTGCCAGACATAGTAACTAATTTATGTTGGGTGGATTTCTTCTATAGATATGCCGATATGCATATCAGATGGAGGTACACATGGTCTTCTGGAGCGCTCCAGGAGAACACTTCCTGGAACACTTTAGCATTTACACTCACTTTAGAACCGCTCCTGAGGAACGGGTCTTAGACAGCTCTAACGAAGTGAGTGTGAATGGGCTCTAAGTAACCAGGGGTTCGGTTGAGAAACACGCATTAAATTGAAAAAAAAAAGAAGTAAACAGGACAATAGGCTATTTGTGTAATATAATCAAAGTTATAAACATTTGCCTATTAACAAACTATTACATTCACCTTCAGAAAGTGTTTGTATTTCAATAGTCATATCATATTCATATTGCATATATTCGGCGTTGCTAGGTCGGGCAAATATTACCACTTGCCCGACCAAGCGACTCACAATGTTTGCGGTCTGCATTCTGAATATCGAAAATACGAGACTTTGTTACTAGGCGTTCGACAAATAAGTAAGCATTACATATGAATAGACCTGTTTACTAAGTTATTCAAATTTTATGCATACTTTTGAAACAAAGGTTGTTCTTGACAACCTAAAAGCTTGCCAGAGGCTTGTCAGACATAGCAACAAGGAATGTATGCAAACTGGATTCCAAGTATTGTAGTTCATTCATTAATAACAGGTTAATGGAATACCACGTTACTAGGTCCCCAGGAAAGAAACTTCCATAAATTTGAATCACTTAGTAAACAGGTCTCTTCATTACGAAAATGGCTTATCGAACTCGATGGAATAATTTCAAAAAACACATACTGGATTGAGCCAATGTTGATCCCGGGAAGACTATTAACACGAAGAGATAGCGAATCGCTCTTATTGTTAATCTCCCCATCTTGTCCACATACTCCTGAGAAACCTAATAATTATGATGACGACCGGCTGAGAAAATATACTTCGACTGGTAATTCTACAGATCTGGTTGAATCTTAAATATTGAGACGATGAAGATACGTCTTTATCGAGGAGGATCCAGGGTTATCAACGAGAAAACAGAAATGTTTTAAGAGCTCCAAATTCAACGTTCTGTGGAAAGCGTGGTGGAAGATGTGAATCGCATTGTTCCTCCAAGAGAGGATATATTTCCACTGTGGAATTTCTTATGTTGAAGTTCCTCTTTCTTTGTATATTTAATGGCATGTGAGATTTTTTGTTTTCTCAGGAATTTGGAATAAATGTTTTCTTTCGCTTTCTCTGGATATCATTTCATGAAAAAAATCCACTTCATTGAAATTTTTTTTCTCTCTCTTTCTCTTTCTTTAACGTCTTCATTTAAAGGCTCGGAGTGATGATATACACCAATTTTGAAATGAAGTAATCAGAAGGTGACAATCTAGACAGCTCATTATTAAACAAGTAAATGCAACATCCCAAATCAAAATCATGGAAGTATACTCATTGCATTCCAAAAGCCAGAACACGATTTGCCTATTCAGGTACCAAATACTGGAACTCCCTAATTCCATTAATAAAAAGATTAAGTATATTTGTATTTGAAAAAAAAAGTTTAATATATTTCTTTGCATATCATATTGTGGTGTTTAATACTTAGCTATTCATCCGATGATGCGTTCGATGCAGTTATGATATCCCCTCTTTAAGGTGCATGTGTACACTAATGCTGATCCCCCCAATTGAAATAACAGCTGCAGATCCCATTACAATTTAGTTTGTATATCCTTTCATGCCTTGACATGTACCCGTGGGAAAATGAAAATTAAGCAAAACTGAAGAATAAAAAGAAATAACATCAAACCATGGATCTGACCCATCTATTATAGCTATGTTCAGTCAATGTGGAAAACGTAAGCAAATTAGATACAGACTCGTGACCTGTAAATGAATATAAATTGGTCAAATGGGACACTATGTTTTCCTTTTAGAGACAGGTGTTCGTTATGGATGACTCTTCCCTCTCCCGGAAGTAGAAAATATGAAAATAAAATGTATTAGGTTGAAACGTGTATCCAGTATCCGTTTTTGTAATCAATGATGCTAAAAGTTAAGCCAATGGCCGGTAATATGAACTCCGGCTTAACTTAAACCATGGTTGAAATCTGTAGTTTAACTATGGGTAGCCAAACATGTCAAAACTTTGTTTACACTGTATGTTCCTTATGTTTACTGGATTCTGGTCTCATGCTTTATTGGTCAAGAAAACATTATACCTATCATTCCCAGACAGTTTTTTAAAGTTTGAGTACCAAAAATGCTGATAAATTGAATATCTACTGTTTAAGATTTTTTGTCACATTTGGCTGCCCACACATTTAGACCATGGTTAAAGTTAAACCGGAGTTCAGAATACGTGCCATTGACAACATATATCCGGTGGCTCCTGTATTGAGCATTATGGGAATAATAGAATTCAGTAGCCAGCGGATTAAGAGCTTAATTTTCACTGCACGAGAGGGAACAATCCAAACTTAAGCGATTTTAAGTACCTTGCTTTCAAAATTCGGTGTCATCAGTGCGCATTTAATAAATTCGTTAACGAGATGAAGAAAGTGTCACAGCCGATGAAAGTTAGTCATTTGCTTTTTAGTCCAGAGTAACTAATTGAATACCAGACTCAAACAAAATACAATATGAGACATGCTTTAAGGGAATTAAGTTTAATTCCAGTCTTCAAAATCCATTTATATACTTAACGGGTTGTTTCGCAGTGTATTCACAGAATATATTATTCTTCACAAAATGATAATGAACAACGTTTTGACTTTAAAGTTAGTTTCAAATATATGGAAATACAAGACACTTTTGGCTTTTAAAGTTAACATGAAATTTGCTACTAAAGAATCATGTATCTTATAACCTAATATTGCATTTAAACTATTAATGTAGTACTAGAACATTAAGTGTTGGTTTAAAACAAATATGAACAATAACATGTCAGAAAAGATAATGAGGATTACATTTCATAATGCCAAAGCATAAATATTCCAAAGTTTCTCCAGTCCATAGAGATGTACTTAATTACTTGAATTTCTGAATTATATACGGAAAACCCTGTTTCATCAATGTTCCGTCGTCGACAACTTGACTTTAATGTAACATGAAACCTGAAATGCTGAAGAACCAAGTTGACCTGCACACAGGAAACCTCGGATGTTCTCATAACACTGCTTGGAGTCATCTTTCACTGAAAACACTCGACCCCAGGTCGAATTGGAGAAAAGTTTACGATGATTCTACCCTTTCGTCTAATCTTGAGTCAAGTACCTGACTCCTGAGTCAGAGTTCACATCATCTACGAACATGAAACTACACAAGGATAATAACTATCTATCCATAATATATAATATAGTGTAGAATATAACACAAGTTGAGTTTGCGTAATAACTATATTTCCACATTTTAGCTTCATTAATGATTACAAACAATTATGTGAAGCTAAATTTAACTCCATCTCTAACATTTCACAGAGAAATATACTTCAATCCTGCACAAGGGATGATATTTATTTATGCAAGACACACTTTAAGTCTTATTCATAACTATCAACTTCAAGTTAAACTGGCAACAAATATTCTTAGCCTACTCATAAAATCTTGTTTGTAATCAACATTTTAGATAAAATTGTGCAATAATATCTAAATTTCAATGAATTAATATCTCAACTTTACTGCTTCAAGACAATTTTAGCACTTGCAACATTTCACTTTTCTTCAGAGATAATAAAAATATTTTGCCTAAATTGTCTTTAATATTACAGCATAGGAAGATAAATTAAACTTACAGTTCAACCGATGACATGAAGCTTGAAAGCACGAACACAGCTCCTTGCCCAGTACAGACAAATGCTGGTTACAGCTGGAAAAACACAAAACTGCCACGCCCAGTTTCAAATCAGCAGCTCAAACATGCTGCCATTCGCCTAGCTGCACCTAGCAAACACCTAGCAGGCAAACTGCTGCTGCGCCTGCTGCAAGACACCAACTCAAACAGGTCTTGTATTCCCAAAATCAAAACTTCAAGTGACCAAACTAGCCACCCCCAATGTTACACCCTGCCAAAGAACTTACGTTTTCCCATACCTTATTATCTCCTAGCAGCAACCCATGAAAGGAACCTACATACCAATCTTGCATTAAACCTGTGCTGAATGAACAGGAACATGAATAAAATTTATTCTAAAAGCTCTGACCTGTGCCAGGCCATTCAATAGGCTGCCTGCTACATGCTTGTACTAGGAACAAAAGACATTGCCAGGTGCTACATCTAGGGAAGTCAGTCCAACTGGCTGGATTAACTGCTTAGCAACTAACACGGAAATATTGTTATGTTATGTGATTGTATGTTTGTCAATATTTGAATAAATCCCGGCGAAGTGAAATTAATGTCAGTTTTAATAATTAGGTATACTAATATTAATAATTATAACGTGTATATGCGCGTCCAAAAGATTTTGGATATGTATGTATGTTAATCCATATTATTGACTTAATTCAATTTTATTCAAATAATCTCACCATCATTGATACCTCAGGAAATTTAAGATCGTCTTCAAAATATTGGATTGGGTTGAACCTCCTCATTTCCTCAAAGTATTTACCCCTTTACTCTAATTATGTGACAAAGCGTGTAAAGGGGGAAAAATCCATCCATGAAATAATGTAAGTTTGTTCTTTTCGTTGCTGAATACTGTTAGTCAGACCCAACTTCGGAAAACCGAGCACAGGTCGTATAGAGCAAGATGAATATAGAGCCCTCATCGTTCAGTGCGAGACAGTGTGTACAAAAGGGATGGGGAAAATCCTGCAATGTCGACCTGCTAATGATAATATAATTTTCAATAAATGCTGCTGATATATTTATTTCAAATGTTTGTCATTTCAAATGGCGAATCATTCACGGATTTTGAAGGTATTAGTAATTGACACGCAGCATTATTTGTAAGAATATATATATCGTTGGCAGGTTGACTTTGCAAGATTTTTCCCCATGCCTTTTTGTACACACTGCATCGCACTGAACGATGAGGGTTCTATATTCATACGCAGTTTTCGGAGTAATATAGATGATCGGAATTACATTGCCCATTTAAACCTGGTCTAAATTTAACTCGCTTTATTGATACAGGCCTTACAAACAAAGATGACTTACATGTGTCTAGTTTATCTTAGATATACTCAAGGTCTAAGAAAATATAACGAGAAAATTTTGTTTTCTTATCTTTAAATACTCCTCCATGTAACAATATTTGATCATAATTTTGTCGCGATAGTTTGTTATTGATACCTTTCTGAACAAATATTACCTTTCATTTAAGCATATCCTCAAATAATATCACAGCAAAGTGCATAAAGTTGATCGAGGACCCTCTTATGAAAACAAAAATCCTTGAAAAAAAAAGAAGTGAAAGAAAAAACTTATTGCGAAACCCACGCTTTGAAGGGAAGAATGAACCTATAGACTCCGGGAACCGGGTGGCCTCTGTGTTAAGCCTATGGGAGTTGACTTATGCGTTAGTCAACGGGTGAAAGAGCTGCCTCAGGTTGGACCTTTGAGTGGTCTACTTTTCTTATTTTAATATTGTCGTACATTTAAAAAAATATATCACCAGAAAAGAGATTTGGGCATTCACACGAAGAAAAAAAAATGAGCAAGGGCATTTCAGTAAAAGTGGAATAATTAATTTCACTTATAGGCAATGATGAAAATTTATCACGATCTTTTTATAGAAGCTTCAAGTCCAAGCATTACTCATTGTTATCACATGGTTAAAAAAGGAAGAAGAAATGTAACAAAGATCCAAAGGTCAACAATGGAAGAGGAAATTCAAAATAGGTAAGTTCACGAGGGGAAGAGACCCCTTGTGAAAGTAATGTGAGATTTACAATTTCACAACGCTTATAAAGGAATGTTTATTTCAAAATACCCCATCCCCTTATTAGTGTGCGATCCTTGATACGCCATTTATATCAGTCCGTATCTTTACCTCCTTAATATTTAAGGTTCGACCAGATCTATCGACATACCAATCGCGATACACTTTCTCTGCCGGTTATTCTTCCTAAGCGTATGTAGACAACATGCAAAGATTAACAACAAGAATTATTCGGTTTCTGATCCCGTTAATAGTCTTTGCAGGATCATCATTGGCTCAAGGCAGGAGTAAGTAATTTGTAATTATTTCGATATACTTCAATTTAACAGCGCATTAGGCGCAATGTCTGCTTTCCAGTTTTACTTTTCTCGGAGGCTTGATTGAATTAAATTTCTAACAATATGTATTATCATGACATGATTGTAATATTATTTTTTTATTTAAAATAACCAATGGTAATACTATGTAAAGACATTACACATCGGTTTCGCGAATGATATTCAACGGATGCAAATTGACGAGTTATTCATTCTCCAATAATATCTGTTACTTCAAAGGCCAGTTCTCATGCGAATCCCCTCCCTGTGTAAATATGATAATCTTTTTATGATATGATGAATCATGCTTTTATTTGCAATTTTAACATTATTTGCTCTTGTCTTTACTTTTCTTTAGCCAAAAACAAATTCTTGTCTTTTCATGTTTTTGTCCTTCTTTTCTTTCTTTCTCTTTAGTTTCGTTTTGTTGGGAAGGGGTGGGGGAGGGGTTCTCTTGTCGTAAAATCAAATAATAGGCCGTCATTATCTCTTTCAGGTTGCTTGGAGAGGAACCATGACTATTGTAGCACGTATTCTGTGTTAGGCGGCTGTCATTGCAGGATTATCGGGGCCGTCGTTTCGCATTTGTGTGAGCCTTACCTGGCAGCGTGCCCCATTACATGTAATTCATGTGTGAGGCAAGGTAAGCTTAAAGTAGCTATCCAAAGAAAATCACAAATATGGCAATTAATGTATCACTTGAAACTGGGAAGCTTACAGATAGCAATCGTATAAGTTTTATGTCAACGGCGTATCTGATGATTATAAAAACAACATAATTTTATATAAAAGCTCTTCTCAGCATCTGGAATATCCGAGGATTCGCCAGAAATATGGCGATGTTTTGATGTCGTCACACTAGGGACCAATCCTGCTTAAGCAGACGACGTCCTATAATGAATGAACGTAATTGCAATGCAATTATTTATCAAATTATAAAGAGTTTTGTATATTTAAACATGACATTATTTCACGCCATTCTAAAAGGGAAAGTGAAACTGATTCTGATAACTAAAACCGTTTGATTGTAAATACACGGGAGAAGGGTCAATGATCGATGAAATAAGCCCCACTTTCAAATTGAAAAGCCCTCCGAATAATAGCACGGATGGTATTCGTTCCCTCTTGAAACGCCGAACATGCCCCGGTGCAAGCAGCTGAAAATACAATGGCGTCTTATTTTGTTTACAAGTGACTGATTCCTTTATTTTTTTAACGCTGCATTTTTCATCAAAATAATACCATACACGAAGTTAAGAGTGAGGCAACACACTAACATTAAGACTGACGCTAGTCAAGTAAGAGAAATAAGTGAAGAGGAGATGACAAAACAGGCACTGAAAAATGTGTAAGATGTTATGGGACATCGTCTGCTTAGACAGGACTGGTCCCTGGTGTGTCGTCACACATCTCAGCAGCGTTCGAGGAGCTCTTCAGCTGCTATATCGGGGGCTGTATTTTACGGTTTTATAATTGATAATAATCATTACTTCAAATGTTTCCAAGCGTTGAATTTGGATAACCTTGTTTAATTTATGCCATCTATGCAATAATAAGTATTAAGCCAATATTTATTTTGATGGAATTTTCTTGTAATGTGATCTTTAAAGCTAATGTACATTTGGGTAGCAGAAATGAAACTGGGAAGAAACATGTAAAGCATGGTCTCACATTTAATGTTCACCTTTTAAATACACATGTTCGAGTTCATCTAGTATTACATCGATAATTTCCGACAAATTTCAGTGTAAATATCTGTAATGAATGCTTTATAACGAATTTACACTGCCCTGCCCTAAGGCACTTTAACCCCGACGGATCCCTACTTCGTCTGGAGTGCATTGTGTGTACGTACTAGTATATGCGTACACAGTACAATCCTCATAGGTTTTACACGTGTGTAGAGTGTGTGTACTAGAAGTTGCTGTTGTTGAAGTTTACGTCCCTTAGACAGGTATCTCATTTGTTTTTCACCTCTCATTTGTTAATTATCTCACTTAAAATAGGGAGAAGAAGAAAATACGGCAGCTTAGTAGTGCTAGTATTTTCCTTTATCATCTGCAATCAAAGGTTTGTGAGGGCTTAACGAAACGATATTTTAACTTTACGTTAATCATATTACACTAATCATATCAGTGCCACCGCTAAATGTGCAGATGTAGAGGTGTCGTGGTAGAGTGGTTACTTCACTTGACTATCAATCAAAAGGTTGAGGTTTCGAATCCCAGGCAAGCATTCACGTCATTTGGAAATTCTGCCACTCCATCCCCAGGTGTAAATGGGTTCCAGATACTAGAGCGCCAACTATTTAGCTGCTGCTCTATGACTGTTGTAATAATGGTAGAGCGCTAGGAGCGTCACGGAGGGCCGTCCATGAGCGCTATAAGGGCGCAATTATTATTTTAATATTATTTTTATTCATTTATATTTATTCATTTATATTATCCTCACATTGCTATCATTATTATTATAATTATATATTTCTTAATTATTATTTTGATTAACAATTTTTACCCATAGATGGGGAAGTACGTCTGGTGAGGGGTAGATCATTTTCTGAAGGTCGTGTAGAAATCACCTACAACGCGAGATGGGGAACTGTCTGTGATGATGAATGGGATTTAAGTGATGCCAATGTGGTCTGTCGATCTCTTGGTTTTGATCGCGCTACTCTGGCTGTTTCCAGGGCGGGCTTTGGACAAGGTACTGGATCCATTATCCTTGATGACGTCAGATGCTCTGGTAGAGAGTCTAGCATCCTAGACTGCCCTCATGGCGGAATTGGAGAACATAACTGTCATCATAGTGAAGATGCTGGAGTTCGTTGCCAAGGGCTCCAAGGTTTGTCATTTTGTTATAATATAGTGATGATGATGATGATTTTGATTACAATGGGAATCATGATGATGATAAGAATAATAATGATAATAATGATAACAATAAAAATACTAATAATAAAGATGATGATGATAATGATAATAATAATAATAATTTATTTATTTATTTATTTATTTATTTATTTATTATGGTATATGATGATTGACCAGCAGCACAGGGGCTGAAGGGGTCAATTTACAATCAAATATATATGTGCATATATACAATAGAATCGCATCAAATATATGAAAAGATACATAATTGGAAGCAAAACAAAAATACTAAGATTTACGCTACACAAATAATAAGATAACAAGTGTGAAAAGTGAGAGAAAGAAAGAAAAAGTAAAGAATAGGAAAGAAAAGGGAAGAGAAAGAAGGAAGGAGATAGATAGAAAGGAGAAGATTTGGGAGCAATACATAAATATAACCAAGTTAGAAAGCCATAACCATGTAAAATGAGTCATTACATCTAGGTATGGAATCTGAGAAGTGAAAATGTTTGGGATGCAAAGCGTGGGGGGGGGGGGGTTATTTCAAGATTCTGGCAAGGTGAGGGATGGTGGATTTTCGATATCGCTCTGTATTGCATTTAATTGTAGGGAAGCCAGTCATGTTACGAAGCTGTCTTAAATTTGAATTACATCTAGGGACGGGAAGAAGGTGTTTGTGGTGATCAGAGTTTTTGATTTTTTGTCCAAAGCTTAGGAAAAGGGAATCTCTTCTATCAGATAGAGTAGTGAGTTTAGTTATGGCAAGGGCATTGGCATAAGTCACGTTATAGCCTACAATTATTTTGAGGGCCCGCTTTTGAACAAATTCCAATTTATTATTCTCATTTAGGGTAATTGAGGTGTGCCAAACAGGGGAACAATATTCGAGTATGGGTCTTATGTACGTAGTGTAGACAGTTACCATATCGACCAGGCTTGCCTTAGATTTCCTAAGGATACATAGTGTGTACAATCTTCTGGATGCTTTTGACACAATATCTGAGATATGTAAGTTCCATTTTAGATCATTCTGAATTGTGATTCCGAGTAGTTTGAGATTTTGAACGACATTGAGTTGAGTTGAGTTAAGCTGGAAGTCAGTCCTGGGGTTTAAGTTCCTTAAGAATGATATGGTCATGAGGTTACATTTGGATGGTTTAGGGAGCACGTCATTATCATTACACCATACTGAAAGACGATCTAATACAGATTGCAATGTAGGTTCAGCATTACGCTTCACAATTTCTCCAAGTGTTAAATCATCAACGTATTTCCATCGATTCTCGCAATCATTCACAGCATCATTAACAAGAATCAGAAACAAAACCGGACCCAACTTGGTACCCTGTGGTACTCCACAGGATACCTCTAGTAGGGGAGAGTAGTAATTACAGACTTTGGTGCTCTGAGTGCGTGCAGTTAGGAAGCTGCAAATAATTGGGATGATCGATCTGCGTACACCTAACAGGATGAGTTTCTTGACTACAACTGAATGATTTACCATATCAAATGCCTTAGTAAAGTCAATGGTAGTAAGATAGGCATAATGGCCAGGTTTATCAAGGCCTTCCAACACAAACTTGAGCAAGTAGACAAGGTAGTGTGTAGTTGAACAACCCTTGACATTCCCAAACTGTTTCTTATCAACATGGTTCGATATATCCTCCACTACCCACTTTGCGATAAATGATTCAAGTACTCTCGAGAACAACGGGGTGAGAGATATAGGCCTTAGCTGGTCGAAAGAGCTTATTTCTTTGTCCTTCGGTACAGGAGTGATGGACGATGTTTTCCAGTCCTTTGGGAAAATGCCTTCAAGTAAGCATTTATTGAAAAGGTATGTCAAAGGTTCTGCGAGTTCCACAGCAAACTCTTTGACTAGGCGAGAAGGTAAGTCATTGTGATGAATTGATTTATTGGTTTTTAGTTTTCTCAGAACAGACAACATTTGCCCCCGATAGATGGAGTAGGTGGAGGGGAATTCGCAGGTAGGTATGCCGGGAGTAAGTTAAGATCTAGAGGTGGTAATTGATTGCATATTGTCGCAAAGTGGGTATTGATGGCTGATGCTGTACCAACTGGATCGTTGTCAGCACCGGGTATAGCAACTCTCTTATTACCTAGTTTACATAGTTTCTTAATGTGTTTATGCCACTTCACTGGTTGGCAACTCTTCAAATCCTGTATAGTTTGGTTGTAATAATTAGCTTTAGCTTTACCTATTTCTGATTGTACCTGATTACGCAAAGAAGCCCATTTAGTATGGTCATTCTTTTGATGAGCCTTGTCCCTATCCTTTAAGAGTTGCTTGATTTTACACGTCATCCAATGTTTGTCTTTATTGTTGAGCACAGACTTAGATAGGGGAAAATGGTCTATGTAAGCACTATTCAGTACACTATTGAAAACACTGATAGCATCATTGCTTGATAATAATAATGTTAATGACAATATTAATGATAATAATAATAATAATAATAATAATAATGATAATAATGGTAATAATAAAAATGATAATAAAAATAACAATAATATTAATAATAACACGCCCCAATGCATTTGAAGCATGCAAGGAATGTCTTCCTCCCAATGAGCTTGGTTAATAAAGAAGACTGCAGATCAATGTCCTGCTAAAGGACGTTCGTGTCGCGGCAGCGGCTGGATCTGCAAACCATTCGACTCACACTCCGCTAGACCACATTACATAATAATGATTTATCAGTGTTATTCCTTTATGATGAATGTTTTAGGTTTTCGTTCAATATACTTTTTAACAGAAGAAAGCGCGCGTGAAGTCTATTTCTGAGAAGCGTTTCGATATTCCCCAAACTATTTTCAGACCTCTAGTGACAAATCTTTAAAAGTTGAAGAGATTAAACCGTTAAAGGATTCACTTCCATTTCGCAACAGATTATCAGGTACGTCTTGTAAGGGGTGCTTCATCTTCTGAAGGTCGTGTTGAAATATCCTACAACGGGAGATGGGGAACTGTCTGTGATGACTCCTGGAGTTTGTCTGATGCCAACGTGGTCTGTCGATCTCTTGGTTTTCCTGGTGCTACTGAGGCTGTGTCCAATGCCGGCTTTGGTGAAGGCACCGGATATATTCTCATGGATGACGTCAGATGCACTGGAATGGAATCGAATATCATGCATTGCCCGAGTGCTAGATTTGGAGTACATAACTGCGAACACAGTGAAGATGCTGGAGTCCTTTGTGAATCGGGTCAAGGTTTGTCGTATGAAGTTGTTTATTGTGTTTTTATTTTTGTGAACTAGGAAAAAAAAATCAAACTAGGAAAGTAAATAATTTCTTTTCAATGTTCTGAAATATTTGCCTTTATCCCCCTCCTTCTTCTCATCCCCATTATTCTTTTCTGCAATCTTCTTCTTCTTTATTATCATCATCCTTTTCTTCTTCTTCTTGCTCTTATTTATTTATCTTTTCCAGGTTGTCAAGATAGGGAACTTGACTACTGTAGCACATTAGCAGGCCTAAATGCTTGTATGTTGTGTAAAATGTTCGGATCGGCCGCTACTTCTATTTGTCAGCCATTTCTTTCAACCTGCCCCCGTACATGCAACCAATGCGATCGACGATCTTCTGGTAGGTCTTTCATTTGAATTTAGAATTCAAAAGCACAATTTGAGAAAAGATAAAGTTCTGGGGAAGATGAAAAATGATTACTGAGCATTCTCATTTTATGCCAGTCTGGAAGAATATCATAACAGAAATTTTCAAATGTGGGTGTAGTCTATATTCCCAACTTTGAAAAGAATGTGATTTTCAGCAGGAGTGGGTTAATATCTTCTCTCATATATTCTCAGTCAATTTCTCCTCATTTTGATATTTCTAAAATATCACAACTATACCAATTCATGCGTATTACACAGTCAGCCTTTCATAATTTCTTCCAGTTTCTTTTAGAATTTAATAGCATGACCAGAAATCAACTTTGTTTTTAAAAAAATTGAAAACTTAAATATTTCTTATGTGAAACTTCTACTGTTTATTAGTGTATGTAAAAAGTGGAGTGTTGAACAAATGTGCTTGCTTCTCATCTAGCAAAAAGGTCTTTAAACTGGATTGAGCTATTTTATTTAATTCTGTATTAAACCGTTGACTACTGAATTCTTACATTTCCATAGGCTTAATACAAGGATTAACCAGTTTCCATAGGCAATTGGGTTAATAAATGTTAACTCCCACAAGAAGAAAATAGTGGATGGACATGTGTACTCCAAACAGACTATTGCCTACTATTGCCTACTATTGCCTACTAGGTCAGACTATTGCCTACACATAAATCCATTAGAATCGTACTTTTGTGGCATACAGGGAGCAGGAGCCTTTATATCAAAATGAAATTCATCGTATGATAAACCTGTAACACTCCATGTTAATGAAATTTGAATATGTGTATATTGCAATCTAAGTTATATGCTACTATGCTTTTACGGCGAAGAACAAAATCCTGTGTTATATGAAAAATACTACTTTATCTGTAATAAAAAATCATTTTAGTTTTCCCTTCGTAATGAGGTGTCGCAGTCTAGTGGATACGTCTTCGGACTGTGCATCCCATTATGCGCGGTTCGAGTCCCGCCGCAGCACTACTGTCCTCTGGCAAGATATTAATCTACATTTGTCACTGTCCACCAGGTGAAGTTAATGGGTACCCGGTAGGAAGAAATTCATTGGAATCATGGCCGCTTAGCTAAAGCTGGGGTAACAATATGATACATGTACTTTGTAAGCGCAGTAGAGTAGAGTTTATTTTTATAGTGGCTGCGCTTTTATTTCTATTATTATTTTTTTAATTATCATAATCATTGATTTCCATTATCATTATTATCGTTATCGTTATTATTAGTAGTAGTGGTATTTCTATTAATCTTTAACAGCATGTCAAGATAGAAGGGTTAGCTACTGCAGCACACTAGATGGTCAAGGTGCGTGCATGTGTGAAGAACTTGGAGAAGCGTATTCTTATTTGTGCCAGCCCTTTCTCTCTGACTGCCCACGCATATGTAATAGATGTCACGAGCAATCTTCAGGTAAGTCTTTCACTGAATTTGGAAATCCAAACCACAGACATTGCCCCATTCGTTTCAGATTCAAGTGCAAATTAATAGCCGGCTTTAAACAGTCTTCTAGGACACGTATTGTTCGTTAAATTGCTTTTGGTAAATGCTAATGTAATCAAATGATTTCATGATTATGTGGATTAAAATACAATGACATATCTATAAAAATATTTTTATACTAGTATCCATTAATATATAGGCCAACATCCAAGGACAAAGAAAAGGGGATGTGCCATTAGAGAGACGATAAAAATTTGACCTCTCTATACACATTCAAAAATAAAATATGTTTAATATTTGTGAAAAGTTTTGATGATATGTTTTGTTTTATACTTTTAAATGACTGCTTATTTCTGGAAAACATTATTATTTATGTTTTCATTTAATGAAGTAGCATCGATGCTTTTCATGATCTGAATTGTAGGTAAAGTTTTGAGGGTTCCACTATGTAATTTTTCAAAGGAATACGAGTTTATTGCTTCTCGACGTTTCGATCAGTATGACCTGGGGAGCGTTTCATCAAGCGTTTTGTCAGTGATTTTTACTGACAAATCTGCTCTCAGCCAATCAGATGCAACGATTTCAGTAGCTTATAACATTTGTCGGTAAAAATCACTGACAAAACGCTTGTTGAAAAGCTCCCCTGATCGTCATGAGGAGAATGACTAGAATATTGCCCAGTGGAGGCTGGCTATTTATTGCCTACTGTTACGGAAAAGACAAAAATAATTGTACCACGTTTGAGATTCACCGCCTCGAATAGAGCGATCCAGTTTTTATTTAGACTAATTTAGTACAAAGAAAACATGCAGACTCGGATATTCATGCCATTCTTATATGACAATTACCTCCCTTCCCTCATCATAATCTACAAAGTATTGACATTGTTTATGGTTTTATATTTGTGTTCAAACGGAACAAAGTACACAACATAATATACAGTGTATACTTCAATATATTTATAAACATCTACCAGGCAATTGAGGTCATCATGTGATCCTCTCCGTCTCACATATTCAGTTACTCGCACCTTGGCCGTTGATAGGACAATTATCGTTTCTGCTTCGAAATACTGGAATGATTTACCATTTACAATTAGACAGATTTCAATAGCCAATGCCTCGAGAAAGGCCTTGAAAACACATATATTTTTATATTGTAGTTGTAACGGTGTTTTTCTCACTGAAAGTATCTGTAATTCTTTTAATGTAATGTAAGCGCTTTTGGCCTTAATGGAATAAGCGCAGTATAAGTAGGAGTATTAATAATAATAATAATAATAATGATATCAAGTCTCTACTGATTCTAATCCATCATGATAATTATGAAAGTCTATACCAACTGGATGGTGTAAGAATCAACCTCAAAATGTCTGTAACGGCAATATTGACCTACCTAATGCAAGCATCTGACGAATCTTTTCAAATTCTCTCCATAACTCATATTCTACTGACATATATGGTATACATGCATTTACTTATATACTTATACATAATCATGTGAGCGATGAATTAAAATAATACCAACCCCTGTAAAAATAAGTTATGTATAAAATGGTAATCGTTTTATAAAACATACACTCTTAAAAAAAGTTACCCCATTGGTGTTAAAAAATAACATGGTCGTCTGTGGTGTAAACCATTACACACCATGAGTGGTTAAATTTTGCTTGATACATGTGTTATGTTTTACACATCTAATGTGTAAAATGTTAACACCAAAGGGTGGGGTAACATCTTACCCAAAAACGACCATGTTCCCTTTTTTACCCCATGCTGTACAACTTTTAACCACTACCAGCCTGTGTAACAATTCACCCCGCAGCTGTGTTATTATTTTACCCCTTAAGTGGTACAGAATTTACCCCATATTTTTTACACTTTTTTTACATACTTTTTACACTAAATGTCTACACCAGGATGAGTTGAGACTACAAGACAAATGCAAAATGAAAATTATGTTTTGTTAAACTTGCATTTTAATAAGCCTGGAAAAAAGTTCCAAGAAAAGTTAACAGATTTTAAACTATAGTATTTAAATATGATCAGAAAGGTTAAATTATATACATATAATTTACATATAATTATACTCTAAATGCTGTAATGTGGATCAATCACAATAAAAGTAACAATATACAAGCATCTTTTTTTTACAATTTGGTCAATTTTCCAAAAGAAAAGGGCGAAAACCTGGATGTATGTTTCTTGTTTTGGAAAAAAAACACTAACTTCAAACAATTTGATATAGTTTTGACAAACGCATTTCGTCTTAAAACTCTCATCTCAATAATGGAAAACACAACAAACTACAAAACAATGTTACAACAGACTTTCCAACTATATAACATGATCTGAAAGGTTGATTTTCACATAACAAATGATTTACATATAATTTAGACATAATTATATTATAATGGTGGCGTCACACTATAGATACTTAGGAATAAATCTGGACAAAAATTGACCTAACTGCATGGCATTTTTGGCTGGCTATGAAAGTATTGGTGCACACGTGTAAATCGGGAGGTTCCGCCCGGGGCTCCTCTGCCGGCCTTCACGGCGGAACGCAACATCAAACATCCACTTCCAATGTGCAGTCAACTCTGAAATGTGCTCTGAGTCTATAACATAGCTTCTGATGCAATAATAAAATTAATATTAATATAATGAAACTGTGAATGTTTTACAATTAAATGAAGAGATGACATCGGCTGGCATCCCCCACGATCTCAGCAACGACTCCATGATGACGATGAACTGTAGTGTAGCTTCACCACTGCACTGCATGTGATCGTACCCGGCCGCGTTTCGCGCCTATATACACACACTAGAACTATGAACATGGCAAACAAAGAAGCGGACAAAATATACAGCTCCTCATTGTACCTTCCACACTGGTTCTGGTAGACAAAGAACATCCCTTCATTGCTAATGCTATTATGTAAAAAATGTAGAACAGGTGTCACATGCATATTCACGGTTCTACTTATTTTACATAATAGCAATGAAGGGATGTTCTTCTACCAGAACAATAGACCTGTTTACTAAGTGATTCAAATTTATGGATGTTTCTTTCCTGGGGACCTAGTAACGAGGTATTCCATTAACCTGTTATTAATGAATGAACTACAATACTTGGAATCCAGTTTGCATACATTACATGTTGCTATGTCTGACAAGCATCTGGCAAGCTTTCAGGATGTCAAGAACAACCTTTGTTTCAAAAGTATGCATCAAATTTTAATCACTTAGTAAACAGGTCTATTGTGGAGGGTACAATGAGGAGCTGTATATTTTGCCCAGTCTCTTTTGTCGTGTCCAAGTGTGTCGATGATTACCACAAATGGGGTAACATTTTGACATGTGGACGAAGTTTGACCAGAATCGGGTTTCTTTTTTACCGCGGTGCAGGTGTAAACGTTTAACTCGCATGCTGTGTACCCTTGTTTCATGCTTCTACACAGATACGTGTACATTTTGACACATATTCTTACCACAACTGTTTAACCACATGTTATTTTACCACCTGTTCTAAGAGTGTATGAACATGGCAAACAAAGAAGCGGACAAAATATACAGCTCCTCATTGTACCTTCCACACTGGTTCTGGTACACAAAGAACATCCCTTCATTGCTAATGCTATTATGTAAAAAAATGTGGAACAGGTGTCACATGCATATTCACGGTTCTACTTATTTTACATAATAGAAATGAAGGGATGTTCTTCTACCAGAACAATTGTGGAGGGTACAATGAGGAACTGTATATTTTGCCCACTCTCGTTTGTCATCGTGTACAAGTGTGTTGATGATTACCACAAATGGGGTAACATTTTGACATGTGGACGAAGTTTATTTTTTACCGCGGTGCAGGTGTAAACGTTTAACCCGCATGCTGTGTACCCTTGTTTCATGCTTCTACACAGATATGTGTACGTTTTGACACATATTCTTACCACAACTGTTTAACCACGTGTTCTAAGAGTGTAATATTGACGTTCTCTCTTTGAATATATTTACCCTTTTTAACTTTTCCTTATAACAAAATCAAATGACACATAAGCATTAATTGACATATCGTTAGGTACATATTTCACATATTTCACGATATTTCTTTCAATTTTTTTCAGACAGTGAAACTTTCATTGAAAATTTTCTGGTTATTTGCCACCATCACAAAGCCTGTCGAATAATAATCAAAAGAAGACCTTGGCCCCGTTTCATTAAACTCGTTATCAATATCAAACAACAATAATTGTTACAAGCTACCAAATTTCATGAATCTGATTGGCTAAGAGCGAATTTGTCATAGAAATGAGGCAGTTGTTATTGATAACACGTTTTATGAAACGGGGACCAGTTAGACTTGAAATCCAACTTTGCCTACCGCACCTGGCGCAAGTAGGCGATACAGAATGTGCAACCTCAGAATTGATATTCACACAACTCTTAAAACCCGATGTACGTAGATATGGGCCTCAACATCATGTTCAACTTGCACAGCAATCGCAAAAATACTCTGCCGTAAAACCCAGCGGTTGATAACAATTCAATACCACACACCAACGTCGTGTATGCTCTACATCCCTATAGCCTAGGTCACAAATCCAAGGGGCCCCGTACGATTTTCCCCATCTGGTGGCTTGCCGTGGATTTTCGAGACCGTACGGATTCCTTACGATTTTCATTTCTACGGCATGTGTGGTCACATATTCTACGGCGCCCGGGCGTACCCGGAGAAAGTTGATGGAGTGTAGTCGCAAGGAGCCCGTCAACAAGCCGCAAGGGTGCCAGCCGGTTGCCATGCGGTAAGCTTCCGGGCTCCATCCGATGAACAGGTGCACCGCACTGCACCCGGCCTGCAGCCGGCCGGGTGCGGTGCACTGTCCTCCGACCTCCGCGCCTCCTGTATTTATAGCCGAGTTGTACATTTGAGAGGTCTTTCGACATGAGTTCACGCGTTGTACAGGCAGGCGCCCGGTGTTGTACATTTCGCCCGGGACCCTTGAGCGCGAGATAAATGACGAGCGCCGCAAGGCGCCCGTCATTTTCTTGTTCACGATAATTGGCAGAAGAAAAAAAGAATGCAGAGCCCACCCGGCCACCGGCCGGAGCCCGCACGGGACCCTACGGCCTAACGGTCAAATGACAAACCGGAAGAATTGGGAGGAAAAAGGTGTCAGCCCCCTACCCTTAGTGAAAATGCAGTCTATAGGTAGTGTATATACATACAGAGTGATACAAACAAAATCTTCGGTGATGACTTGAAGACTGGGGTGCTGTGAAACTTTTCTCTTTTTACTCAGGGTGCCGTGACTAAAAAAAAAAGTTTAAAATGAAAAGTGCAGGGTGAGTATAATCAACCCTCTTCAAAGACATTACAAGTAATCAAAAGTTTAGTTCATTATACTAACTTTAATGAAAAAGAGCAAAGTGGCAGCCGTCAACTTTGAGCATTGGAACTATTTTGTCGTCTTCTCGTCTCAGCTTGTATACACCTTTACCTAGATGGCGTGTACAATATTTATGGTCCATTTCTCCTCTAAGCAATTTTGTCTCTCTTCCTTGAAGGCTTTCTTGAGTTCGTCTTGCACACTTTGCAGCCTTCAGCAAAGGTCTGAATAACATTGAAACAATACTCTCCTTTATGTTCTGAATTGAAAGATTTCACTCAGAAACCATGCTAAATATGCATTAAACATGATTTCTTAGGAAATATGACTCAAACCGTAACAATTATGAATATGATTTGCATATATTATGATGATATAAACGTTACTACAGTTTGCATCACAATAGATTATATAGCAATGGTTTGTATCTGTTGCTTGATGTCCATGAACATTTTTGTACAAATTGAACTTTTAAGGGGGTAATCTTAACCCCCCCCCCCCCATAATTTAAAGAAAACTTATGTGAAGCTTAAATCGAAATGTAGTTCACCACTGGCATTCATTTCATATTTCATTTGGTATCCCAAATTACCTGAATGATATGTTGCTTGTCATAGGGTTCCTTCTGACGTAACTGGGCCACCTTGATATTTTGGTGGACAGGCCCTTGCATAACTTTGCTAATATTTTGCAATTTAGCAAATATTTCTTCTACAGAATGCACAATTTCGGCTGCGTTGTTAGGGTCTGCCTTCGATACTTCATTGCCGCTTACATGTACATCTATGTGAAGAGGCAACTTCGGTTGTCTACAAGTTGAACATGGAATTTGAGAAAAGCATTGGAGGAAAAGAAAAACACATTAATTTTTGAGATAAGAACAAAGAATGAGACTATATTCAACATTTCATTCTTTGTTAAAAAAAACAATACTGTCATAAACATACAAGTTGTGCCTGGCTGGCAACTCTTTGATATTATTTCCGACTGGTCAAATGTGTCATTTCAATCAAAATGGCTCCTGAGTTAAAGGCCATCTACAGTAAAAGAAACTGTCACAATAATGAGGAAATTCAGTGTGATAATGTTTGCCTTTTATTATAGATAACTTCTAAAAAACCGTAAACTTCATATTCATCGGTAAATCTTGCATGGGTTAAAAAACAAAAGTGATAATAAAAAAAAGTGAAAAGTAATCTAGATCATGATTACATGAGCTAAATTATTTTCCACTTTAAATTTGCTTAATATGTCATTGCATGTATGTTGCGACTAAAATCATTAAAAAGAAAAGTTTGGAGGCGTACCCAAACTGTACATTGGCTAGATCAGAAATTTCATAAATGTCCCATTGCGTATGTGTGCAGTTCGTCATAGTACAAGGAGCCGCCATGAGTTGATTGTTGAACTCTTTGCCTTGGTCAGTTACAATGTGGTCCGGAATTCCTAACCTTTAAAATGTAAAATATTCGATACAGATTAATACATTGTCAAAGAAATTGATGCAAGTGAAAATGGCAAAAACAAGAAACCAATCACTCTTTTGCTGCCACATATCACCCTTGACCTAATATCATGGATTTCTTTCTGTATTCATGTGATATTTCTGTCATACATGCTATTTCATATTAATTTTATTTATTCTAAACGATTTAACATGTGTGCTTGTGAATACTCTTCACATTATAAACTTAAAAGGAATAGCAATGAGCAAGATAAATATTACTGGGTACCCCACATGACTCCGCCGTAATAGTGCTGGGAATCAATCAGGTCCAGGAGCCGGAAACTTCCGGTTTTGGCTTCTGGTCCAGTTCTGGTCGGTAGTTGAATTTCGGAAGACCGGGGGGGGGGGGATTAATTTTTCAAGGCGCTCCTGTAATGAAAAGGTAATTGTGATAAAAAAAACGTACCCTTTTTCCCAGCCTTTTATTTCGTCAGAATATTACTTTGGCTTTACGATGCCAGTATCAATTTTGGACCTTCCTTATTCAAACAAAGGTAGTCTGAAATCATTTGCGTAATCTGAAAAATACTTGAAATTTATGATTTATATAGATTTTACGTCACATTCTGATTTTTTTTATTCAAGCATCGGTATTCTTAAACAAATAACGTGTCTGGAAAATACTTGAAAGTTATGATCTCTTTCTTTCGGAAAATCCTTATTAAAGCGTTGGAAGGTCTTAAAGAAAAAAAGTATGGTTTGGAAAGTGCTTAATTCTTTCAGTGTCGATGTCAGATACATGTGGCAGATAGACTTGTCATTTTCAAGTTGGTCAATGTATAACAAAATTTTGAGCATAAATGGAGCATTCTGAATATATGATTATAATTATATGCTACGATTGAAATTTCCAGAGAAAATTGCAGATTTTTAAACAAATATTACCTTATTTCAACATTTAACAATAGTAAACAAATGAGAAAACCAAAAAAAAAAAATAATAATGGAACCCCCCCTCTCAAATGCACTTTGGATAAGTTGGGTAAAGTAACAATGGTTGGTTTCATAAGAAATGGTAATAAATTTCCTTCACGTTTTGTAAACAATATTTTGTGAAATAATAGATGGTTAATGAAATGCAGACATCTGAAAAGGAAGCATTCATCAGGTTTTGGTAACATTTTGAAAGGAGCTAAACTTTTGGCAGAGTTATAATTAGTGTATATTTTACGTCCTGTTCAAACCTTTCTTTTGCAAGCGTCGGCCGTATGAAATTATTTACATGGTCTGAAATATACTTTAAGTTATGATTTCTTGTACGAAATGATTATTTACCTGACGATTAAGATAACTTTAGCAAGTAGTCTTCAAGAAATTTTAACCGCTAACGAAAGAGAGGTTAATTAAGTAAACCATTTCTTGCCAAATTAATTCTATTCCTAGCGATTTAAATAATTTCAACGGGTTGTCTTCAAGAATTAAGATCTAATCCTGTTAACGAAAATTGTTGCAAACTGCCGACAATTAAATAAGATATGTCAGAAAAGGACTTTAAAAATATATAAATCATAACACCAAAGAAATTTTCAGACCACGCTATTTTGTTTAACACTGTTAACACTTGAGACAGAGGTACGTAAAGGACGCTAATTCTTTAGAAATTATAACTTTTAAGTATATTCATGTCCACGCAAATTGTTGCAAATTGCCAACGCTTGGATAAGAGAAAATCCAGAAAGGACGAAAAATAATCAGAAATCGCGACTTGTAGTGTATATCACTGTACATTGCAATGTTTTAATTTTTATCTGTCCCTTCCGGTCCGGTCCGGGTACTGGAAAATATCTTCTCATGACACCTCCAAACGATAATGGTTCAGCTAGAAACTTCCTTCCACTTACAGGTGTAAGTACAGGTGTATGTACAAATTTGTGAATATATCAATTTAATTACAATAAATACTTCTGAAAAACACTGTAGATGAAAGAAGCAACAGTAACAGCTTGTTTGTCTTTTATTCCAGCTGCTTCAGACCACTTGCTGAAATAATCGGTCAAAGTTATGAGGTATTTGTTGCCTTGGGGAGACTTCTTTAGTGGACCTACAAGGTCTATTCCAACCTAAAGTAAACAGAAAATTAGGTAGGTAAAGTAACAGTGGGAGAAAAATAAAAGAGAAATAAAGAGAGTTTAATAAAACATGATAAAAATTTACATATGGTTTTAATGACCTTTCAAATTTTGGAAAATATAGTACAAAATATGAATAATGTATTTGAAAATAATTTGTTCATCTCTGAATGTAATGTTAATGAATAAATATATAAACAACATGGGCAAGATCTCTTATTTCCTTCTTCAGTGAAAAAAACCCCCAAACTTACAGATACATTAAAAAAACATCAATTGTCCACTCACATATACAACATTTGAAAAACCTTGGTTTAGTATTTATATCAAGCTATTGGTATTAGAAGGTGACTTAGAGATTCTTATAAAAATATCACTAAAAATCCACATAATATACTGATGGATACATAAATTAATTTGGATTATGTAGGTGTGTTCTTCATCTGTTTGCTGTAAAAGATAAAAAATAAAGAGCAAAAAAAAATCCCATTAAAAAAAAATCGGAATTAAGTGTTCTGTAGTTGAAATATTTTGTTGCTAAACAAGCAGCCAGAGATCGAGGGCTGTAAATAATTTGTTTTCCACAGTGGTTGACATTATTCATTAAAAGATTTTATTTTGCAGCAACATTATAAAGTAGTAAATGCTACTAATCAATCTTTTCTTTGATGTATACAAAAACGGAAGTTCTATTCCATTACTATTACCTGGCTCCATACAACTTTTACATGTACAGGATGAAGAGGAGGCCTTTGTTTCAGGTCCCTTCCCAACCCCGTCCTCTTGCAGGTTTCACATGATTGGACATACTTATCAATGTCTTCTATCATTCTAGGCCAGTAAAAGTGCCTAGATATGATGGCCCTTGATCGGTTTCTTCCAAAGTGACCTGTGAAGTAATAGCTCGTGCATATTTAAGCTACATTTATGGCAATAAATAATGATGAAAATCTAATTGAGTCACGTTTGGTGAAAAAGGGTAGAGTGAAATTTTGTTGAAATCATCTTTTATGCTGGGAGGGGGGCACTTATGTTGTATGAGGTTGCTGGTGCGTATCCAAAAAAATACACACTTTGGAAATATTTTCCACAATTATAATTTTACAATATCAATATGATTCTTTTCCGTATACAGTGATAGCTGAGGGTCTGTTTCATCGGAAGACACTATGGGTAATGACAAAACAAATATGCTTGAATGAGTACTGGCTAGTTTTGTAAAACTCGCAACAAATGGTTTGCGCAAAAATTTGAATTTGATCAAAATGCGTAGTTCTTTGTTAACCATCAATAACTGATTTGAAAGACCATTAATCCTTAAAGGACAATTAACCCCACGTGATATTCTAGATGCACCTATTGTCTGCTACGTCTTTCCATGGAGGCTGCCATTTTGTGCATGACACGGATCATTAGGTACCATATGCATTGATAATAGCCTACCTTTACAACAGATACGTCGCTTTGTTCTGATTGTATTACGATTGTTATTGGCCATGGGCCTAGATAATTGACGACCCATGAGTTCTAATAGCCATCCTGTAAAGCAGATTCCTCGCTTTGTTTTGGTATTGTTACGATTGTCTCCGTCCTTGACGTCAATTCTCCGTCCTTGACGTATATTTTTTATGAAGTATATTTTTTATGAACAAATTAAGACCTTTTAAAAAATATATAAAACTAAACTTACATTTCAGAATATGTGACTTTATCTAATATATATTTGTCCTCTAAAAATCAATTACAGGTTAACGATGAAGGAAATTTTACTTGGGATGAAAAATATGTTCGTGTACACATAAAGTAATGGCAGCCCCTTATTATTGCTAGCAGACGATAACTTGGCTGGAAAATAGTGATTTATATCTATATCCTGTGTTTTTACATGAAATTGCATGTATCAAATAAGAGGCATATACTACACCATTCAAAATAAGCTAATTCATACGCTGAGGTTAATTTCCCTTTAATGCTATACCTTACGGCACATCCACATTCCTCCCTCGCATGGATACATACATGCGCGTGAGCACACACACCCACAACAAATGTCAGATTATGTCCTTGTGCGCACTATTTCTTCTTCTTTTTTTTAAGGAGTATGTCGAATGGATGCAATTTGATTGCATTTAGTGTTTGATTGCACTTCCGTGTTAATTTTTATGTATATTGAGGTGGAATGGAGTCACCATAACTGATACTGTACGGAGTGAATGGGGGGTGGGGGGAGGGGGCTATTTCATGATAACGCCGCCGCACAGTGGGCCAGAATGGCTCCAAAGTGGGCCAAAATTCATATTCACTAGATTTTACTGAATCTAGTAAACTGAAAATGTAAACTTAGATGATGTGTTTATGGGTATTCAGACCCGTAGAATCCAATGGAAATATTTTCAAATACCTATGACGTCATTAAAATACCGATTTTTGATTTGCTGCCAATTTCCAATGGAAAATAACATTTCTCTCATTACAATGATTTTCATATCTCAGAAATTTGATAATGCAATCTCTATGCCTTTATATCAAAAAGTGAAAACGGTGATAACTTAAAGCTCATGCATATGGTACGTAAGAGTGACTTAAACGGGGGTGGGGGCGCCGTACTGGGAAGTATTTGTAATAATGAGAAATTTGCAATGTATTGTAATATATGATGTCATTACTTGAAATTGAACTTTAATAATGCATAATATATAAGTATATTATACTAATAAAATAATAATATCCGGCTAGCTGAAAAATGAGTTATTAATGAGGTTTTTTAACAGAGGAAGCCATCTGAAGTCTGAATAATTTTTGCTAAAGAGAAACGTACCTGTATCACTAAGAAGTAATTTTGTAGGTACCATGGAGTTATGCGCTATATAAATGTAACATATTATTATTATTATTATTATGAAAACCATAATACTGACTGATAAAGTCCATATATATTTCAAGTCATTTTGCCCTATTTTTTATACTGTCAGAAGAGTGAATTATTTCGAAAAGCCTTCGCCTTGAAATATTCACTGAAGCCATTATGAATTTCTCAGAAAGTTGCGTCTGTCAAAAAAAAAAAAAAGATAGAGAACATTTTGAGAGCTTGGTTTTGGTGTTGGACAAATTATTATACAAATTATTCTTTCTCCAAAGCCTTATAATTTATTATCTTGTTTATTTCTTATCAGTGTTAATAAAAAAAAGGGAACTTGCCGTGTAAAAAAAGTAATGCGCGCCCCCATGCGGCGTATGATGACAGAGAACCCTTCAGCTGCTGCGCGGTCCAAAATAAACATAATTATCCGGATATTGTGTCAAGAAAAATCGGCTCTTACATAAAAAGGGGCAGAAGGTGGCAGCCAAATCTGGTATCAGCTTAAAGCTGAGATATCAGGAAAAATGGTGGTAATAAAATTAAATTGGAAATCCGTGGAAATCTAAACGTTCGATATGGATTTATATAAACACGAATAATCAGCCTATTTTTCTAGGATTAATTACCTTATTATACTCACGAAGATTGCGTTTCTTTCCATTTTTACCCCATTCATGCAGTGAAATTAACTCTCAGGAATATGTGGGAACAAATATAGATCAATAACTTCAAAATGTTGAAATAACTTATTTATTAAATTGGTCACAATTTGCACTGAAACTCGCAATATGTTGAATTTTGCGGCTTGAAGTAGGAAATAATTATACACCCTTTAACATACCGGAGTTAAATATTTTGCTGCAATATTGTTCATAGTAGTCTCTTTCAACATGGCATGACAAAAATTTAAAAACACACATTGCCCAAAATTAATTTTGGGGCACTTTGGTTTAGCCCTGGCCCACTGTGCGCCGTTATTTCCAGCCCACAACACGCTATCTACCATGTCCTATCTACAGTCTATTAACTAACGTTAGAAATTTATTTATTGTGTAATCAGGGTGCACTTTCCCGTTAACGTTAGATCTAATCCACAATTTGACATCACCATTTTCATCATGGAGTCTCCACATGATCCTCCTCTGCTCCTCACGGTCAGTTATCACTTCACGGGGCTCTCTCATGGTGATGTCTGTCTCTGACTCTGTGCTAGTAGCCTGCTTAAACTTCCCGACACATACGAGACGAGGCAATCCCCGAATTTCACGCACATCAAAAGATTTCCTTTTGATATTTCTTTTGAGTTTGGTGGGGATTCCTTCAGGGAACCCCCGACCACTTAGGAAATTATTCAGTAAGGACACTTTCTCGTCCATCATGTCTTGAATCTTAAACTTCGCTCGGAAAACTGCAAATCATGCATAGAAATATACAGTATACGGTAGTTAGTGCATGCATGCAATATTATGGTTTCGTAATAAAGCGCGCACGCTTTCGTCAAACGATTTTTTTTTAAATGCAAAAATATATTTCAAGAAAGCGGCAAGTTACAAGTAGAAGTGTTACCGTTACTTTTGTTTCTATTTTCTATTCCTTTGTTTTCAAATTACTACGCAACATCACGTAAATTTTGTTTAAAATACCAAACTGTACGTTTAAATTGGGGTCCTTTTGAACTAGTGTTTCATATGAATAATAACACTTGTCCTGATTTTTATTATTATCGTTTAATTATGTATGGTCTGATGGTATAAGACTATCACATGCTTTAGGGTCAGATGACATGAGACTATCTTCGCCAAACGGTACCAAATCCGTCAGCCGGGCGGATTGTTTACCGTACAGCGGATTTGGTGACAGTATTAAACGATCTGCCGCATATTACACGGTCCGTCATCACACTGGCACAAAAAGAGCGAGCTGGTCTTTATTCAGACGTATTCAGTACAAAGTAAACATGCAGATTTAGATATGCATGTACACATTATTCTTATATGATGCCTACGAACAGTAAGCCCGCAGCGCGAGATAATAGCACAGTCATTTCGTGGGGGGGGGGGGGGGGGCATGAACCTCCCACTAATTGCAACAGAAATTATTTCAACTGCTTTGTTATCTTATTAATGCACTTTATAACGTATAGAAAGTTCTGAAAATTCGAGTTGTGGAAAGTGTCGAAAATACCTAAATCGGTGATAACTATTTTCAATTCAAACACCAATAGAGCCGAATATACACATAAATTGGGAAACTCGGTTTTCAACTGGACACACTCTGACGCATACTTTGTGTGTGTGTGTGTGTGTGTGTGTGTGCTTGCCCAACCAAACAACGTGTGCGTATTATTCACACCTAACTTTGCTTATACATATCGATGATTCTGGCTTGAAAACATGCCCTCTGACAAAAACAAATAATTACATTTAAAATAATTAGTTGTAGCGATGTAACACGAGGTTACCAAAATGAATTACGATATATGAGCATAGACGGATGAGACAGAGAGAGATATAGAGAGAAAGAGAGGGGTAGATAAAGAGAGGGACAGCCAAATATGAATAGCAAGTGAAAGAGAGAGGGGGAAAAGTTAAACAGAGTCGGACGGTCCGACTCCCGATACTCCATCTACGGCAAGTCAGTGCCAGTCTAAATAAGCCTGCAGAAACTAGTAGGCGAAAACTCATAGGGTAACAACCAAATTGATTGTGAAATGATGAAAATTCACTTTAATATAGTGGGGAAGTGTTAGTAGATTAAAATACATCGGTGTTTAGTGCAAGCCTGGCTGCATGATGACCAAACAGAAAGTTTCTTCTAGTGCTCATTGATATGATCGATAGTGCATACAATACATATAAAGTAGCCGTCATTAAATATGGCAGTTTATAATTACGTATCTTCAGTGTGGGCAACGATTTGACAGGACGGGATCTTCCTATGTACAGAAAGCGACAAGAATAAAATATATACACGTATATGAATATCAGAATGTACGACACATGCTCAAGCGAATCGTGGTCAGTATCTTGCACTGACGAAATTTCTATTTTTAATCTTGGACTTGACACTAAAATTTGCCCTACCTCTACCCCAAAACCTTATCTAAAACCAATTTTCCAACCCTGCCCCAAATATTATACTTTTTACAAAATAGTGCACAGAGCAACTGTTACAGAAAGTCGTTATGACAGACCAGGGGCTTACTTACTAACGCCAATCTATGCCCCCTCAATCGAATGGCGAAAAGAGAAAGAAAAAGAGAGGGAAAGAGAGAGAGAGGGGGGGGGGGGAGAGAAATGTTAAAAGAAAGAAAGAGAGAGGGAGTCGGACGAAAGGAATCATGGAAAGGAGGATGAAAGCACGATTGCATATTTATTCGCTTAATCATAAATTGCAGGCCTACTGTAAAATTTCGCAATATAGTGGTAGATTTATACTCCTTTCAACCTGGAAACAGTATTCTCCTTTTTAGTTTTCCAATGCTGCATCAAAATGCCTTTTTTTTATATACAAAAAGTTATTTTCCCTCCTCTACACGAATGTACAATCCCTTGTCCTTTCAGATCTTTGCCCACACTGTAGATATGTATTTTTATTAACTACCATATTCAAAAAACGACACTAGCTCATACCAAAGCGCACATTTAGTTTACATTTTTTTCTTCTTTTTAAATCAGTTTTCCTCTTGGTCACCATAGCAGAAGCCTCGTACTACAAACTGATGTATTCTAATCTGTTAACCCTTCCGGATAACAATAAGTATAATATTTCAATTGCAAGGCTGAAGCACTTAACATAAAAACAGAATTGAAAGGAAAATAGTACTAAACTGTAAACAATTTTCTTTTAATGTTTCAAAACATTTTATTTTCGCTCCAAGCGTTGTCGGAATTATTATTTTTTTTCTTATTGTAAATGGTCCTTTTTATAATTTTGCGGATTTAATAGTAATTACGCAGTCTACCTATATGTATAGTTCACCATCTTATCGTTAAAGTTTTTTGTTTATTATGAAAGATTGTGAATGGCACTACATGTTTCATAATCATATGAATTCCTATCTTTTTATCGGAAGTTGTATTTCAAGCATTTTTATGACAATGAAAGTTCTACAGAATTGTATGAAATTAGAGCAACTTTTTTTTCTTATTACCAATAATATGGTCATGCAGCAGACGTAATTCGTGTTATAATTCCTCGTCGTCCGACTCGTCCACGTCCTCCAACGACGACGCTCACGACAACGACTCCTACAAGAACAGAATCACCTGTGACATCAAGTAAGTTAAACTGTGTGTGTTTGTCTATGAAGGTGTGTACCAACAGGGGTATACTTGTGTGACTAATTGGACAGTCAAACACAATAGATTCCTTTATTCCGTCAGGCTTGTGTGGCTTTTTTTGCTGCTTGTGTGGCTATTTGAACAAAAAGAGAGAACAAAGGGAAAGACACACAAGTATACCTGTGTGAGTATGTGTGTGTGTGTGTGTGATCTTGTCTAGGTCCCCACTGAGGACACACGTAAGATATGTACATTCACTTCGAGGACCTAAAGCAGACAGATGACGTCCTCGGTTTTGGAATCCTGCAAACGGTTTAAAATTTCATACCCTTTCTTAAAGGGGTAGGTTATTGTAGACCCTTTGCTTATAAAAGTAAACCCTCGGTGATACAAAGATCTGTCAATGTTATCCCCAGCGCGTTACTTTCCTAAAAACATATGGGTCCTCGAATATGCAGTAACAAATAGATGCATACACGTGAGTATTTTACACCATAAACGCAAATGTGTGAGTTGGTTTTTGTGTGTTTTGCCTAGCATGTACTTTTGTAGTTTTCACCTATCGGCATTTTGATCAACAAGAAATCTTGATTGTATCATAGGGCAGTAACATTTGTAGCGGCATGTAATAAAAACAAGTATTGTAGTTGTCTGTTTCCTCATTTATCAATAATACAATAATATATTTAAAACCACACGATGGAACAGATGTGTTTTAAAAGCTTTGTTTAATTTATTTCATATTTCCTTGTATGTGTGTACATTGGCAGGTATTGCAGAGAAAAGTGTATCATCTTCCTTTTCAAAAGGAGAACTCATATTATGCCCAAGACTGCCAAAAGGATATGACTCAGGGAAAACGCTTGTCCAAACTCAGTTATTCAAGCACGGTAGTTTATTCAGGAGTGGTTCGATAAACACGATGACATAATGAGCTATATATGGAACGCTAGATTATGGCAATTACTGCCCTAAGTTGGGACCTTTCAACCCCGACAGCTCCCCTCACAGCAATCTCGAGGCTTCTGACAGATACAGCTTGTGTGTCACTGTGTGAAGGTTTTGAACGCCTGTATGGTTGACAGTGCACGTTGAAGTTGGAAGTTTATATACCTGACCCGGCACCTAATATTTTTTTGCCTCTCATTTGTTTAATATGCCACCTTAGGAGGTGGAATATTTACAACATCTTTGTATTGCTAGTATCTTGCTCTTTATCAACAAAAGTCCAATAGATTTGACGAACAGTTTTTGAGGGCTAACCAAAACTAAACATTACCTGTAACAGTGGCGGATCTACGGGGGGGGGGGGGGGGGGGTTATGCTTGTTTAATTTCATTCTGTTTATTCAAATCAACTTGATATTGAGGTGGACTTGAACTTTAATGGCGCAGATCAAGTTAAAATATGAGTTGAATTTCAGAGGCGGAGCAGTCCCTCGATTTCCCCAGGGGCTGCAGCCCCTCACTCCCCCCCCCCCCCCCGGTACACCCATGATTTTAGCAATTAAAGGCTTAGAGGGTGTACGTTTGTCAGCATGTAAACACACAGCCTTATTGCTTGTACTGATGCTTTATCTCTTATAATAATCAAGTAATATGATAAAATGTATGGCAAATGCATGGTATAGAACCTTTGGAAAGGGAAAGATATGATTTAAAGCATAATCTGCAAGCAGGAACTCTGACACGAAGTAACCACATTTCCCTACCAGGGGGCCGTTTCATCAATGATTTTTACCGACAAATTTGATCTCAGCCAATTAGATGCAAGATTTCAGTAGCTTATAAAATTTATTGCTACTTTTCATTGATGACAATTTTTATGAAACAGGGCCCAGATCTATTCTGAAGGTCTCGTTGAAATATCTTACAGCGGACAAGGGGGAACTGTCTCTGATGATGAATGGGATTTGAATGATGCCAGTGTGGTCTGTCGATCTCTTGCTTTTTCCTGGTGCTACTGCTGATTGGAGTGTTACATTTAGAAAAGGCACTTGACCAATCGTCCTTAATAACGTTGGGTGCTTTAGCAGTGAATCGAATATGTTTGATTGTCAGAAGATGCTTGAGTGCGTTGCCAAGCTGTTTAATGTTTGTTTCATTTCATCTATTTTTTCGATCAGCATAACCTTGTGCAAAGGGCATGAAGGAAGTCGTGACGGAAGAATCGGAGGAGTGTACATTATTCGAGTAGTTATGTCTGAGCCATATCATATTTCCGGTTTGTACACAGTGGTGTCGTCGGTGTTTTTTTTTTTTAATTACAGGGGCAGGCAGCCGAAACAAAGTTGCGAAGTAAACAAATTCCAAAAGAATAAAAACATACTGGCTCGCATTTCCCTACAGAATGTTACATGTGCCCTGGAAAAAAAGGTGAATCCATGATGTAGGGGGGAAAAGTATCTTAATGTCTATAATATATGGCGACCCCCACCCCAGCCACTCCGATCATGGGTAACGTTATACTGAGTTGATTGTTTTGATACATGCCGTCCATCCGATACTGCTTTCCTGTCGTTTCATGAATATATTCATAGCCTTTGATCTTCACATGATGTCTCCACAGAGTAGATAGACAACATGGGTATACTGACGTCAACCATGGGATATATCGTTTTGTTAATATTCCTTGCAGGATCAACTTTGGGACAATACACATGTAGGTTTTTTCTGATTTCCTGCTTCTTTTAAATTACATTTGATAATGTATTTTTATCTGTTTTGTAGATGCTTGATGTAATCTCGCTTCCTTTAGGCTTACTTCTTTTTACTTCTGCTCTTCTACTTTTGTATTATCTGCTTCTTCTTGTTCTGCTTCTTTTCTTCTTCTCATTTTCTTCATGCTCCTTCTTCTTCCTTTTCTAAATGCTTCTTTTTCTTCTTTTCTTCGTTTTGTTCTTCTTCTGTTTCTTCATTTCCACCTCGTTTTTATTCATCTTAAACTTGTTATTCGTCTTTGTCTTCTTCTTCTTTTTTTTAAATTTCATTTTTTGTGTGTGCTGAAAAAGTGCCGGCTAAGACGCAAGCACAATGATACAACTACGTCAGATTGCAAGAGGAAATGTAGCAGCAGTTTTTTTTTTTGTATGTTTGTTTTTAGTTTTGGGCGAATAACGATATTTATTTCATTAAAAAAATTATCATCTTTTCCAGCTTGTCGAGATAGGGAGCTTGAGTACTGTAGAACATTAGCAGGTCAAAATGGATGTACGCTTTGTGGAATGTTCGGATCGGCCGCTGCTTCTATATGTCAGCCATTTCTCTCAACTTGCCCCCATACATGCAATCAATGTGATCGACGATCTTCTGGTAGGTCCTTCATTTGAATTTAAAATCCACACAGGCAACTTCAGAGAGGTTCAAATTTTGGGAAAGATGAACAATTATTTTTCAGCTTTCTCATTTTTATGGCAATTTGGAAGATCATCATCAAATAAACATCATATAAGATGTTTATTTTATGATTTTCTGCCTAATTGGCATTAAAAAAAAGAAAAAGCTCATGGGAAAGTTTGCTCTTCGTATGCCCTCCTATTGATTTGTGGAAAAAACAGCTGAAATGCTTGAATCAAGTTTACGTACCACATGCGTGTGTGTGTAGTCCAATTTTTGTATGAAGTGCATGGGATTTCAGCAGGAGTGAGTGAATATCTTCTCTCATATATTCTCTGTAAATATCTTCTCATTGTTTGTGTTTCCAAAACCTCACAATCGCTTCCAAACATTTCCATTGATAATTCTTTTTTGAACTCAACTTTAAAAAAGAAGGACAATGTCAGTTTTCTTTGTAAACCTTTACAGTAAATACAGGTGTACACAGTCATGACGGTGTGATTTGTTAAAACATATAAGGACTTCTCACCTGGGAGAAAGTGTTTGAAATGTATTCAGCCTATTTCATCTCAATCTGCATAAATACATGTTATCTTACAGAAAACGAAAGTAGTGGATAGGCCTGTGTCTCTCAAACCAAACTGTGTCATGTAGTTTTGCACAGAATATCGCCTACTCACAAATCCAAGAGAATCGTACTTTTTGGGCATACAAGAAGTGAGAAGCCTTTATATCAAAATGATAATACCTACAACGTATTTATGATGACCTGAAGTCCAACTTTATAGATTTTTTAGATATCATATGTGTATATTGCAATCCAAGTTATATGTATATAGCAGAGCAGTCCTGAATTTTGGATTGTACCAAATATCCGTTGATATCTAAATTTTATCTGTGATACCTATATTCTATTTTCAAAGAATCATTTGACTTTTCCCTTTTTGATATTTTAATAGCATGTCAAGATAGAATAGTCAGCTACTGTAGCACACTAGCTAGTCAAGATGCGTGCATGTGTGAAGAACTTGGAGAAGTGTATTCTTACTTGTGCCAGCCCTTTCTATCTGCCTGCCCACGCACATGTAATCGCTGTCAGGAACAATCTTCTGGTAAGTCTTCGAGTATGGAATTCCAGCGGACCATACAAAATGGCACATTCTTTTTCGATTCAAGGTAAGGTTTTCAGGGTTCCCCCTTTGTAATCTTTCAAAGGAATAAGAGCCTTGGAAAGCTCAGTATGTTCTGATCGTCATGATTCCATCAAACTTTATTAACTCACGTTGCCTCATTAACTGTAGATGTCTATACATGGGCAAGTTTAAACCGTTTTGTGTGCCATACGTTACCGACCACAGCTACAGTAGTCTTCTTCTCATTGAAATAGTCCGCTTGGCGAAGAACTGTTCTTGTGATCGGGAACCAGTGGCACCGGCGGAGTTGGTCATTAAATGAGACACATGACGAGAATGAAATACAAATATAAAGTGTAATGCAGCTGTCACACCTTGGTGTTATAGCCAGCGTATGTCGACGTATGAAAAATTTGGCGAATATACGCTGGCGTACGTCGAATAAGTTATAGGTAAAGTGACTTTCACACCGGGCCTGCGTAGAGTTGCGTAGTGCGGCGTACCGACTACGCTGAGCTTACGCTGCCCTGCGCTGTGCCTACGCTGGCCTACGTGGCAATACCGTGCCACCCATTCTGTACATTCCCCCCTTGTCTGGCCACCCAAAAAAGGCAAAGTCAGACTTTCACCTTCATGCATGTTTATCACCATTTTTTTATCATACCTTCTCTTCCTCCTACACAAGTAATTTCTACACAAAATATATTCTCTAATATATCCTTTCAATGAAAACACTAAAAGTAATTCATTTTTCCACCCCTAAATTCACAAATTAAATGATTTAAAAATCTTACTTTGTTTGTTTGTTTGTTGTTTTTTTTTTTTTTGGGGGGGGGGGGGGAGGGGAGGTCAAAACTCTCATTTCCTTCTCTGTTCATACATGTAAACCCTATTGACCCATTTCAGAGCACGTATAATAGGAATGTTCCATTCAGGAATATAGGGGTGTTGCATTAGCAAGTTCATTGGACCAATCCAAGTGAAAAATAGGGGTTCTGTCAGAAATGTACGGAGGGGCTAGCATTACAAAATATAAGAAGAATAAATAATTAGGACGATATCATGTATCCCTACAAAATATACCTATTGTACAGTTTTACAGTCCATTTTGAAAATGCATTCAAATTGATAACCATTCAGGGAGGTATTACAGGGAGATAATCTCAGCTGAGAGCTTTCTATTCATAGCGTCTGAACTTGTCTTTTCCTTGACAAAAAGTCTTTGCAGAACCCTGCCTCTTTGTCCTATTACATAACGCTCCTTTGTTCCATTTCCTGTCGTAGAAGTGCCTATAGGATGGAGTTTTTGTATTATAAGCCCAGGATACTTTCTTGTATGTATTTACTACATTGTAATCATCACAGTTTGTATAGTAGGAGAGTGGGATTATAACAGTGGCGGATCTAGCCTGGTAAGACACAATACATTCTAGGGGCCCGCCATTGTGCACAAACAAAGCGGGCCTATAGAATGTATTGTGTCTAATCCGGCTGGATCCGTCACTGGATTATAATGTACATTCCGAGATACAAATGTTTTGGGAGAGTAGAAATAAAATATTATATGCATGTATATATTTCAATTATTACACAGGGGTTTTCCCCCTTTCATTCTAATATCAGTTTAGAAGATATAAAAGGTTTCTTCTTTTTTTAAGGGGGGGGGGGGGTGGATATAAGATATGAGATCATCGCTTGCAAGAGGGGCAGGGACCCGGGCTGGAGCAGGCTGAGCCTGAGGGATGTCACTCTCTTCCCAATCACCGTCGTCTGATTCGGTCTCCGACTCGGAACTTATGTCCATGGGTTCCCCGTCAAAGTCTCCATTTTCGCTGACATTGTCGGCAACATAGAGATCATGGCATAGTTGTCGTGCTTCATCTCCGTCATATACCTTTCGCAGTTGTTTTCTGGTCTTGGTTGGAGCATTCGAATTCGATATCAATTAGCGCAAAGTAGAAGGCTGGCTGTATAATCTGACGTCTGCTTGATTTAGCGTTTCGGTTTTTGCTGGTGCATAAAGCATCGTTCGATAGCGCTAGCGAATGGAAGCGGTAAAATAATATACAGCGCACGTAAAGGACCTTTGCTGGGCCCAGCGAAGTGTAATGCATTCTGGGATATTTTTCCGCGCGCGCGGTGGTATGGTAGATGTATGGTGGTCGTATGGTAGCTTTATGGTAGATGTATGGTAGCTCTATGGTAGGTGTATATGGTGGCAGTATGGTAGATATTTATTTGTAAAATGTGTGGTATGAAAGGTGGTTATATGGTAAATACGATATATGGTAGATGTATGGTAGTTTTGTGGTGTGATAATGTGTTAAATGAGTGGTAATTGTATGGTATTTCCTATGGTAGCTGTATGGTATTTTCTATGGTAGATATATGGTACCTAATTAGCATAAATTTGTCCCAAATATGCTAATTAGCTCTATGGTATTTGTATGGTATTTTTCCTATGGTATTTGTATGGTATGATTCTATGGTACCATAGATATATTCGTGTATGTTATATTTATGGTATACCATAGAATTTTTTTTGTAAGGGCAAGAAAGTTATCGTAGTACATTATGCCTCCGAGATCTGACTTTCTACCAAGAAATCATGTTTTCGCACTAAATTCGAATGTAACCCCATATAAAACTGATTCGAAATCGTAAGTTTATAAAACAATGAAGCTTTTCATGTATTTAGAAAACTACAATATTTTGGCAATAATTTCACATTTGATGTTAAATGTGATGATACTTGGCGGGCGGCAGATGCCACCCACGGCCAGCTGTAAGGATATCTCCCGGGCGGATATAACCCCCCACGGCCCGCTAGGGGTTAAACATGTTTATTTTTTTCGCGTACTTTCAGCGTACAGCACTGGGCGCAGAAAGTCTACCGTACGCAACGCTACGCTACCCTACGCCGACGAAAAATCATTTGAGGCTGGCGTATTGTCACGTATGTGTTACGTTAACATACGCCATAGTACGCCGGCCTATGCCTAACCTACGCAGGGACTATGCCGATCCTGCGCGTAATTCGGCATACTCGGTACGCCGCACAACGCAACTCTACGCAGGCCCGTGTGTGAAAGGTGCTTAGCGCGTGTCAGCGTATCGCCGACGATTATGTATCGTCGCCTGCAAAAAGGCTGCTGCTCGACGATTAGGGAGAATTAAATTGTATAATTCCATGCAATAAAAGTATGTCTGGGAAAGGAAAATAACGAAAACAAATTGTTGGTGATAATTATCAAAATTTACTGATTGCCTTTTAACACGGATCAACAACAACAACGATTAAAATCATAACCGCAGTAGACATCGCAGTATCAACATCACCGTCATGCCGAAGAAAAACTTCGAAGTACGCTGCCAATACGCCATTATACGGTAGCTGTAAGTTAAAAACACGTTCAGTATTAAAGTTCTGTGATCGTCCGGTACAAATCAAATTACACACATTTCAAACCAGTTTACCCACTTAACTTCACCGGCGAAAACCTTCAAATTTTACGAGCACGAATTTCTGCGGTGACGCGGGGAAGTACAGGAGCACCATTCAAGTTGCCATTGGTTACGAATTCCACGTTCGTTTGGCCGGAAGTCGGGTCATTCAGGGCGCGCGTGTTTGTGTAAGTCACCGCGTAACGGGTAACTTAAAGGGATACTCAACCGCAGATTGTGGACGTTTTAATGCCGCGAGAGGGCACCGTGATCGTTACCGGATCATGCCGTTGCCCCGCGGGGCGCAAACCTCGGATAGACTGGAACATGCACACTCCGCCTGAGCTCGAGCTCTCGTGCGAGATTCGGTCTGCTTCGTGCAGTCGAAATGTAATCCCACTTAGTCCAACGGACGCGTTCGACGCACAAACTTTGTGTACGAGTGAATGGGGCTTACGCAATCCTGACTTTCCCCACGGCCGCCCGGTGGCGTATCCCTTTAAAGTAGCTATCCAAAGAAAATCACAAATATGGCAATTAATGTATCACTAGAAACTGGGAAGCTTACAGATGGCAATCGTATAAGTTTTATGTCAACTGCGTATCTGGTGATTATAAAAACCACATAAATAAAAGCTCTTCTCAGCATCTGGAATATCCGAGGATTCGCCAGAAACATAGCGATGTTTTGATGTCGTCACACTAGGGACCAATCCTGCTTAAGCAGACGACGTCCTATAATGAATGAACGTAATTGCAATGCAATTATTTATCAAATTATAAAGAGTTTTGTATATTTAAACATGACCTTATTTCACACCATTCTAAAAGGGAAAGTGAAACTGATTCTGATAACTAAAACCATTTGATTGTAAATACACAGGAGAAGGGTCAATGATCAATGAAATAAACCCCACTTTCAAATTGAAAAGCCCTCCGAATAATAGCACGGATGGTATTCGTTCCCTCTTGAAACGCCGAACATGCCCCTATACAATGGTGTCTTATTTTGTTTACAAGTGACTGATTCCTTTATTTTTTTAACTCTGCATTTTTCATCAAAATAATACCATACACGAAGTTAAGAGTGAGGCAACAGACTAACATTAAGACTGACGCTAGGCAAGTAAGAGAAATAAGTGAAGAGGAGATGACAAAACAGGCACTGAAAAATGTGTAAGATGTTATGGGACATCGTCTGCTTAGACAGGACTGATCCCTGGTGTGTCGTCACACATCTCAGCAGCGTTCGAGGAGCTCTTCAGCTGCTATATCGGGGGCTGTATTTTACCGTTTTATAATTGATAATAATCATTACTTCAAATGTTTCCAAGCGTTGAATTCGGATAACCTTGTTTAATTTATGCCATCTATGCAAGAAAAAACAAATTACATGTTATTTAGTAATACTTTTAACGAACTTCCTCATCCAATTCTCATAGATAATATACAAATACAGAAGGTGATTGAAACAAAATTTCTAGGCACTATAATAGATAATAAGCTATCATGGAAGCATCATATTGATAATGTATGTAAATTGATATCCAGAAACATAGGTATGATTAACAAACTCAAATGGTCTTTTCCGCCAAACATACTTCTATCACTATACTCCACACTAGTTTTACCATATCTTAATTATGGAATATTAGCCTGGGGAAACAGTGCGGCATGTCTGTTAGACAGAGTTTTTTTATTACAGAAAAAGGCTATGCGAATTATAAGTAATGTTAATTATCGCCACCACACTGATAGTCTTTTTCACTCTAATAATGTACTAAAAATTTATGATATTTACCGCCTCAATCTTGCTGTACTTATGTTTCAGTATCATAATCATGAATTGCCCACTGTCTTCAATAATATATTTACAGAAAATAATGAGATCCATCATTACCCCACCAGACAAATCAATCTATATCACTTGCCAAGAACTCGTACAGCATTAACCCAGAATACTTTTTCATATACAGCTCCTAAATTTTGGAATTCACTCCCTTTAAATATACGAGACAGTATAAGTTTAAGTACACTCAAACGTAAATTGAGAAAATCACTTATTGCTTTTTATGAACTTTGATCCATCAATGGTGATTCTTGTTTACCTGTGTAGCAAAATCTATAGATTAAATGAAACCTTCCAGATCCTGCCCCTCCATCCCACCCCCCCCCCCCCTTCCTCGCCCCCAGTCACTTTGTCCTTCTTCTGTCTTTTGTAAAATTTACTCCTTTCCATTGTTACTATTCCCAGCTGTATTATTTCTCAATGCTTTCTCTTCGATGGAAAGTGTGTTATGATTATGATTTTGTTTGCTTTCCATGGCCATGTATCTGTCTTCTTCTTTTTCCCTTTTATTGGGCATTTTATGCATGGTTGCCCAGACTAGTTTTTTATGTGCTGTATTCATGATTTATCTTTTGCCAGGGACCAGCGCTTCTACAAGCTATGCTTCTATGCTGGTCTCTGTTTTCATTATCATTTTCATAAAATTAATCTAATGTAGTCTTCATTACTGTTACTTTTTTCTTACAACTCAAACTTTAATGCACATTATTTTGCTTGTAATGATCAAAAACGTTTCTGCACTAAGTTGTATTGTCAATATTGTTGATTGCATAATACATATTGTTATATACATGTACTTTGAAAAATGAAAGTGTAATGAAATAAAAAATCTGAATCTGAATCTGAATCTGAAATAATAAGTATTAAGCCAATATTTATTTTGATGGAATTTTCTTGTAATGTGATCTTTAAGCTGGTAACTTAAGCGGGTAACTTAAGCGGATGAGTGCTTGGTTTGAAGGGGTATTAGTCTATATCATATGTCAGTGCTTTGGGGATAAGTTCGATATAGGTTAAACATAAGTTCAAAGCGCGTTACTCATAGGTTAGAAATAAGTTTTGGGTGCGTTAGGCATTATCTCGACGTATTATGACTTATGCGTAACTTACAAGTAACGTGTATGAACGTGTGTGAACGATCGCATAACATACCTACAACTTATGGCCCGCGTATGCGGGATGCGTGTTTTTTTACCGTAACACTAATGCGTCAAATTGCTCATAATACGGTTTATTCCGTCAAGACTAGTCGGCATGAATATCCATGAAAACGAACTGTAGCGATATAATACAACGAGCAAGGGCATTGAGAAGCTGTTCTGTTTGGCGCAATCGAATAATCCGGTGCTCTCTCAATGAAAGGACCGCGAGTTCGAATCTCGGGAGAGGTTTATATTACGAAATTTTCTTTTGCTGATTTAAAAATAAGGTGACTGAGTAAGAAAATACAAGTCCGATACTTGTAGTCTCTTTCAAAGTCTTCAAAAAGGGGTTTCTGACGCGTTAGGGTTACGGAAAAAAGACGCATGTGGGATGCGGGATGTATGAGCCATAGGCCGGCATACGTCGAAAAATGTTGTGCATGCACAACACTTGCGTATACAAGCATGCATTCGCGTGCTCTTAAATGGCTCCTGCAACCCAAAACCAAGTTTATTGCTGTTGTGGAGAGATGCATACAACTAATATTCTGTTATTTAAACATCTATATAATTATGTTTCATAGATTTTTAAATGTTTTTTGAATGTTTTTGAAATATGTTTTCCAACCTCCTAAGCTCCACTATAAAAAAAGAATCCAGAAATTATTCCTGCAATGACATCATCTGTCACTCACCAATCAGCTACATTAGCATTCTAAAATACAGTGGCGTGTAACCTCCCCCACCTAAGCACATGCTCACAATATGTCCTCATTATCATTCCATTCTTTTCCTGGTGATGCTACAACATTTCTTACGTAGCAACTCCTTTGTAGGCATTGTTTGTTCTATTAGAACAGATGGTCATCTCTGGCAAAGCTACATACCACTGCCTCTCCTCCGCTCACTAATGATTGACAGATGATGTCATTGCTGGAATGAGATCTGGAGCATTATTTTAGGGTGGAAGCTTAGCATGTTTGAGAAAATGATCTTTAACAATATTTAAACATTTATGGATCATATTTAGATGTTTGAATAACAACATATGAGTTGTGTGCATCCCTGCACATCAACAGAAATCAACTTGCATTTGGGTTGCAGAGGACCTTTACATTATACAAACCTTACCCATTACTTATTCGAGGTACGCCAGCGCATTTGCCAAATCTTTTCATACGTCTGGATACGCTGGCTAAATCGCCAACGGTTGCCAATCGCCAACGCTATTGGTAAATTAGAATATTAGTCGTGAACGCCGGCAACACGCTACGCATTCATTTGTATAAGTTATCGAAACGTTCTGTATAATTTACTGATACGTTATGCATATGCCCCCCCCCCACAAAAAACAACAACAAAAACAAAAACATCGATAGTTCAGCGTATAGCACGTCAGGCAAACGCTAGCTAAATCGTCAATATGTAACAGCACCATAAAGCAATCTTGTGATATAAGTGGAGATTGTCTCAGCCAAAGTCGAAATCAGAGATAATACTCGTCTTCCCTAGAAAAAGGAGGTCTGCCAGTACAGTTGTCATCAGATTATGTGTTAGAGAGTGAAGCATGGACTGAATGCGTAGTAGTAAGCTGATAATAAACATTTCTGGACGAAGTATAAATGAGGGGAATGTCTGATTACTGATAGCCCTCCAAGAGCTTGAATCATACATAATTATAACTGCGTAAATTATATTTTGATGTCAATTCATCTTTACGCTCACACGTCTGGGACATACTTTGGACTTGTCCATATCTATATAACTCTAAATGCTACATTAGGTGGACAGTTTTTGTCTTATTTCTATGCTCAACTATCCACCTAATGTAGGGGGCGCTATTATGACGAAATAAACTGCATTGCTGTATGTCCAGCTGAATTATAACGAAATAACACGAAATAACATATGCAACAGCTTTGGCGACTCTCGTGGAAATAATATAATTGTGAGAAATGAAAATGGGAAAATAATGGTTGCGTAACTTAAATCAAATTTCCCAGAGTTCTCCTCCCTTTTTAAGAATTTTGCAAAGGTTGAAAATATGTCTCCGCCGGGAATCGAATCCGGGTAGTTGGCTTAGAACGCCATTGCCTTAACCACAAAACCTCGGAGATGGGCCATTGGTTTCGGCGACACCAGATTCAATTGACTGACATATCTTCAACCTCATCAATTAATTCCATTGTCATGGGCAGGTGAGTTATGAACAAAGACAAGCCGCATGCCTCGAGCTTTATCCAAGAGAATGCTCTGATTTAAGCTACGCAACCATTATTCTCCCATTTTCCTCTCTCACAATTATATATAAGCTTAGGCACATTTAAAATAAAACTAACAAAATCTATTATTGCTTTTTATACACACTAAAACCAACCCCTCAATAATCTTTTGGTATTATATGTATTTCAAACGACAAGTATAATAGTGTTTATTAAAAAATAAACTTACACAACTCGACCCCGCTCCTGTCACTATGTCCTTTGTTATTGTTTGTTTGTTTTTGGTTGTTTCGTTTATGTGTTGGATTTTTCTGTTTTTGTTTTGTTTTGTTTGTGTTGGGTTTTTGGCCTTTATTTTACTTCCTTGTGGATCCTTCATGTATAATTGCTCACAATTGCCTACAGTTTCCTGCCAAAATAATTAATGAACTCGAAATAATTAATTAATAATTGATACGCTGGAAACAATAATACACTTGAAAACCATTTTTTTTTTTTTTTAATTAAAATTTTGTATGTGCTTAAAAAATAACGTCTTCCCGTATTTATTTTTGTTCAAATATTTTACAATCTAATCATTCCAGGGGCCAGCGTTTTGTACAAGCTCTGCATCGTTTGCTGGTCTCTTTTTTCATTTCTTTTCTTACTTTGATCACACACTTGAATAACTATGTACATGTATTTAACTCATCCAGTGCCGATGGCACGTATATGTGCCAGATAGACTTGTCATTTTTATTCACCAAATGCTCGACCACAGTAAAGGTAAATGTTGGTCAATGTATATCAAAATTTTGAGCATAAATCATGCATTCTAAATATATGATTATAATTATATGCTACAATAGAAATTTCAGAGAAAATCGCAATTTAAAAAAAGATATTACCATATTTTAACATTAAACATTAGTATATAAAGCAAATGAGAAATAAAAAAATAATGGACAAAAAAGAAACGCAAATATAATTTTCAATAATTCTGATGCATAACGTTGGGTAAAGTAATAATGTTTGATATTATAAGAAATGGTAATAAATTTCCTACGAGTTTTGTACACAATATTTTGTGAAATAATAAATGGTTAATGAGGTGCAGACATTTGAAAAGTAAGCATTGATCACATTTTTGGTAAAATTTTAAAGAGAGCTAAACCCCTTGGCACAGTAAGAGTTAAATCATTTTATTATCTAAATTGATTCTAATGAGTAATATTGTTATTATTCATGTTACCCATACACTATGTTTATGATGATTACTTGTTGATTTGTATTTACATTATTATTGATTTGTTGGTTGATTGTTGAAAAGAATTGAAATAAAATAATCTAAATGTAAATCTAAAAATCTCTCTCTATATATATACAACATTATTTCCTACGTTAGGGGAAATCCTAACAACAGGTTTATTCCGTCACAATAGAAATTCGACGTTACGGGGAAAGAAACCGTGCGTTATTAAGGGGAATGCTAACAATAAGCTGAGATAAAAAGATTCCCCCTAACGCTGGAAAAAGAGTTATAATTATTATATATATATATATATATATATATATATATTGTGATGTAGTTTGTAGGGCCATGGCATGACAAAAGCCTTCATAAACATATATTCTATGTTTACTTTAAATACATTTATAAGCTGATGGAGTATGTGAATTGTATTGCGCGATTCCCTCCAACATTTGCAACAAGAAACACCAGTACTGTGATCCCCTGTACTTTTAACTACATATTTCATTTATTTATTTTTCCTCATTTAAAAAATTATCAAATATGAAATCTAAGAATATTACACACATTTACATATCTTATTCACTAAACGCATGAACTACGCTTTTATCATTATAAAAGAACGTCAGCGAGATAACAATTGTTATCTTTTTCCACATAGAGCATGAGTATAATGTGAACGCGGAAAGGTGGAAATAGTGTGTGCTTTGAAAGCTTCGTGTTAAAATGATCTCCTATTTCCTCAAACATGTGTATATTGGCTGTGAACCAAGAGAGAAATGAATCACCTTTCCTCTATGAAGGGGAAAATCAACTTCTTAAAAACCGCAAATATTGAATGTACAAAATGTACAAAGTGTCATGCGTATTAAACCTATAACCTCAAGTTTAGAAAATTAGTAGGCCTATTCACATTACTAACATCATTAGGAAGTAGAGTAGAAATTATGTTCGATTTTAACCGAAGAAGCTTGGACTTGTCCATATATATAATGTGATGTAGTTTGTAGGACAAAGGCATTAACGACGACAAAAAACTTTCATCGACGAACGACTTCGTATCTATATTCTATGTTTACTTTTAAAGACCTCAGCCTGACCGAATTTTGAAATATACCCTTTATTCATCCACGGGGAGCTATATATTTTCTGAACAAATTGAAACCAACTTCATGAGATTCCGTTTCCTGTGGAATGAGTAACAGCGTCCCGAATGTTGAGCCCCGGTGGTTTTTCTGACGAGGGCCCCGTCTCTGAGGAACGCTACTTTGCGGGGGGTGAAAATTTGATGACGACATATCGTGTAGACGCACTCGGAGCTGTATACATGACATCACACGTCACACGTCTAGCGACCCCCTGCAGTTTTCTCTGTTGTTACGCCATAGGGAGGGGGCGGACAAAAAAAAAAAAAATTATTTTTTATGGATAAACGGAGACGAAAATTTATGAATACCCAGGGTAATTATATTCTTTGTTTACTAAGCTTTAAGTCAATATATGGTTGTTTTGGGTCAGGCTGAGGTCTTTAATACATGTATAAGCCAATGGAGTATGTGAATTGTATTGCGCAATTCCCTCCAACATTTGAAACAAGAAACATGAGTGATCTCATGTACTTTGAATTATATTTTATAGTCCTATAAGCCTATTTCCATTTCCTCATTTTTAACAACGACCAATTATGAAATCTAATAATATTTCACCCATATATGCATATCTCATTTACTGAAAGCATGCAGTATGCTTTTATCATTGTAAAAGAATAAATATGATTGCAAGATATATATTTGGCTGCTTTTTTTTTCCATTTCCATATAGAATATGTATAATTTAATGTGCACATGGAAGGAACATGTTATGTGAATCAAATGATGTAAATGGTGCGTATTTTGAAAGCTTATTGAAATGATCTCCTATTTCCTCAAACATTGTATATTGGCGGATATCCGAGAGCTAATGAGTTACCTCTCCTTTCTGAACTCCTTTTGAACTTCTTAAAAACCACAAAACTTGAAGTGCAAATGTACAAAGTATAGTTTAAGTATTCTAACCTCTAACCTCAACTTTAGAAAATATTTATTGTTCACAATACAAAAAGCATGAACGAAGTCACACCAAACAGACCGATTTCACACCGAACAAAAAAAATGGGGTTGGCCCGAATAGTCAAAATTTGATTCTAGCCGTCTGACTAGGGAATTAGAAGGTATATAGGATGGATTTTTTAAAAAGTTGTTGAAGTACTTGCCACACCTATTATCAAAGAACTGGGAATTGACCGTCTATAGGGATTAATTTATTCTAACTTTAAATGGTTTCTTTTTAACATTTAATGATTTAGCCCCACTGAGTACTTGCGCAGTCTAACTATATTATGTTTAGCGAACCGCTTTAGCGTCTATGGCAGTTTAGTATAAAAGATTGTGAACTGCATCCCCTGTTCCATAATTATGTCAATTATAATATAAATTATATTGCATTGCCAGTTCTCTTTCAAACACACTCATGACATGGAAAGTTGGAATACATATTTTTATTTCCTTCTTATTTTCAATACATTTACATGATCATGTAGCCGAAGTAATTCCAGTTGCAACTCCTCGTCGTTGGGCTCGTCCACCCCCTCCTTCAACGACAACGATTACGGCAACGACTCCTACAACAACAGAATCACCAGTGACCTCAGGTACGTTAAAATCTTTGTATATGTGTGTGTGTGGGGGGGGGGGGGGTGAGGGTGTTTCATAAAGGTTTAACGTAGTTTTAGCTTTTCGGCATATTTGATCAACAAGTATTTCAATCGTGATTTGTATCATTATACGGAAAGAAATATATGTAGAGAAACACAACAAAGACAATTATTATTCTTACAGAGATTTGCAGCTGAAATATAAGTGCTATTTTGTTGAGACACCTCTTTAGGACACCTCTTTAACATTGGCCCATTTAAAAAGTTTTATGAAGTCGACCAAAATTCTCTGCCGAGGAAGCATAATATGTGTATTGTGTATGTGTATGTGTGTGTGGGGGGGGGGGGGGGGGGGGGGGGCTGGTGGGTGAAAGTGTTTATTAAAGTTTGAACGTAGTTTTAGCCTGTCGGCATATTTGATCAACAAGTATTTCAATCGTGATTTATATCATTATACGGAAAGTAATATGTGTAGAGAAACGCAACAAAGACAATTATTATTCTTGCAGAGGATTTTGCAGCTGCTATTTTGTTGAAACACCTCTTTAAGACACCTCTTTAACATTGGCCCACTTAAAAAGTTTTACGAAGCCGACCAAAATTCTCTGCCGAGGAAGCATAACATTAAATATATTGGGGCGCGGAGCCTCACTCGTATGAGTGGAAAATGAAAATTCCTTCAAACGTACAATGCTTAGACAATGGATACACACATCGAGATGCGCGTTAGAAATATTTATGTTGTTTGCCATAATACAGTATACTCAAGTGACCAAGCAAGATTGGAACGTTGCACTTTACAGCACTTTTGATCACATAGGCAATCGATGTCTCTCTCTCTTTCTCTAAAGCGGTTACGCCTTGTATATCTTTGGTGACTTTCAAATTTGGGGCATGCCCTTGAAATTTAACAGGGCCCTCAGGGAGAATACATCGTACTGATGAGGATACTCAGGGTATACATATCATTGTCATTAATCGCTTGCATTGCCTTTTTGTGGTAGGGGCTCTGCTGCCTCCTTTTCGGTCTTTTATACACACAGTGGAATATCCGACTACGTTATATCTATGGTTAAAGGACCTATAGAATGCAAGTACATGTTGATCTTTGATGATGTGTATTTTTCGGTTCATCACAACATTTACAACCATTTGATCTGAATATGTGTCAGCTATTTTTTGAATATTGTTGTAATTATTTTATTTTACCTGCTAAGCCCCGCCCCTAAAAGATACTTTGGATTCTGATTCTTCACATGACATCATCAGCCAATCATCAGTCACCTAAAGTAAGCCAAACAAAAGGCACTGGTATGTAAAGTATCTCTCGGTTGTGTACTTGCTCGCAATATTATTGCGTGTTTTCATACAACAGATTTTCAGTAGCTTTCTTTTCCTGTGATGCCGGAGCATTTCTGACATAGCATCTGCTATTGTGATTGAGAGTTTATGAGTTGGTATTCTATTAAAACATGCGATGATATTGTGAGCAGGTGCTAAACAGAGGGATAGGTACATACCAGTGTCTATTGTTGGACTTGTTTTAGATTGACTGATGACGTCATGTGAAGAATCAGACTCCAAAGGTTTTTTTAGGGGCGGGGCTTAGCAGGTAAAAGTTACAAAAAAGTGTTTAAAAATATATATTTGTGATGTACAGAACAATACACATCATCAAAGATCAACATGTACTTGCATTCCATAGGTCCTTTAAAAGATCCCCTTTATTTATTTACTTACTTATTTATGTATTTATTCCTGCATGTTTCACAATAATCAGTTTCATACATACAAACTTTGAAAATAGAAACACACATAGGTCTGGCAATATAAGCTGCACGCTTGAAGTTTTGCCATACCTAAGATCTTACATATTTCATACATTCTTAAAAGTAAACATAGATTAATAGATTAAATACCAAAAAAGTGCAAATATAATACACTATATACAGATACAAATACAGATAAAGAATGAAGGGGAGGGTGCTACAGCCCCTCCGAGCCCCCCCCCCCCCCCCCCCCCCCCCCCCCCCCTCAGTACGCCGGTTATCATGGCAATTAAAGGGCCCCTGCAACCAAACACGAATGCAGGTTTTTGGGTGTTGACGTGCAGGGATGCATACAAATAATATTCTGTTATTCAAATATCTAGATATGTTTCATAGATTTATAAAATAATATTAGAAAATATTTTCCCAATCTCTTAAGCTCCATCCTAAAAAAGCTCCAGATCTCATTCCTGCAATGACATCATCTGTCAATCATCAGTCAGCTACACTAACATTCTAGCACATGCTCACAATAGAATTGCATGCTTTCAAACAATACCTCCTCATTACCATTCTTTTCCTGGTGATGCTACAGCATGTCTGGCATAGCAACTACTATGTAGGCATTGTATGGTCCATTAGAACAGATGGTCATCTCTGCACAACTACATACCACTGTCTCTCCTTAGCTCACTAATGATTGACAGATTATGTCACTGCAGGAATGAGATCTGGATTATTTTTATTTAGGGTGGAGCCTGCTAGCATGTTTGAGAAAATGACTTCAAAAATAATTTAAAAATCTATGAAACATATATTTAGATGTTTGAATAACAAAATATGAGTTGTATGCATCCTTGCACATTAACGTAAATCAACTTGCATTTGGGTTGCAGTGGAACTTTAAAGCTTGGGGTGTTTACACACACGGCCGCATTGCTCTTAAAGATGCTCTATCTCTTATAAAATCAAGTAATAAGATGAAATGTATGGCAAGTTTAATCATTCAAGCAACACAGACACGCACAAAAGGTGGGGGTGGGAAAATGAATTCCTAACATTATGCGCAATCTGCAAGCAAGAAAACTAACTTGGCGCGACGTGGCCACATTTATTTCAGCCACTGACGACAATGTGGTTGGGCTAGACAGAAAAATAAAAAATATACCGAACTTACATGAAATTTCTCCAATGATAACATAGTTTTATCAATTGCTACAGATGGAGAGATACGTCTTGTGGGTGGTGTTTCATCTTCTGAAGGTCGTGTTGAGATATCCGTCAACGGACAATGGGGAACAATCTGTGATGACTTATGGGATTTGAACGATGCCAACGTTGTCTGTCAATCTCTTGGTTTTACTGGTGCTACTGAGGCTGTTTCGAGTGCTACATTTGGACGAGGCACTGGACCAATCTTCCTTGATAACGTTGGATGTTCTGGCAGCGAATCGAATATCCTTGATTGCTCAAACGGTGGACTGAGAGTACATAATTGTGATCACGGTGAAGATGCTGGAGTACGTTGCCAAAGTTTTCAAGGTTTGTATCATTGATTTGGGGTTTGTCATCACATATACAATAAAAACACATCATAGTTTGGATTCTATCGTTTATGTGAATAATTGGAAAAGTCAAAGCTTTGAATTTAGTATGTTATGTTTTATTGCCGTTCGAAACTATGGAATTCTCATATAGAACGTGGTGTAAGAATGATTCCTTGTTAAGGCCCTTTGTTTTTGTTTTGTATTTTTCTCACTGAAATTCATCCCTTTATTTTTCTGTTAAATACCTCTGTTTGGAGTTGATGGTAATCGTGTTATGCCTTCTCTCCTACTTCTAAATCAGCATAATTCGTCTCCAGTGAATAGAAATCATTTTTGCTCTACACGTATTTTCGGGACCAATGTATTTAGATACGTTTTGAAAACAAAATGTATATTGTGAAACACAACAAATACTTCATTTACTGGCATATCTTTATGGCATAAGGATATCCCTTACAAATTTTTTCTGTGGTATACCACACAGCGTTACCACAGGATATACCATAGGATATACCATAGGAAAATTCCTGTGGTATACCACAGAAAATTCCTGTGGTTTGTTGGGACATTTACCACATAGAAGTACCACACATAAATACCACACGGGATTACCACATAGAAAAATCTTGTGGTATTTTGGGACGTATACCACAGAACCCCGGGCCCATTACCACATGTTAATACCACAAAACAATACCACAAAGCAATACCGCATGCCAGTACCACACAGCAATACATGTGGTATTTTGGGACATATACCACACAAATCACGTCAATACCACACACCTGTACCACACAGCAGTACCACATGGCTGTACCACATGGCTGTACCACACAGCAGTACCACATGGCTGTACCACACAGCAATACATGTGGTATTTTGGGACATATACCACACAAATCACGTCAATACCACATGGCTGTACCACATAGCAGTACCACATAGCTGTACCACACAGCAATACCATATAGCAGTACCACATGGCTGTACCACATAGCAGTACCACATGGCTGTACCACATGGCTGTACCACACAGCAGTACCACATGGCTGTACCACACAGCAATACATGTGGTATTTTGGGACATATACCACACAAATCACGTCAATACCACATGTCTGTACCACATAGCAGTACCACATGGCTGTACCACATAGCAGTACCACATAGCTGTACCACACAGCAATACCACATAGCAGTACCACATGGCTGTACCACATGGCTGTACCACACAGCAGTACCACACAGCAGTACCACATGGCTGTACCACACAGCAGTACCACATGGCTGTACCACACAGCAGTACCACACAGCAGTACCACATGGCTGTACCACACAGCAGTACCACATGGCTGTACCACACAGCAGTACCACATAGCTGTACCACATAACAATTCCTGTGGTATACCATAGGGCAATACCACAGATGTTTACCACATACCGCATAGCAGTACCGCAAACCAGTACCACACAGATGTACCACACAGCAATACCTGAGTTCATCTTTGGACATAGGCCAATACCACAGTGAAGTACCACACAAAAATACCATACTGAATATGAGAATACCACACAGCTACTCTCATATGGTATTACTATGTGGTACTCCCTTGTGGTATTGCTTTGCGGTACTCTTCTGTAGTATTGCTGTGTGGTACTTCTCTGTGGTATTTCTGTAGTATTACCCTGTGGTATTGCTCTGTAGTTTCCCCTGTGGTATTACTGTGTGGTACTCATCTGTGGTATTACTGTGTGGTACTCATCTGTGGTATTGCTGTGTGGTACTCGTCTGTGGTATTGCTGTGAGGTACTCCTGTGGTACTGCTATGTGGTATTCCCCTGTGGTATAGCTGTGTGGTACTCCTCTGTGGTAAAGCTCTGTGGTACTCCTATGTGGTATTGCTGTGTGGAAGTCTTGTGCCGGTGTCAATATGTGATACTCTGTGGTATCGCTGTGTCATACTACTGTGTGGGTTTTCTGTTTGGTACTGATGCATGCTACTGGTGTGCGGTTTTGCCAAGTACAGTGCCTGTCACAATTCTTCTTCTACCTGTTAACCTGCAAAAGCTTATCACAATAGGATCACAGTGGGATCACCGGACCATATCTATTGAATTCAGCGCTTGCAGGTTAACAGGTAGAAGAATTGTGACTTGCACTGTATTACCACATTCACAAAATAATTCACCATCAAGCATGATCCCATCAGAATACTACAGACCAACACGTTTTACTACATATAATGAAAGTGGAAATTGCAAGTTAAGGGAACAAATTCCTTCACTTTTAATAAAAGGAAATATACATATATAAACTGCTACGTGTATACTGATATTTAAACTCTGCACAACTTGTAAGTCCCTCAAGCATTTGCAGATATTCTCTCTCTTTAAAAAAAGAAATAGGAAAACTTAATCTGATATACACTTACAAATTCTTGAAGAACTTATAAGTTTCATTTAAGATAGATATATTAAAAACATGTCGCCATGCAATAAATACAGAGTGTACCTGAATAAATATTTGTGTGGTACACACTCTCAAGGTAAAAGGCAGGTAAAGTATTGAAGTAAAATTGACCCGTAACTGTAAAGAAATTAACTTTGAAACACTAGTAACATATGATTCAAATCCCTGAACAGATACTACATGGAAAAAAGGGAGGCAGTATTGAGTTAATTCAGGAATGAGAAAAAAAAAGCTCCAAGAATGAATGTAGCACTAAAACCTGAATTCAGAAGACATTGAAGTTCAACATTTGTTGAGGAGCTCCCCTTTTGGCATCTTACACCTACATGAAATTATGCTCGATGAGCAGTTGAGAACTACCAAAGTCCTCTGCAAATTTTCCAATTTGGAGGCCAGTTCCAGGCTCCCATGTTACAGTTTGATTTAATGATTATATTGAGAGTTGAATAGTACAGTTCATGAATACCGCCATAATACTTTTGAAACATTCTTTTTTTTTCTGTCCGAAAAGATGCACAAGACTTGAATGAAATAAGTCATGAGTACAAAACTCTCTAGCTAGCATGTGTGAAGAACATTCTTCAAAAGCTCATTGTACCAAGAATTCTTGGTACAATGAGCTTATGAAGAGACCATTGTGAAAATTGAAGAGCGACAGTTTCCTTTGATGTGTGCTCACTCATAAACTTGGTCAAATAAAATGTTCTTCACACACGCTCACTAGAGAGTTGAGGGACATTGCAAAATTTTGTTACTGGTCATTTCTCAGTTAAAAATGCTACTTTCATGAGGACAGCAGTTACATTCCTATGAATGGACATGACTATAATCTAAAAAATACACAACTAACACATATCTGAAATATTGTCTCTTGTTTAGAAGAACACAGTTTTCCTCTTGATTACAATTTTGAAAGAATGCACAAGTGGCAAATTGTTAAGTATAACAAGTACAAGTATAACATGTACATTATCAGTCTCCTCTTCTCATGATCAAGGATACTGCAGGGCTCTGAGTAAGAGTAAAGTCTGCAATAGTATTTCTGTTTTTTAAATGTCACCTACATTATTGTTTCAGTTTCATGTTCAAAAGTGAGGATTTCCTAAAGATATTCCCCTATTCTTATGATACATGTATTTTCATAACTATGCAAATTTCATACATTGCCCCAACAGAAGAATACATTTTTTAAAATCATTTTTGTAATCTGACTTCCAAGTCCACTTTTTTGAGGAGACAAGTAAAAAGTAAATTAAAAAAGGCTTGTCAAATAGATAAGACATTTACATTATGACTTGAAATTATCTCAGAAATTTAAAGTGTCATTATAAAGACTAGCAAATGATAAGTTAATCTTATATGAATTATTCTAAACATGTACGTACGAGTCACACATGCTGATACATATACTCCTCTGAGCCCAAGCACGGTACCACGTGCCCACAGATCCACTCTTACTAACGCAGCTAAGACATGCTCGCCGAAATCCTCACGTACCTACATGTACATGTAGGCAGAACGCTTCGCTCAGGTCCAATCCCTTAAACATAAGCTTGATCCTGCCGAGCCTCAGACTGAACAAAATGCCATCTTTCCTGCCATGCAGATAAAAGAAAATGAACAATTAAAAAAGAAAGTGTCAATTTAATTTACACAATGGCAGAAGAAAAAAGAATGCATCATCTTCCCATTTCCAAATATCATTATCAAAGTTGTAATAAAATGTTTTTGTTCATATCTACATATTTAAATCATTCTTTTTATTTAATTTCACAGCATTCTTGCAAGAAAACATCAAAATATTTTCAGAAAATGTCTTCCTGAGCAACTATTGCAAAGTAAATTTTATTAGATCCTCCGGATTCGTCATTAAATTTGATACATCTAACAAAATTTATGCACCGAATGATCAGATGCAACTCCCCCCCCCCCCCCCCCCCCCCCCCCCCCCCCCCCCCCCCCCCCCCCCCCCCCCCCCATGCAGCCTCTACATAATGTTTGAATAATTTTGGCTCTTTTCAGGGACACTATAGGTCTATCTACTCATAAAATAACGTAGCATCGCTTATTTGATTTATGAAACATGCATGCAGAAAGTTGATACCCACCATAGCACAAAAACAACGAATACATGTATATGAATAGGTGGAACTACAAGCTTAACTGTCTTAAGTACTTAAACCTTCATTCATTACTCTCACTCATCAACTGTCGAGTGATCCTCAGTACAAAAATACCCATCAAGAAAGTGAATAATATTAAATGAATTGCTATTACTTCATAAAATACATTGCCATTGCTCACCTTTGAAATGAAGTTTATAATCCAGAAATCTTGTAGGCACATAATTATGTTCTGCCTTTCACTTGCAATCACTGGCTGTTGTAGATCATTTGAATCTCTAGCTAGCTGCCCGAACTGCATGCAAAGACCGCGTGTAACGGCTGGCATATTGTGCGCATGTGCCAAACTCTGTGTCTGCCATAGAGTTATACACAGAACTCAACTCTATGGTGTGTACCGGTGTACCAATACCAGGCCCCTAAAGCTCCGCCATCTTGTCGGGGTCCATTAGAAGGCCCGATAAGCACCGTTGCATAATTCATGAGCGTAAATGCATGATTCATTTTGTAAGATGCTCCCCGAGAGTAGCGTGTGTTTGTACGCGGTATGAAAACAAATTCGCACATCAGCTCGGGGCATGCGCAGTAAGAAAGGTCAAATTCACTAATATATGCATTTATGGTAATGTATTCATCGCTTCAACGCAACAGATTCGGCGAATCAGCGACGGCAATTTCTAATTATGACAGACGGGGCTCGGTCAATGCACTTTAATTGTAATCGATCTCCGAATCAAAATCTATCGCTTTGCAAAGATGTAAATAAAGCTTTAAAATGTAACCGGACGGGACCGAATCAAATCTAATCATGAACACAGATAATGTAAAAATTATGTGAAGTATTTGACACGTCACCAGTGGCAAAAGTCTCTTTTCTGATATACTTAATACCCGTGAATGTATTCATTAAATATGCATTAAGTATAATGATAAATAAATACATAAATAATACATGCATAATGAAATAAAAAACAAAGAAGTTATCTTTCAAAGTAAGATTTTTTTCAGGGATGGTTTTCTTAACAGGAAGGATAATCTTCATTTGGGGTGTGGGGTTGGGGTCCTTTAGTTAATTGAGGTTTTTTGTACCATTTTATTTAGACTTGATGTTAATGTAATTTTGTTTTTATGTTGGCAATTAAATAAAAGTGTACGTTTATTCTTTTTTTTAAGGGATTTTTTTTTATTTGACAGGAATAATCAAATTACCGGGAAGAAGTATATCTTCTATATTAACGTTTACTTTGCATTTGTGAGTAAAATTTATGTTGCCATTCCTTTCCAGCTTTCATGCCTGTAAGTCACCACTCAATCACATGTCTTACAATACCATTCATTTCCTTCTACTTATGATTAACCATTCCAGTCAGAGCTTATTGTCTTCACTCTTCCTTTCATTTCAAGCAGGGTGTCGCTAGAGCATTTTGAATGGGGAGAGGTGGGCCAATACTAACCGTGCCGGAAAAAAAAATTCCCACAAATTTTCAATGAAAAAAGAAAATGGAAGTTCAATTAGTTTTATATATTTTTTTGACATGCCAAAATACCGACAGTTTGAAAATTACAAATATTAAGGTGTATTACCCTCCACCACCCCAAATCCAGGATTTTGTAAAAGATGGGGCACACGTTGCAAATTCTCTGACAAGTTGAAAAAGGAAAAGGGGGGGGGGTACAATCTTGAAGTTGTATACTGAAGGTATGTCACTTTGTATCAAGGGACATGGGCTGCAAGCCTTCTGCCACTGCCCCCACCCACCCTACCCCTCCAGCGATACCACTGCTTTTACTCTCATTTTCTTTCAATATAAAGGTCACTCTAGCTTACCTTTCACACAAATTTTACATTTCACATTTCTAGTTATGGAACCCTCCCACTTTGAATCCTCTCATACATAAAAGTATATCACATGAACATTATCACTGAAATGAAAATTTTGAATTTGACAAGCTCTAAAAAAATGTAAATATTTAAGGCAACTAGATTACTTTTCATCTCTTTAACATAAAAGAGATAAACTAAATCTTTTTTTTTTTTTGTAGTCTATTTAATAACAATAAATATCAATTAAAATAACAATTTTATAATTAAACAAAAAATAATAATGAAAATCTTTGCCGAAGTCTAAATTTTCACATCACATATAATTGAATGAATATTCAGGGTTTTTTTCAACAGTTTTCAAGAAATATTCATGACAACCGCTTCATTCTATTATACTGTTGCTGGTCACCAACATAAATTAAATCTAGGTTTGGTTAAATTTCATTCAGCTGAAGGCACTTCTGTTAGGCTTTCAGCAAATGCAATATTCCAATAGAAATCCTCCCAATCAGAAACCATTGTTAGGGATATCTGTATTGTTTTATTTTGAATGAAAGCCTCACCTTCATTACATGTCTCCACTTGTGAGATTGCTGATTAATGAGGACCTTACAAAAATACATATTGAGCTAGTATAATATTAAACTGGAAGTTCACCCTGATTATAAGTTGGTTTTATAAGAAGCAGAAAACTTAAAGAAACAGATCAGTGAAGGTTTGAGCAAAATATGATACGACATAAGAAACTAGTTATGATTTTTTGAAGTTGTAATCAATCAAAGATAAATTGGCAACTCTGTGTCGTATCTTGTGAGCTCCTCTCCCATTTGCACTGTACCCCAAAAATCATTAATTTCCATTTTCTCTAAAGAAAATATTCAAACATACATGGCATGCACCTTAGATATATAATCATTGCTCATACAATATTTTTTTTTACAAAACCTGCAGGAAAAAATCTATTCCTTCATTAGAAACTAAGAAAATGGAAATTTATGAAATTTTCTGTACGGAGCAAATGGGAGAGGAGCTCAAACCTCCACTGATCTGTTTCTTTAATTTTTCTGCTTCTTTTATAACCAACTTAATATCAGGGTGGACTTTCCTGCTAAATTGTATGAGTTTATTCCTTGAACAGTTTTTGAACATCCACTGCTGGCATCTGAAGCACATGGTTTCATGATAAGGTAGATGTCTATGAAGAGCTGTAGTGGTATATACCGTAAGTCTGTTGAATGAAAAGAGAAAATAGAACAAATTAAAAACTACTAAGGTCGTACACAATATGACAGGACTTCAATGTGCCAGATATCTGTATATGCATGAGTGAAACAGAGTAAATATAGCTTGATAAAAAGCTATTTTACCCACATTCATTAAAATCAAGTTCTTTTGTAAGCATGAAAATGGGAATGATGAATCCTTTGAAAGAAATTCCCATATTTGACTAAAAATTCTTCTTTTACAGGTCAGAGGGGAATGAATTACAATTATTTCAAATAACTTGCTTCCTCCTCTACAAGTTGTGTACTATTGATATATTATATATATTATATATTTTTTTATATTCATGTATTTAAAAAAAAAACTTTTTTGTTGTGGGGGGGGGGGGGGGGGGATTACCACATTTAATTGTACACAGTATAGGCCTACCTCTCCAAGCTTGAGCAGGTCAGTACTATTATATTTGCTCTTTGTTCATCTCTCCTGATTGTGTATCTCAATATTCCTTCACCATCCATTGTAAAGAAACATGCTGTGTAAAAAAAGGATAAATAAATTTATAAGTAAATGAAAGTAATTTAGAGGTTCACAAGATATATTTCGCAGAAAAACTTGTACTCCACTAATTCTTATTTTTTCGATCTTCTTAAACATCTAGATACATGTAGAAATGTACATCTAATTTAGATCATAGATTAAAGCTCAAAAGAGACCGTTTTCATAGAATGTATTGTGAATAAATGTGCAATCTTCTCCTTCTCCATGCTTACACACAATGGTGGGCTTTGTTAGTAATGGTTTCAAATAATGTTTACATAGTTTAAGGACAAGCTATCAAAATATCAATGGGAACTAGTGAGGGTATCTGTAATATGATTTTAACGAACACTTTTAGGGACCCCTGGAAGCCCTAATTGCTTTTATAGTTATGTTAAACTGATTTGAATTACGTAGTAAGTATACAATACTCATGAAAGATGAATGAAAATGTTCTGTAAACTTACCTGTAATTTAGGAGGGCTAAATTTCTGCTTCATCATGTACGGTCAACAGTTGTCGCAATGTTTGAATAACACTTCTTGGGTTCCTTTCCATTTTGATCTGTTGTAAAAAAAAAAAAAAAAAAAAACACAGTTGTAACTTTTTTTTTGTCTTTCTTGATACATGTCATAGTTACATTGATAATAATTATTTTTATCACGCAAATACATTTGTAAATTCCAATCCATTATTTGTAATAGGTAAAAATTCAATATTCATCAGCTGTCTTATATTTATTAATTAATTAAGGTGCATTCAAGCTTTATAAGATTCTTGGAAAGAAAAAGAAACAACCTCTGCAACTTATAGTGTGTCTGAAATTTTGAAAAGGGATCCATAAACTGGCTTAATTTACACCAGACTGAAATTTTGCCCAAAATACATTTGCCTACCCCCCCCCCCATTAAAAAAAAATCAGTCTATCGGACTAATATTTAACTTCGTCAGTTTAATTGACCAAATGGCATGAACTGAACCAAGTATGATAATAGATCCAAGTCTTTTGAGAACGAAAACAAAGTCAGGCATGAAAGTGAAGTTGAACAGAGTCTACATCCATCTTAATTTCTTATCAAACATGGTTACTTTGAATTCGTTCCCCAAACACAGCTTTAGCCCTAGTCCTAGCTAAGTGAGTCTACATCTACTGAAGATACGGTACTATTCTTCAGACTTCGGTTTATGGAATAAAATGTCAACAATTATTGTGAGTTGAAAACGGTAAATCCCACCACACAGTCGCACAGTCACACTCAGTCTCCGAATCTATTCTAACCGTACGTTAGATCCAAGATTCCAAGGCCAAGTTGGACTAGTCTAATGAATACACTTGTGTGCAGCATATAGATGAACAACATGAGGAAAAACTAGTAGTCTACTAATAGTCTATCATAATTCAAAGAGTTGACTAACGTTATATCTAGATCTAGATCTAGGCCTACTTAGATCCAATATTTCTTGCTTGCATGCACTGCATTTTTGACGCTGTCGAAATAGCCACCGCGCCGGTGGCTGGAACTGACCCGGGACTGCCTGGGTAGCTGTCATGAGCCGCAGCGTGTGAGGACAGCCATCTCCGTGTCAAACTCAAAATCGATAAATTTAGAACTGTAATTTCGAGAGAAAATTGTTTCAGTTCTTTTTCAACACAACTCTTGTCAATCCTTTTAAATTGTAGAGAAATTATTATAGATCACCTAGAATAGTACAACTAATTGTTATTAATGAATTAAATTATATAATTTACTCGCAATTTGAGCTCTACTCACCTTGTACTTTTGAACTAAAATCTCTCATTTCGTGCGGGTGACGTCATTGCATATAATCTGCATAATTAATTGATCTTGAGTGACGAATTTGAGGTCAAAAAAATTAACATAACCCTGATCGATACTATCGAAATAAATACATATTCATAACATAGCATCCAATCAAAGTCTCACAATAAAATGACAAGCGCAAGAAAAATTAATAATGCAACGGCTATTATCGATATCACGGCGATACCAGGTGCTTATCGTCCTTTCTAATCATATGGTCCCCAAGAGGCGTGCCTAATTTCATTCGCGTAATGATTTCCGCGCGTGCTGCTTTCCGTCTAGTAAATCTATAATACGTCTATGACCAATACATGTGTGTGTCTGTGTGTGTGCAGTTGCTTGTGCATAGTCTATTAGATTCAGACCATTTTGCAATGAAATGTAATATGTTGGTAATCAAAAGGCCTACGCGTCGCGATGGTATTGATGCTTAATAGCACTTTAATTTGGGGCCCGTAACATAAAGAGATAACTCAATCTTACGATTGATCAATCGTAAGTCTATGGCAAACCATGTACTAAAGAGTTACAATTGATTGTAAGATTTATTGTATCTTTATAAATGTTACAGGTCCCTGATATTAAACATACTAAAGTGTTCAGAATTCATTAACTGATTGAAATAATTCAATGTGTTTCGAGCTATTCATTCTGAGACATTGTGGTGGACGAGCCCAATCTCACTTGAAACTGCAAAAGTGACATTGCACTACCGACCGCGTTGGCCATGTACGACCCGACGTGCAGAGACCCCGCGTGGGGCTCTTCCAAAAGAGTGTCTGGTCCAGAAGTTGTAGCCGGTCTCATCAATGTAGACACAGTGTGCAACGACACACTCGGCCATAAACCACTGTGCGTACTCCATGCGCGTGTCTAGGATTCTCGGTGAATTTCTGGCATCTGGGACATCCTCGGCTAGTTTCGTCGTGATGAGCATTCCGTCAAGTGGTCTAGCAACAGTAGAGACGGATACCGGGGGCTTCTGCGGAAGAGCTGCCCGTAGATCTATCTTCAGTTGCTCAAGGGTGACTAAGGGGTTACTGCTTCCAGTGGCTTGGAGACGAGCTCTCATTTCGTCATCCATCTTCACGTTTCGCTCGCCTCCCCTTGGCAGCTTGTTGCGTCTCCCGGTCCGGAGATTTAAATACATATGTTCTCACCTTTTAAAATGGAAATAAAAACTATGAGGTAATTTGACTGAAAATGTTGTGAATTTGGATGCCCATCCACGAAATTGAATGACTGAAATAACCCCTTCGACCGGTGTTGGCGAATTTGACTGAATATAGAGCACGTGTCAATTTGAAGACCCCATTTATGAATTCGAAAGGCACATGTGCAGATTTCATTGTTCGAAATGTTAAATTGAATGTACAAGTTGCAATTTCGAAAGACAGAATGCGCCGTAACGAGGATTTTTGCTAAATTGAATGAACTTTCTATCAAACACACTGACAAACGTGCGAAATTGGGCGGGAAAACCTGTATTATTGTTGTTGTTGTTGTTATTAAAACCTTGCTTGAATGCCACATATAGTTGTGTATCATCTGCATAAAAATGGTATTCCCTGCCATGACGTCGAGCAGTGCCCCCTAGTGGAGTTGTATACATTGTAAACGAGAACGGACCCCTGGGGAACATCACAATCGATGATCTGCTGCTCCGATTCAGTATCTCCAATCACCACTGTTTGAGACCTTGCACTGAGGTATTAATGGAACCATTTGAGAACGTCTCCAGATAGCCTATTCCAAATCGGGCACACATCCTCCTTAATAAAAGCCCATGATCCACAGTGTCACACACTGCTGAGAGATCTAACAAATCTACAGGTGTCAGAATATATTTTTTACCATGATTAGAGCAGTTTCAACATCGTGACCTGGCTTGTAGGGCGAGTGCATGCTTTCGGAGAGGTGACTATCCTTAAGATAGGTACAAATACGGCAAGCTATTACCTTTTCTAGAACCTAGTAGCGGTGTTACAAAAGCCATCTTGAACCTGTCTGAAACTGTAGCCGACGAGAGGGAAGAGTTAATGGCAGTCATCAGTATCTCTGCAAATGCAGCTAGTGCTTGCTTCACCATCCAGGTAGGGACAGGATCAAGAGCACAAAACTTACAGGGCGATGATTTGAGTAGCTTCACTACTTCATTAAGTTAAGCTAACTGAAAGTCTGTCCATCAGACATTCAGACATTTTGTTCAAGGCATCCGAGCCAGACATTGTTTGTCTAATTTTACAGATTTTATCCTGGAAGAAGACGCTGAAGCAATTTCTTGTTCATATCCGTTGGTAAACTGCTGGGTTTTGATCTGCCAAGAAGGTTATCTACCAGCTGGAAGAAAAGTAAAGATGTCTCCTTGAAAAGAAGATTTTTCCTATATATTTCAGTGCAATTCGTTTATTGCAAGGGAACTGTTTTAGCTGATTAACATCAGGTTAGCACTTTAATAAGACAGTTCTGTTGCAGGTGGCGAGGTACGTCCTGTTGGTGGTACTTTATCTTCTGAATGTCGCGTAGACAGCAGTATATTGGTCAAGATTCTTGACGCTCATACGAGAGGCCGTGGATTATATCCTTGCTGGATGCTTACATCCTTGGACATGTTGAACAAGATGTTTACCCACATTAATTTTATCCTTTTCGTCCCAGGTGTAAATTGGTACCTGGCAAGTGCTTGGGTAAAAATAATTGTAGGGCCCTAGGAAGAACAGCATTGATGCTGATGAAGCTTCCCTTTGTCATGTTGGTAAACAACGTGTTTATTGTGAAATGATCATTCGTTTCCCTATATTTCAAGGACGATCTGGAAGAAAATGTAACATATTTGTCATAGGTAATGCTTTTATTCATGTGAAAAGAAAAAAAAATTATTGAGTATCCTTACATTCCTTCAGTCTCCTTACCTCCGTCATAACAGTATAAGAAAACATGATGTTAAAGAGTTCATATTGAGAAAAGAAGTGGTATGCGTTTTTATTTGGTAATATTAAAGTCTGTATCAAAGAAAACAATCCTTTTTAAATTTTTCAATTCGCTCAACTAGAAAGTGCAATTTTTTAAAAATAAAAATCACCTTTTTGAGGGTTTGAAATTGTCTCGCAGTCCAATTCGGTAAAATGCTAGCTTGTTTACTTTTCTATGCAAATTAGCACTGACGTCATTGGGTAGAGTCGTATGACCTCCGCGGTGTCCTGCTGCACAACATAGCATGGACTGGCAACCGAGAGTGAAGAGAACTTTGCTCGACATGATTTTGATACTTCAAAATTATGTTTCCAAATAATAATAATAATCCACTCCAAATTTTATTAACCGAAATAGAATTTTTTTTGCCCAATTGATCGTGGGCCCGGCAGCCACTGTGCAGCGCAGCGCCAGATCGACGCTGCTCTCTCCCTTCAATTGTTGAACTCCAAACAAGGACTCCCATCTTTTAACGTCTTTTGGTATGACGCGGCCGAGGTTCGAACCCACGACCTCACGATTGTGAGGCGGACGCTCTACTGACTGAGCCAAGACATCGGTATAAAATCCATCAGTTTTGTTAAATATTATATGAAAACTAGTTTACATTTTAGCCTTGTATTTCGGGCCAGCTACATCTCCAAAGTCAATCTTGCAGTGACGTTCGAAGGCTGATTTTTCGAAATGGTCCCTATAATTGTACAAATTCGTGCATGCTTGCTGTGTGTTGCTGCTGTGAAATATTTTCGCCGAATTTTCACAGACTCACAAATTCCGTTGCTTATTGAGCTTTGGAAAGGTGAAGAAAATGATGTCGGTGTTCTTTAAAGTATTGCAACCCCCCCCCCCCCCCCCCCCCCCCCCCCCCCATTTTCGTTGCATTTTGCCACAAAACGTAAGGATTCCCCCAAAAGAAAGCGACTCTCGTTGATGTTGGTTTTTTTTACACACGATTTCAATAGCGCGCGTTATGCACCCGATGAATTGACCTGGATGAATTGATCAACTCTACCCAGTAACGTTATACCAGGTCAACCCCGCTTCGATGTTTATCGGTCTGTTTGAGAAATCTGGCTCAATAAGGGCAATAATCAAGGGTAAATTTTAGGCAAAAAACCCTATTTTATTTCCTAAAATTGAAGAAACCTTCATTTCAATATGTTTATTATTTATTTACAAACCATATTTCTTGCAATTGGGGGTCGGAAAAAATCAACATATGAGCTCTTTAAAGACCTCAGCCTGACCCAAAACAACCATATATTGACGTAAAGCTTAGTAAACAAAGAATATAATTACCCTGGGTATTCATAAATATTCGTATCCGTTTATCCATAAAAAATAAAAAAGATAATTTTTTTTGGTCCGCCCCCTCCCTATGGCGTAACAACAGAGGAAACTGCAGGGGGTCGCTAGACGTGTGACGACATGTCATGTATACAGCTCCGAGTGCGTCTACACGATATGTCGTCATCAAAGTAAAGTACCGTTCCTCAGAGACGGGGCCCTCGTCAGAAAAACCACCGGGGGCTCAACATTCGGGACGCTGTTACTCATTCCACAGGAAACGGAATCTCATGGAGTTTGTTTCAATTTGTTCAGGCTGAGGTCTTTAAGTATATTATGTGCTATCGTTTACGTACATGTTCTTTGGTTACATTGGCGTAGCTGGATTTCATATTATATCACGGTGGCATGCAGCCAAAACTTCCAGACGCAGTGAGACGTGGCAATGCCTTATGAGCCTTAACTCATCCACTCGTTTCATATTGATTACTCAACCGAATAGAGGCAATTATTTGATGATGTGCTTACCACATTAGATTGCATCTCACCGCTTGAGGAGGACATGGATATAAGATTTCTAGTCGCGCTAATACTTCTCCCACAATCCACATTTGCACAGGCAGCAAGTATGTTTTTTAACATTATATTTAATCTTCATTACGTTATGCAGTCATGCATTGCTCTTTTTTTTCCATTTTAAGTCCAGATGTCCTGCATTCCTTCATTCCAAATACTGAATCCTTTCTTTATACATGGAAACAGATGGGATTTGTGTTGCCCTTTGTGCTGAAATAATGCTATAAAGTCAAGAAGGCGAGTAAGATCTAGCTTCACCGATTTCTTGTAATATAGCCTGATCAGCTTGTGCATAATATAGGATTCGAATGTCAGACATAAATGTATACATCTTACATGCATTTTCTTTTCAGCCTGTCATGATGCGGACCTTAGCTACTGTAGCACATTAGCTAGTCAAAATGCATGTATGATGTGTGGAATGTTCATGTCGGCCGCTGCTTTGGTTTGTGAGCCATTTCTCGCAGCCTGCCCACTCACATGTAACCGCTGCCAGCAGCAATCTCCAGGTAAGTTTTCATATGAATTTTAATTAGAGCTGACAATAAAAACGGTCCGTGTGAAAAACACGTTCATTCCATATTTGTCAAACAGTTCCGATATGTCAGGCTTGGCCTTGTAGCTTTCCCGGTTCATATACTTTCCCACAAGTCATTATGTTCGTCCCGTGTTTTAGGCTTTCTAAGGACATCAGAAATATACTTCTGTTGAGGGATATAAGAGAAGCTGCTATTATCTTTTTTAAGGATGTACAGTCAGCAAGTAAAATTCTTGAAGCATTTTTAGCGTTCAATTTTTTCAACTTTTAACTCATCTAATATTCATTGTTTAGAACTGATTTTCCTGGTATATAGGCCTAGTATTCATCAACTTCATTATTCATATTGATTTTTTGGGTGTGCTTTATAAAAGCCTGGAATATATCGAATGATTTATACGTTTCATCTGTATTTTAATAAAATCAGTATTGACTCACCGACTACTGCATACTTTAATTACAATACTAAGACCTATCTAAAGAAATGAACTCGCAAACAACATAATATTCTTTCATCTTCACTACTACAAAAACACTTGACAAAATACTGACAATCAAGTTATCAAAATATTGGTATAACATCATTGCCGTTTCCATTTTTATTTTCACTAGCCTGCCAAGATAGGGAGCTTGACTACTGTACCACATTAGCTGGTCAAGGTGCATGTATGTGTGAACACTTTGGACCAACGTTTGCTCTTTTTTGTCAGCCATTTCTCTCGGCCTGTCAACGTACATGTAATCGATGTGAGCAGCAATCCTCTGGTATGTCTTTCATTTTAAGTAATAGTTTTAAGCGCATATGTTTTAAAAATAAAATTGTGTACTTGACACTTCACACTTTCTCCTCCACTGGGGATCATTCAAGCCACTCTCCTTTTTATTGGCGCTCACATGCTAATCCAAACACAATGAGTTCCGTATCCTACTGGGTACCCATTTAACATCTGCATGGAGCGAAGATAAAATACCTTACTCAAGGGCATAAGTACTGTGCTCAGCCCACATCGTGCAATGCGAGGCAGTATGTACAAAAGGCATGGGGAAAATATTGCACACTCACTATGAACTCGATGACAAAGAGAGCGGACAAACTATACAGCTCCTCATTGTACCCTCCACAATTGCTCTGGTAGACAAAAGAACATCCCTTCATTATTATTATGTGAAATAAGTAGAACAGGTGAATATGCATGTGACACCTGTTCTACATATTTTTACATAATAGCAATGAAGGATGTTCTTTTGTCTACCTGGGCAATTGTGGAAGGTAAAATGAGGAGCTGTATATTTTGTCCGCTTCTTTGTTCGCCATGTTCATAGTAGCTGTACGAGCTCCTTGGCTTATCAATCTGGTACTTGCCTACGGAGCTGTACATGGGATCCATATACCCTGTGTGTTGGAAGGCATCACCCCAAAAAAATAGATCTAAATATCACCATTTCTCACATAATTTGACCCATGCAACCCACCCTCGGAATTTGCTATAGGGGTTACCTTCCAGGATCAACTAAGATTGTAAAAATTGAATGACTAAAAACACTTGTATGGATGGGACTACACATGCATTGTAAGTATTGTGTAGTCCCATTTATCACTCATAGGCCCTTGCCTATGTGGGACTGTGTCCAACATTCACTGTTGCAGCAGTCAAAAGCAGACAACAAAATTGCTCTAAACAAGATTTAATTTTCTTAAATTTGCTAGATTACCTGATTCAGGGACTCTTCAACTCTTACTTTGCCACAAATTATTTTCCTCTCCTGTATGAATGATCTGGCCTGGAAAAGGGCCTGCTGATACACACAAAAGCTATTGAAGCCTATTCACCCGTAAAAGCTAAGTTTGTACATGTATAAGTGCCCATATATATGAAAGTTTCAAATGCAAGGTATTTCAAGATATTTCAAGTCATTCAATTTTTACAATCTTAGTTGATCCTGGAAGGTTACCCCTATAGCAAATTCCGAGGGTGGGTTGCATGGGTCAAATTATGTGAGAAATGGTGATATTTAGATCTAGTTTTTTTGGGTGCTGCCTTCCAACACACAAGGTATATGGATCCCATGTACAGCTCCGTAGGCAAGTACTAGATTGATAAGCCAAGGAGCTCGTACAGCTAGTTCATAGTGACTTAACCTGTTGTTGATACATGTACTTTAAAAAAATAGTTGGGAAGTGTTTATCATTTAAAGCCTACTTTATCTGACTAATCATTTCAGGACTTTGAAGATAATTATGATGCAGCATTATATTTGAAAAGATATATAGGCTATCAAGAGCAGGTTGACATATTCTTCTTCATATTGAGTTACATGTATTAGCCGTTTCCGGCGTATTTAGCTGTGCTCGGTTCCCGAAGTTGTGTCTGACTGACTATTCAGCAAAATTATTTTATTATCATTTTAAATGCTTACTTTTTTATAATTTCAAAGATAAAGTTGAGTTCTGGTCATGCGATTGCATTTTTAAAATTGGGAAAGGCTGGTCAGGTCTAAATAAGAATTGGTGTGTACTGTCAGGTTATGGAATTATTAATGATAAGACATTGACCCATTGTCGCTAAAAACCACATGCACTCCACACAAAATTTTGTATGAGGGACTACAAAAACAATGGGGATGAATGTTCGGTCCGAACATTGCAGCCATATCTTGTCATCTTTCGAATATGAGGGCATTTGAGGAAAAATCCTTTTCAGGGGACATTTCTATGATATTCTTCCAAACTGACAGAAAAGGAATGAGAAAGCTCACGAATGATTTTTCACCTTTACCAGGACTCAACCTTCTCTTTGAGGATTGGGTTGTAGTATTTTCGCATTCTATTCTTGTGTAACCTACCATTTTACTGTGTAAGGTAGTTTATTATGGAATATTACGATTAAACTTTCCTGTCTCCTGTTTCTTGCGAATTGCGTATTCTATTGCAATGTAATTTGTATGTAAATCGCACTTTCGACAGCGAAAATGCTCATTAATTTTGACCCCAAAATTTAATGTCTGCGCTTTATGTTTACGTTCAATACATTTCTAAGGTCATACAGCCGGCATAAGTCATGCTGTGACTACTCCACCTCCAACCACTTCTATGACGCTTACAACAGCAGAGTCAACAATAACCTCAAGTATGTAAGAGTGCGTTTGTTTAGCATTATGTCCGAGGACATTTTCGGACAGAGAACAAAAAAAAAATCATGACAACAATGGTCCTCGGAAGGCGGACAATAGTCCTCGAACGTCGAACAATGAATTTATGCCTTATTCCGTCGACTGTCCGAGGACGAGTAACAATAGAGGAACAATAGTTGTCCTCGGAAGTAAAGCCATGTAAACGTGTGTGTGTTTGTGCGTGTTTGTATTTGGGAGGATATATATAAATTATGTTGCTGTTACGGTTGAGTGCACAACAGCCATTGTTTGAAAGATAGTCAAAACCCATCTGCTCGAAGTCGTATGACTACCTGCTGAAACAGAGACAACAACATTCACACAATGAGCCTAAAGTTTATGCATATGTTTAATCAAGACATATATACATGAGAACTAATAAATAGATGAATGAGTAAATAAAGCCGGAAATCTTAAAGTCGGTTATATTCACTAAAAAGTCCTTTTCATAGTCATTTTGGGCACTTGGACATAGCTTTCAGTCTTGCACATGGCGTCAATGCAATTCTGAGCTCGATGGAGCATCGCTGCCATGGCCCTACGAAGTGTAATAAACATGATTAATTCGTCGCAGTAGATGCGCGCTTACATGGTTTGCTTGTGCGCAAATATAAATATGTATATATATATTTGTTTATTTGTTTGTAATTATATTTTGGTTTTCTACATACTTTGTATTATACTCCCATACCCCATGTGGGTCGTTGAGTCATAATAAACTTCTAAACTTCTAAAATTCGAATTTGTTCCGCGTATGTTTGAAAGCCATGTACCTGCCAATCAAGTAACTGGCTTAATAAGCCAGTTCGGGGTTAGCGCATGGTACTGAGATTGTACAAATGACCCCAAATATCCACAGATATTTTAGACATGGAGGGTCCCTTTATGTGCACTTCAGAAAAATAACTCTGGGAGTGATAGAGGTGCCTCATGAATAGCTTTTGTTTCCCCCTTTAAAAAGAATACTTCCACCTGGATATCATGGAATGCACCATTAGTGCATAACTGAATAACGATTACATGACATTCATGAGCACATATCGAATATTAGTGTCAGTGGGTTTTAGAATTTGGTACAGATGACCTTTATCTGCTCATGCTCAGATTGCATCCCCGAAGTGGCTTATTCTGCTAGGGAGCTGTTTTAGACTTAGGGTAAAATACTTGAATAAAATAACTGAATACCAAAACTGCTCAAGCATTGTATCTCAGCCGAAAAATAAGTAAACTTCTCATATTTCATTCTTAAGTATTGAATTGAATATGGGCCTAGGATTGTATAATACATAAAATGATGGCTGACATTTACATCGGAATATACATTTTAAGTACTTATCATTATAGCAATATTAATAGTAATCATATTATTTCCTACGTTAGGGGAATCCTAACAATGCGGTTTATTCCGTCACAATAGAAATTCGACGTTGCGGGGAAAGAAACCGTGCGTTAAGGGGAATGATAACAATAGGCTGATATAAAAGGATTCCCCTAACGCTGGAAAAAGAGTTATTATTATTATCATTAATATTATTATTATGCTTCCGTTATTATTGATATTATTACTATTATTAGAAGAAGTAGTAGTAGTAGTAGTAGTAGTAATAATAGTGGTGGTATTACATTGTTCTTATTATCATTAACACCATCATTATTATACATGTACATATCTGTTAAATAAGAAATCAATGTTTTGAAAAATACTTGCATGTCTATATATACACATCTATTTCTGTAATAATATACTCGTATGTCTATAAATCAATTTCTATGAATATTTGCAAATTATACAGATAATAAGTGTAATTGATTTCCATGTGGGCACGGTTGTCGTGGTAACTAGTCGACCGCGAGGTTCCCCCCAGAAAAATCTTAAGAAAAAAGAACGCTCCAAATCCGAACGGGTCCCATTTGTAACCACACATTGTGCCGGCTCATCTAACACCCGCAAAATTCGATCTACTTGCACCGATCTGCACCGATCAGAGGAACTTTAGAAAGTCTTCCCTGAGCCCCCCCCCCCCCCCATGCTAGGGTATAGACGTGGACCAACCCTGCGATATATTTTAGTCTTCTCCGGAGACCCTAAACGAATTAAAAGAACCTGAAGAAAACATGAATTTTACAAATGCCCTGCTGAGAAATGCATGCTACACACTTTGCCAGAGAGGGAAGAGAGTTCTCCAGCACAGTACCGAAAGAAGAATTTCCAATCACGACGAGGCTGGATCAAGGAAGAACTAGGCAAGCTTGCCTAGTACCTCCTTGGTTGGATTGCAAATCTACATGGATATTTGATCACATGCACGAGATTTAAACAACAGTAGGCCTGTATGGGAAAACCCGAAACATCACTATACACAAGATATAGCAACACTCGATCGGAAATTCGCAACTTCAACACACCCCCCATCACAAAACTCTCCCATACACGACGCATTTCAACCAACCAGATCACTCTATCAATGACGTAGTCATAATGGGCATTTAGGTGATCCATACTAAATCCCGCCAAACAATCCTTCACAGAGAATCATTTTGGATCAGCAAACTACACACTCTTGACTAATAAATAACCTTTCACCCCCACCCTTGAACTTGACTCCATCAAACACACAAACGCCAGAAACATGACCTCGCGCTCATACACAACTGGATCACTGGTAAATACTATTGAATTCATTTACTTTGCATTTATCATTCAATTCGGTCCACCAATATCTAATTTCTCTTAAGAAAGATTATCACCTTTATTTAATAAATACATGCATATGTGTGCGTATGTATATATCTAAGTAGTATGTATGCATTTGTACGTACATGTATGTCAATATACAAGTACTATAGTCTACGTATGCATATAGTTTTATCAGAATGTAACCAACCACTCCCCTCCCCCCCCCCCACCCCCACACACACACTCTTATTTTCCCCATGAGCTGTATATGTATGTATGTGTAACATACTTAACTGGGTCATATATATGCCCCCCCCCCCCTCTCTCTCTCTCTCTCTCTCCCTCTCCCTCTCACTATCTCTCTCTCTCTCTCTCTCTCTCACTATCTCTCTCTCTCTCTCTCTCTATCTCTCTCTCTCTCTCTCTTGTTCCACAGTACACTATGCTATGTTTGTATTATACTGTATTATATAATACGATGTTGTATTACATTACACTCGTGTTATTATATCACATTGTGTCGTATTATATTATATTGTATCATGCTATATATCCATGCAATTAATGCAAACACAACTTGTATATATTGAAACAACAAGTGAAGCTAACAGGTTGTGCAATTTTCATATAGATTTATCCCAAAAGAAGCCCATGTCACCTTAAGTAAAGCAACAACGACAACCTTGCCCACATGGTAATCATTTACAGTCATTATCTGTATAGTTTGCAAATGTTCATGGAAATTGATTTATAGACATATGAGTATATTTTGATAATGGTATGTTATGTTTTTTTTTTAAATATCACATCGCAGCGCAAGGGCTGCATTGAACGATATTTGTACAAAGATAAAAAGTTACACATATACAACAGAAAATGTCAACATATACAATATACACAGATTACATTAAAAATGTCAGACAAGAAAAAAAAACATATTGAAGGATTTAGCATAAATACATAATTACATACTATCAACTATTATAACGACAAACATAATTGGATATAATGTGGTGGGTGCCAATAGTTCTAACAAAGTAGGGCACAACGGTGTTCAGTGTGTGAAAAGAAATAGAAGACAAAGAAGTACTGAGGGGAGAAGTAGAAAAACCAGGGAAGAGAGAGAATCTGCATTTAGAGATTAAGACAGGTGGAATAGTATATAAATAAATCAATGAGCAAAATATTATGTATGAACTAATAACTTAATAAATTTATATCATTTACAAAAATAGATTTGTATATACACTAAAGGAAAAAAGAAACTTATAAAAGTTCAAGAGATCACCAAATTAAATTCTCTGCATGGAAATGTACCAAATTTGGATATAATGTTGATTCAATGCATGGCTTTAAATGACAGTCAATAACAAAAAGTTTTCTTCAATGCCACAAAAGAAATGTGCAATGAAGCAAAGGACTCTCTAATCCCCAAGTCACAAAGACAAACTGCAGCCTTGTACACCATATGCATGTCAATGAATGAAACAAAAAACTTTCAAAAGGGATTTGCACCCCTCGAGCAAGAGGATATTGATGTTCTGCCATGGTTCGCCCGTTCACCAGACCTTTCCCCAATTGAACATCTCTGGGAAGAGCTTGGTCGACGTGTGTCAAGGCGTGACAATCAACCCATCAATAGGGAGACGCTCATTGCAGCACTGCAAGAGGAATGGAACAATGTTCCCCAGGCTACCATCGCGAATCTGATCGGAAGCATGCGAAGACGGTGTACAGCTTGCCAGCAAGCTAGAGGTGGACATACTGGCTATTAATCTGTTTGGATATGAACTTGCAAATCCCTTTTGAAATTCTTTTGTTTCATTCATTAACATGCATATGGTGTACAAGGCTGCAGTTTGTCTTTGTGACTTGGGGATTAGAGAGTCCTTTGCTTCAGTGCACATTTCTTTTGTGGCATTGAAGAAAACTTTTTGTTATTGACTGTCATTTAAAGCCATGCATTGAATCAACATTATATCCAAATTTGGTACATTTCCATGCAGAGAATTTAATTTGGTGATCTCTTGAACTTTTATAAGTTTCTTTTTTCCTTTAGTGTATATATACAGAGAGAGAGAGAGAGACCAGCAAGTATCTTTTCACAAATTGATGTTTTCTTTAAAAGATATGCATGTATAATAATGGTATTAAATGATAAGAACAATGTAATACCAACACTACTACTACTAGTAATAACAGTAATGATGAAGTGATAACGAAAGCAATAATAATATTAATAATGATAATATTAACAGTCATTATAATTATGATTAATATTAATATAATTATAATGAAAAGTATTTTTACAATTGTAAGAATTGAAATGTATATTCCGATATAAATGTAACCATCATTTTCTTTGTTTTTATACAGTCCTGATGAAGATCATTGATCGAAAGCTTGACAAATAAAGAAGGGCAATAAAAGCTACGACCGTCTCATAGTGACATTTATTTCAATATATATATATATAGATATATATAGAGATTTTAAAGTAGAACACTGATGATTTTAAATATTGGCTTAATACTTATTATTGCATAGATGGCATAAATTAAACAAGCTTATCCAAATTTAAAGCTTGGAAACATTTGAATTAATGATTATTATCAATTATAAAACGGTAAAATACAGCCCCCGATATAGCAGCTGAAAAGCTCCTTGAACGCTGCTGAGATGTGTGACGACACAAGAGGGGCGAGTCCTGTCTAAGCAGACGATGTCCCATAACATTATACACATTTTTCAGTGCCTGTTTTGTCATCTCCTCTTCACTTATTTCTCTTACTTGACTAGCGTCAGTCTTAATGTTAGTCTGTTGCCTCACTCTTAACTTCGTGTATGGTATTATTTTGATGAAAAATGCAGCGTTAAAAAAATAAAGGAATCAGTCACTTGTAAACAAAATAAGACGCCATTGTATTTTCAGCTGCTTGCACCGCGGCATGTTCGGCGTTTCAAGAGGGAACGAATACCATCCAGCTATTATTCGCAGGGCTTTTCAATTTGAAAATGGGGTTTATTTCATTGATCATTGACCCTTCTCCTGTGTATTTACAATCAAACGGTTTTAGTTATCAGAATCAGTTCACTTTCCTTTTCGAATGGTGTGAAATAAGGTCATGTTTAAATGTACCAAACTCTTTATAATTTGATAAATAATTGCATTGCAATTACGTTCATTCATTATAGGACGTCGTCTGCTTAAGCAGGATCGATCCCTCGTATGACGACATCAAAACATCGCTATATTTCTGGCGAATCCTCGGATATTCCACATGCTGAGAAGAGCTTTTATTTATGTTGTTTTTATAATCATCATATACGCAGTTGACATAAAACTTATACGATTGCCATCTGTAAGCTTCCCAATTTCTAGTGATACATTAATTGCCATATTTGTGATTTTCTTGAGTGTTCTACTTTAAATGGGAGAACGTATATAGTAGACCAGCCAAGAAGATTTTTTTTACTTTGGACGGCATTTGTGGGTAATGCTCGGCGTTCATGCTTAAAGTCTTGCAAAAATACTGACGAATAACGTACGGGCGGATGCCACGCGCATTTTTGCCTAAAAATGCTATTTTTGGCTCAAAATTTGAAAGAATGTCAAAAATCACGATTTTTATTTTTTTGGCCTAATATGTAATACCTGATTAAGACTTTTCAAGTGATATCAGATTTATTTTGAGTTTCAAGTTATAAACCTGATTAATACACAATTGAAAGTAGGATATTACACACACATGTATGGCGTAATGAAACATAAAACTGTGATTTATTCAAAATAATAGGTTGTGAAAACTACCAATATTTCAACGTTTTTTACCCAACGTAAATTTGTCATTTTAAACGCCTTTTCTTGATTAAACATATCATGTATATTGTCATGTCATACACAGAAAAGAAATTATCCGATAAGGTAATGTATAACTCATTTTATGTTATCCCAAACAGAACGATGTGTTTTTACTGGATGCGCATTTTGACTGAAAAACACTATTTGAAGGTACATCTAGAGTGTGTAAGGCAATTATCCCATGTTTATTAGTATAGTCTATGGGCCAAAAACTGAAATGTCTCCACCCCCTTAGAAATAATCTTAAATTATTTTTTTTTCCTGTTAGATGGGACCATTAACTATCAGAATATGCTTCTTTGCCCTAAAATAAGAGGTGGGCGTGGCCACAAGGACTATTACCATGGCAACGGATCAAACGTAGTAGAATTTAAGAAAATGTCATGTATTCGTGATTAAGAAAGGACAAAAACACATAACATTTTAAAGTAATGTATTTCTCACTTGATAAAAACTCAAACAAAGGTGTCCATCATGTTTGAAAATGGCTGTTGCTATGGAAACAGTAAGACAAAAAAACCCCAACATATTTGAGCAAAAAAACCCCCACGATGCTACCGAAAAAGTAAATATTAATACATTTGTATTGTACATGATTATCTTCTCTTTTACACGACACTCACTTATCAAAATTTGTTTAAGTAAAGGGATGATGGAGGAGACCACTAAATGTGTAGGCCGTTACCATGGTAACAAATAAATTTATTGCATTTCTAATGAAATACAGCACTATATTTGTTTTCAACATGAAATAATGGTAAACATCTAATTATTGTTACCGCCTGTTTGATTATATTCACAAATTTAGTTTGGAATATAGTTTGGAATTTGATTTATAAAAAAAAATCTGTTGCCATGGAAACAGAATTAATGAAGACATCTTTCAACTAAAGAAGGAAATGTAACTAACCAATATAAAATATATAGCAATTAGATTAACAAACACCGTCAGCGATTAGAATCTGCTGGTTGGTTGTGAATGTGACCACTATCATAATAGCTGTTACCAAAATTTGGTAGCTAATACAAAAAGTGGTGTTGTCTTTCTACAAGAATTTCTGTTTACTTGATTCCAATCTAGATCCAGAAGATTTGTGTTCGCTATTAAATGGGTGATACCAAAATTTTCATATTGAACATGATGACAAGACCTGCTACTTGATTCATTGCAAATTTTATTTATATACAGTGCGCGTATCAGGAAAAATTATACCCAACTTAATTAGCTTCTAAATTAAAAAGTTATAATCTCTATGAGCTTGAAATTTATTTCATAGTAAAGAACAACTTATATTCTGTGCAATGATACCTTGTACTCATAACTTTGCTGCCACGGATGACTCAGCAGCAGGCTTTTCAAACAGTATTGTCAAACTCCTCTTGTACCAAGTTTGGGCTGAAGTAGCGAGTGTGGGTCAAACCAACTATGCATTAGCTACTTCAGTTGGAAAACAATTGCTGAGTTATTTCAATTGATTTTGTGCATTTGAATAGAAGTGGTGTTAAAGTCAACCCAAACTCAAGAAAGGGTTCATTACAAGCTAAATTTCAGATTTTTTTTTTTTTTTTGCCATTTGATAACACAATGTTGGCTTCATCTGCATCCCTTTTTTCAGGAAAGCCTTTTTACTGAGTCATTAAAAATGGACACTGTTAATTCTCAACGTGTATCCTTCCTTTTCTCTTTTAGTCTTTGAGGTCAGTAAACCTTTCAGTCCATGTGTTATTCGCAAAAGCACCGTGTGCACCGTATGCAGGTGGAATGGTGCTATTGACGAATGAGCATACAGTTTTTAGTTATCACGGGACAAGATAGAAGGCTATTGAAATAAATTAAATATTGTCATGTGGATTGAAACAAGGTCATATGGAAGCTTAGATTACTTTAAACAATGAAGCATTGAAGCACAAAGGAGAATTTAACTTTTTACAAAATATTTTAGACTAAAATAGCAACATTCGTTGCATCAGCGTCAGCCCACACTTGGAACAAGAAGATTTTGATTGACTCTTTTTAAAAAACCCTGGTGCTCAGTCATCCATGACAACAAGGTCATATGGAAGCTTACATCACTTTAAACAATGAAGCATTGAAGCACAAAGGAGAATTTAACTTTTTACAAAATATTTTAGACTAAAATAGCAACATTCGTTGCATCAGCGTCAGCCCACACTTGAAACAAAAAAAAGGGGGGGGGGTAGGTAAAGTAGACAATAGCAGAAAAAGAAATTCTGTGGGAAAGGGGGCATGCACAAGGGGGCAATAACAGAAAAGGCACTTTTTAGGGAAAAGGGAAAGGCATAAATGGAAACGTTAAAGTGAATACATAAGTTTTATACCCTACATTTTGAAGCCATCTAGGGAAAGATTCAAATAATGCTATTTGTTTCTCTCTTTACATTACAGTGTGCAGTTGAGTGTGAGGGTCTGTATATTCCTTTAATTTCCAATCGAGCATAGCGGGCTGTGATACCCAGTGGTGGATCGGGGAGGGCTTTTGGCGGAGCATTTTTAAATTATCCCTGATTGACATCTAGGACTTCAGCCCCCTATTTTAGCCTTTCCTTTTTTCTTTCGTTTTTTCGCATATCTCTCTTTCACATCGAGACTCCCCTCACTTTGGAAAATCCTGGTTCCGCCGGTGACATCAGATTCTTATGAAGAAGAAAAAAGTCATCCTAGTGGGGTTCAAAGTACAATGTCATCATGAAAGACTGGGTAGACTCGTGGGCGTCGCTAGGCCTTTCTGAGTTGGAGGTGGGGTGGGGGGGGGGGGGGGGGGGTGTCGAGATCACTAATTTACCGACAAACCTGAGTCTGTGTGCCACCGATACCCGATAAACCTTTGTTTGTGAATAACAACATTATTTTTTTTGGGGGGGGAGGGGCATGTGCAGAAGCAATTAACTGAATAATTTGTTCTCAACCCATATCAACCGTGAGTCTATTTTCATTTAATGATGAATAATAATACATAACATTTATATTGCGCTGAATACATATGTTTCTAAGCGCCGAAGTAGTATTATTACCCTGGCTTTAGCCCAGGTGCCCTATAAGGCGCTGAAAGCAGTCAAGGAATAAATTTCTACCATGTATCCATTTACTACACCTGGGTGGAGAGTGGCGAATGTAGATGAATGTCTTGCCAAAGGACATTCGTGCCATGGCGGGATTCGAACAGCGAACCATGAGATCCACCATGAGATCCACAGTCCGGTGACGTATCCACTAGACCCCACGACACCTCTATTTGATAAATCTAATTCGAATATTTTTTTTTCCTTGCCAATATCTAATTAAAGCACCACCTACAATCACTTGTTCCACATCAAATGAGTGTTAATTTCATATTCGCGAGCGAGCCCAATTTCTAATGTTCGATTTTAATAGTTATCATATTTAAGGGAATGTTAGGTTTTGGCCGGGGCGAGCGAGTGTAGAGAGCGAGCGGAAAAATAGTAATATCTCTCATTGAAAGAAATTGGCAGCATAAACGGAATTTTCTTGGCAAGGGGCGGGGCGGGCACAATCGTATTTAAGGGAATGTTAATTTTGATTAGGTGAGCGAGCGTAGCGACCGATCAAACTTTGTTGACACTTGTCTTTTGATAATAATGTATAGCATAAACGGGATCCTCTTTCTACGAAGTGGGGGGGGGGGGGGCAAATCGTATTTAAGGGAATGCAAATTTTATTTAAACTTAAAAAAAAAAAATAATTGGTAGCATAAACGGGATCTTCTTTCTCCGAAGCGGGGCGGGCACAAGATATTTTATAAAATAAATGACTCCTTTTAGGGGTCAAAAGGGCACTTAATGGAAGGAAAACGCCATGTATCAGAATGAAAGGGGCAATAATATTGAGGATAAATATGGCACTCAACAGAGATGAAAAGGAGCACCTATTAGAAGGAAAGGATCACTTTATTGAAAAAAAATGAATAGGGGTACTTGTCTAAGTAAAACAGGTAACTCTCAGAATAGGGGAATAACAGATGAAGGGGTACTTATCAGCTTATGAGAATGCAAAAAAAAAAATGTTGTTGCAAAGGAAAAAAAGCACTTATCGAAGGAAAAGGGGCACGTATCAGATTTGAATAGGGGTTTTATAAAAAAGGAACGTATATTTACAAAAGGGACATTTTTAGAGGTGAAAAGAGAACATTTGTTAATAATAAGATAAATATATATAGCTACTATATTAGTTATTCTGCTGTGCTGTGATGTAATGTAACCGAACTCCCAACAATTCTACTGAATAAGCACACATTATAAAGAAAAAGGGGATATTTTTAAGATGAGAAACTGTTCACGCCCAGAACGTACCACTTTTGCATGTCTCCTACTGTCAGATGTACAACATTGTTTAGAACATGGAACCATTAGCAGGGATTTTTCATGTAAAGGGAAGAGATAGCTAAGCGGTATCGAGATTCCCAAACATGGGTGTCGATCCCGGGCGGGTGGGGGGGGGGGGGGGGGGGGGGTGGGGGCTGGGGGTTATATATTCCCCTGAAATTTGAGGTGGGGGATGGCCTGTATAATCCCCCAATATTTTTGGATGTGAGAATTACGATACATCAACTTAAACTACTAATTATCCAAATTCATTATTTAACAACATTTAATCATACAGAAAACCATTTCGGGATGCTCTAAATGCAAGTTTTATAGACAGATATTTGAAAAAGTCCCTGGTGTGGGAGGGGGATACCCCCCCCCCCCCCCCACCTTCCTCTCGCCGGTCATCCCCCAATCATGAACAAAGATCGGCACCCCTGTTCCCAAGGAAAGTTATAATAAATGACCTTAAATAAAATTCCATGTATACAACTAAGGATTTATTTTGTAATATATACTATCTATTACAAGATAAAAATCATCTCTGTCTTTCATTATGAAAATATAAAATCATATCCCATCAAAGATTAAATGTGCTGACTGTGTGGTAATTTTTTTTTTGCACAGATTTGCACATTCATTGACTTGCATATTAGAATAAATGTACATTACTCCACTAGAGTCCCGGTTCTTTTACTGTGTTTACATAATACAATACACAATATCATCTGCTCTTCCGAAGAGTACAATTCCATTATCTCTATATGGATACATGACACATCATCACTGAATATTGTTGTTTATTTCTCTCACTTTCTGATATGATGTTCCACCTCCTGGAGATTGACCCATTGCATTCACATGACTTTATATTTTTTTAAAGGAAAATCCTATGTGGACCGCACAGTGAATTTATAATCAACCATAATGATATGTAATAATGTTATAATGTTCATATAACATATATCATTTTTCCAGTTGTAGTTAACGATAACTTATATTATAAAAATGAAATAAAGTTTGGCTTTTTCACGACAAATTAAAAGAAAAACCGAGATATCAAAGAATTTTTCAACCATTGATTTAGTATGCAATATAGCAAATTGTAACTTAAAATTTTGGGGTAAATATGATTCAGCATTATTTAAATAATTACAAGTATAATGTTAAAAACTGATGATTAATCCTTGAATAATTCTGCATAATGATTATAATCATTTCATTTGTAGACTTTAATTCATTATTTATTCATTTATTTTTTGAACTTGATGTATTAGTGTACTTTGTTGCTCTGATAATAAGCTTCACATTAGCATCAACCATAACATGTTAAAAGAGAGGGGTTTTATCATCCATAAGTTCTGTGTCTCTGACAGTAAAGGCCCGATCAGACTTAACCACTTGCACTACAATAAAATAGTTGGACACTGCCAGGGGCAGATTTGGGAGTGCAATTCGGTTATAGGGAACTCTGTGACCGGCCCATCCATTCAACAACGTACATGTAGGCAAGTTTTCTTACATATTCAATATAATTTTGATACATTATCAATATACCTTGGCAAGACCGCTTTCCGAGAGGTCGACCAAAGGATGAAAGCCATGCAGAAGTAATGTTGATGGGGTGGGTGCTATATAGCTCAAAATCAGCTTTACGGCTTTTAAAGTTTGTGAGCGGGCCAACAATTTTGACACTGTTTAGTCAAAACACTGTTTAGTCAAAACACTTTTTTCTAATATCTAGAAAGATTTGAATTGAAAGCTCAGAATATATATATTAAGAATGGACATTTGCTTGCAATTAGGAATGTGTGGTAATTTTCAAATTCCAATAGTTTCGTGATGTGTAACTCATTATTAACCTTGACAACGTCCATGAGGAAGACATCCGCAACCAACTTTAAAGACCAAGTTCACCCCCAAAATTGAGTTAATTCAATAAAATTAAATTAAACAAAAAAATGTTCAAATATTAATGTTAATGTTTTGCATTGTTTCATGAAACGATGATATGCATAACATTGGCTTTATGCAAATTATTGAGCCGATAATGCCATAAGGTCACTTTTCCTTTTGTATATTTCATTATATGAAATTTCAAATGTTTCAGTTTTCTTCTCCAAGAATGTAAAACAAGGTTTGACTCCTCGTAGAATGTGTACGATCATCATTATTGTAACTTATTGTGATACAATGAAGAGAATCTTTATAAACATCTATGAAAAGATGAAATATTTGAAATTTCATATAATAAAATACAAAACGAAATGTGAGCTCATGACATCACCGGATCACTAATTTGCATACAGCCCATGTTAAGCATATCACTGTCTTACGAAACAATGCAAAACTTCAAAATGCCGTAAATCTCTTATTTTTATCCGATTTTGATATTTTTTACTGTTTCGTTTATTTAATTTAACTCTACTGATTCAAAATTTAACTCTACTGATTCAACTAAACTCATTATTTGGGCGGACTTGGCCTTTAAGACAAGCAAGCTGATTCTGATAGCTACGGTGAAAAATAATAAGATTCATTTGATATTGTTCAAATTCAGTTTGTTTAACATTTTATTTTGTATTGGTAGGTCACATTTCTTTCTTTGAAAGATTTCATCTTCATTAACATTCTGTTTCCATGGCAACAGTTTTTATAAATCAAATTTAGCTCTACTCCAATTAACTAAAATTTTTAATATAATCAAACAGACGGCAAAAGTTATTAGATGTTTACCATTATTTCATGTTGAAAACAACCATAGTATTTTGTTAGAAATACAACACAATAATATATTTGTTACCATGGTAACGGCCTACACATGTCGTAGTCACATCTATCACCCATTTACTAAAAAGGTATAAGTGAGTGTCCTGTAAAAGAGAAAATAATAATGGTCAATATCAATACTTACCTCTTTTTAAGGTAGCATCAAGGGATTTTGCTCAAATATCATTCTTGTTCTTACTGTTTCCATGGAAACAGCCATTTTCAAACACGACGGACACTTTTTTATAACTCTTATTTGGGTTTTAATCAAGTGAGAAACTCTTGATACATTACTTTAGAATGTTACAATGTGTTTTTGTACTTTCTTAATCACGAATACATGACAATTTCTTAAATCCTATTGTTTTTGATCCGTTGCCATGGTAATAGCCCTTGTGGTCACGCCCACCTTTTAATTTAGGGCAAAGAAGCACATTTTGAGAGTTAATGGTCCCATCTAACAGGAAAAAAAAACTCATTTAAGATTATTTCTAAGGAGGTGGGGACACTTCAGTTTTTGGCCCATAGACTATACTGATAATACATGGGATAACTGCCTTTGTACATGTACACTCTAGCTGTACCTTCAAATAGAGTTTTTCAGTGAAATGCGCATCCAGTAAAAATACATCGTTCCATTTGGGATAACATAAAATGAGTTATCTATCACCTTATCGGATAATTTCTTTTCTGTGTGTGACATGACAATATACATGATATGTTTAATCAAGAAAAAGTGTTTAAAATGACAAATTACGTTGGGTAAAAAACTTTGACATATTGGTAGTTTTAATAACCTATTATTTTGAGTAAATCACAGTTTTATGTTTCATTATGCCATACATGTGTGTGTAATATCCAACTTTCAATTGTATATTAATAGGGTTTATAACTTGAAACTCAAAATAAATCTATCACTTGAAAAGTCTTAATCGGATATTACATATTAGGTCAAAAAAAATGAAAATCGTGATATTTGACATTCTTTCAAATTTTGAGCCAAAAATGCGCGTGGCATCCGCCCTTACGTTATTCGACAGTATTTTTGCAAGACTTTCAGCATGGATGCCTTTTTGGATGTTTGGCTGGTCTACTATATAGATGAAATAGAATTAAAATAAAGTTCACTCAGAGAATAATGACACAGCAGATATATCCACAGGTTGATTACCACAAGCGCTTTCAATTTATTTCTTCAGGTGATTTCTCCACCTGAAGAAATAAATTGAAAGCGCTTGTGGAAATCAACCTGTGGATATATCTCCTGTTTCATTATTCTCTGAGTGAACTTTATTTTAATTTATATATATATATATATATATATATATACACGATATATTTATATTCCAGACGTTGCTTCTTATTTATGCTTCTTTTTATTATCAATATTAGAGTTTAAGCGACATTGACTTTTATCAGCATAGCTGACAACCCCCAAAATTATACTAACAGCTTTAACCAGTATAACCATTATAAAGCATGAACTATTGGATTTCCGGTTGAAACTATTAATTCTCGCCGAATTAAAGATATCTAAACCCTCTGTCTCCTCATTTGTTGTTTATTGATGATAGTATTATTATTCGATATATGCTATAACACAATAGAAATAGCATGTTTTGAAAGCATTTTTACTCTTTCAACGAAGCATGGTATCATGTTATAGCTGATTGATATCAAAGTTACAATTGTAATATGTCTATCACTTGCTACAGGTACAAAAATACGTCTCGTGGGTGGTAATTCATCTTCTGAAGGCCGTGTAGAAATAACTTACAACGGGGAATGGGGAACAATCTGCGATGATAAGTGGGATATGAAGGATGGCAACGTGGTCTGTCGATCTCTTGGATTTCCTGGTGCTACTGAGGTTGTTTCAAAAGCTGGATTTGGAAGAGGCACTGGACGCATTGTCCTTGATAACGTCAGGTGTTCTGGAAGCGAGACTAGTATTATGGAATGCCCGAATACTGGCCTTGGAGTCCATAACTGCAATCATGGAGAAGATGCTGGAGTTCGTTGCGAAGAAGTGTTTCAAGGTTTGTCATATCAAATTGTTACATAATACAATTCCTAAGTGGGGTGAATTGCATTTAACAAAGAGTTTTCTTATGCGCAATTTTGCCAGATCCTTGTCAAATATACTGAAATGATTTGTGTTAGTACCATAAAATAATTGTTAACCTTCGAATAGAAGAACGCACTTTGCAAACCGTTTCAGTCACTCCAAAAAGACCGACAGCATACCGGAAAAAGCAGGTGAGGCCATATAGACATTATTTATTTCGGGTATCGGTCGATTTGGAAATGGTTTGATGGTGTTACCACGGCATAAGATGGTAGGGTGGAATTTATTCATGAAGTAACCTTGGTAATTGACGAATTGTAGTATCATTGCACAAGGGACTTTACACTCCATTAAGATTTATTTCTGATGGAAATTAAGAGAGAGAGAAACAAAAGAATACATATTCACGAAGAACAATACATTTTTTCTTAATCAAGGAAAATAAATAGTATATGCAAATGTGAGCATTTCAAACTGAACTTAAATTGTGACTCTCCACCACAAAACGACCAATAAGTCGCAATCGGAGTTTTGGAGGAACAGCTGAAAAAGGTGGTTTGGGGTGGAAATTTTTATTTTAACTTTTTTGTATTTTCTGAAAGTTCATATATTAATCTACCATCTGACAAAATTTCAGGTTAAAATACCTTGTTGAAATATGTTTTACTCTCATTCAAAATGACCATGTTTTCCTGGACATTCAAACTCTGTGTGTCAACTTGCTGGGATTGTACTTCACATCGCTTTTCTGGTATAGCTTAAAAACTATGCACTGTCTGATATTCAAAATCTAAAGAAACATAGAAATATATCTATTCTGAAAGTATGGAAAGTTTCAACCCAATCCAATTAGTACTTCACAGTGTATGCTAGGGAGTTTTGACTCAACCTTTTGTGCGACAAACAATAGGGCGCAGATTAGGCGCTCTTAAATGGTCACTCTTCTTTTAATAGAGCCCGTTTTCTCTATTGTTTTGGTCATTAGCCTGTCTGACACGTTGACATTCTCATTGTAATTTACAAGGGTTTGCTTAGTCCATACAAGACAAGTTATATATCATTTTAAAGTTTACAATCTAAGCTTTCAAACTGTGTTAAAATTTTAAACCCCCAACTTTCCAACTTATTGGTCGTTTTGTTGTGGATCATCATAATATTTACCTTCAAACAGTGATATATTTTAGTATGATAAGCTTACAACGACGAGGGTAAATCTACAAAGCAATACACTTCAATACAACCAGAATTTCAAAAGAAAACGATACTTTCTTTGTAAACAGATTACGTTAAATATTTGTATCCCATTTTTCGCTTCAACCGTTTAATGGAAGTAGTTTATTGCAAATGGTTTCTTTTCATCATTTTGTAGGATTTGGCCCCTTTTAGTATTTACGCATTCTTTCTAATTAACCATCTTACCGTTTATGGTATTTTATAATGAAATCTTTTTAGTGACACTCCCTGTGTCAATTATTTATATTATATCGCCAATTTATAAGTCAAACACGTTTATGTCAGCGAAAGTTATAATGAATCTTACCAAAATTACTAGATGTCTGCTTCTTCTTTCTTATGTCCAATACATTTGCTTGGTCATGCAGCCGACGTAATTCATGTTGTAATTCCTACTCGTCCACCTCCTCCGATGACAACAGCGATTACGACGCCGACTTCTTCAACATCGGAATTACCCATTACCTCAAGTAGGTTGAACTTTGAGGGTGCGTTGTATGTGTGTGGGCGTGTGTGTGTGTGTGTCGGTGTGTTCGTATGTTTCTAGCCTGTGCCTCTTTATTTCTACATATTTTTAAAAAGAAGGCTTAATAAGGATTTCACGTATCGTATTCTACGGAATTAGTTATTTATCTTAAAGCTTTGTTTAATTTCTCTCACATTTCTTCTAGTATGTGTATATTGGCAGGAATCCTAAGACAAATTTGGTCATCAACTCATCATCCGTTTTTGAAGGAGAAATCAACTATCAATATCCTTGGAATGCAAGTTTCATGCTACAGAGACTAGCATAACACAATAAAAATCGGGTGTTGATAAGATTATGCAAAATTAATTTCTGCATACAAGATATTAGCCTTTTAATTCATTTATATAATTTGATATATGACGTGCACGCAGAATAAGTATATTGTCATGATTATGTGAAATATGATTTGTCATGAAATGATTTAATGGCATATAGTATCCGAGAGCCCAATGAGTCTTATTCCCTTTTTAAGGAGAACTCGACTTCCACATACATTGTCGACAATTTCAAATGCCACATAGCATGGCAAAGGTAATGTTTGTTGTTTTTTCCATATCAACATTAAAAGTTAAACTATGCATGGTAAATCAGAATATATATATATATATATATATATATATTTATATTTATATATACCCTTATATCCTACGAAAGGGCGAGTCGTAACAATGGGGTTTATTCCGTCACAAAAGAAACTCGTCTTTAAGGCGAGTCCGGGCCTGCGTTAAGGCGAGTCGGAACCCTTTAACGTTGCATGTAGATGTATATATATATATATGTGTGTGTGTATATATATAATACTAGCGTTAGCAGGACATTATTTTGTTCTTCGTCATCCAAAATGTACCGTTAATCATCTTTGAAATTTATTTCCTTGTCTTATTTTAGACAAAGCATACATTTATATACGTACAAATAAAAAAAAATTGAGAAAATATAATCTAGAAGGAAGATAAAGATCACTTAACAAAGACTCGGGAAATTCACAATATAAATGCATATGTTTATTGTTTATTATTTTAATAATATAAATAGAACGCACTGATATCGAGCTATCTATCTAAACTATTCCGAGGCACATGATAAAAATAAAAGAAACAAGAAGGCAGAAATAGAATGGACTAAAGAATACTACAAATCTGTGTTAAATTGCATTTTTCTATCATGGCTTTAGAAAAGCAGGACAGTTTTCAAACTTTATTTAAAAGAATCTAAAGTGTCTATGGACATGCTGGAAATGACATCATTACAGGTATTGCAGACGTTGGCGTGGAAAAAAAAATTCACTGCCAATATTTCGCGGGCAAGCCGCAAAGAGGAACGTGTCGAACATTTCGCATTTCCCTATGGAAATTGGAACATTCGATTGAAAAAAAAAAATTATCGCAGACATGTTTGGGGTAGTTTTCCCCCTCTGCCGCCTCCTCGGCTATTATGTATACTCTTATTATAACCATTATGATACCTTAGACTCCATCAAATTCACATTCTAGTCTTTGTTAAAATAACTCCTCCGCCTGTGATATGCACCTAGAGTAACGACTGGGTGGAAATATTGGCCAGAATTCACGAAAGAGGTTTATCTAACCCATAAAACCTCCATAAACGTAGTACGCGCATGTCCTCATGTTCAAAGGGCGGATTGTAATGCGCTTATTTACGCTTATTTACGCTTATTTACACTTATTTACGCTTATTTACGCTTATATACGCTTATTTACGCTTATTTACACATCTTAGTCCACGGCGGAGGTTTAGTCCATGGTTCAAGATAAATCTCTTTCGTGAATTATGTTCTGCTCTCTTCTCTGGGAAGCATGCGTCTGTCCTTCATTTCTGAAGATTATTACTACAGTGTGTCCCCAAAAAAGTCAACAGTGGGGAAAAGTCCCCCAAAATAAATATTTCAAAGTATTTGTAGGAAATGTTCATACCTGTGGATAGATTAGGGTCTCTTCTATCCAGTGACATTGAAATATCTGGCAATATTTTGAGCTCGAGTGAGCAAATGTGACTTTTGTGAAAGGGTGCAACATCTAGACTTGACAAGAATTCGTATCTTGTGCTGGCTGGTATTAACAGAGTTGAGAACCGTAAAAAAGTTGCCAGTTGGAAAACATCTCCCCCAAATAAACATTTAAAATTATGTTCGTCAAATTTTCATACCTATTGATAGCTTGGATTTCTCTCCTATCAAATGGCAAACATCTTACGATATGTTATGCTTGAGTGAGCAAAAGCCATTATTGTGAAATGGTGCAAAATCAATGGGTGGCAAAACTTTGTATTGGCTCTCTCTGGTATCAACAAAGTGGAGAGACTTAAAGGAGAATTAACCCCTGATTACAAATTTACTTTTTATTGGAAGGTGTATTATATTCCTACTTATTGGCCTAAATCATTTTCTAATAAGATATCAGAAAAGGGTATAAATAAAGATATTCCAACACCCGGTATCGTCTCCTACGCATTCACATGGGGGCTGCCATTTTCTTGCTGATTTGGAGTTGTACATGAACCATTGCGAAATGTTCCAGTCAGGAAGATATTTTGAATCCAAGACCTAAATTGATTTTCTTCATTACCTAAAATCCCATATGTGACGAAAAATATAAAGTGGGTGTTTACATGTATTATAAAAATTAAATCTTTATAATGATACTTTTAAATTGTCTGGTTTTGCTTAACAAAAAAATATTTTCTTGGGTTTGCCAAACAGAGCAGAATATAATATATGCAGCATGCATTCTGACTTTTCAAGTCCCATTATCCAAAAGCAGGTGAGTGCATAGTTTTCCGCTATAGATGCTCAGGGAAGAAGCATCCATAAAAATTGAATTAATTTGCTCCGTCCCATACCTCCAGTATCGAGAAAATAGATTTATATTAAGAGAATATCGATTTTCAACAGAAATACATAAGAAAATCTTCAGTTTAAAAAATAAATTGACATATCTATTCTGTATTTTTAATCTCAAATGGGTTTTTAATTTTGAAAAAAGCAATTGGGCATTTGTATTAAGAAAATCTTCTTGTACACATAAAAAAAATGGCAGCCCCCATGTTATTGCTAGCAGACGATACATATTGCTAGCAGATGATAAATTTTGCTCAGAAAATCTTGATTCGTATCGATCTCGTATATTTTGACGCGAAGCCATATAGTCTAACAAGTAGGAATAAATAACACCTTTGAACACTATCGTCTTTATTGTTTGAGGTTAATTCTCCTTTAAGGACGTTCCACAGTTAATTGAATTAACTTTCGCTTTTTTTGCTTGTCAGAGATTTTTGGACTTATAAAGAGTCCCCAAAATGCTGGCTTTCGGGCACCCGCCACCTCATTTACGAGCAGTGCAATCATCTCCTTGTACTTTTATATCTTTTCTGAATTAGCACGTTTTGATGACGAAATTACATTCGAAGGTGTCAATTTCTTTAGCTTGCTCGCTTCGCTCACTGAATTGAAAAACCAGAAAATTAATACAGTGTTTTCGGGCAAGATACACATCAGTCCCATACAGTTTTGTATGTATGTGTAATACTCAGTGGCCCGCGACGTAATTTTAAAGTAGATATTCAAAGAAAATAACAAATATGGCAATTCATGTATCACTAGAAACTGGGAAGCTTACAGATGGCAATCGTATAAGTTTTATGTCAACTGCGTATCTGATGATTGTAAAAACAACACAAATAAAAGCTCTTCTCAGCAATCTGGAATATCCGAGGATTGGCCAGAAATATAGCGATGTTTTGATGTCGTCACACTCGGGATCGATGCTGCTTAAGCAAGCGACGTCCTATAATGAATGAACGTAATTGCAATGCAATTATTTATCAAATTATAAAGAGTTTGGTATATTTAAACATGACCTTATTTCACACCATTATAAAGGGAAAGTGAAACTGATTCTGATAGCTAAAACCGTTTGATTGTAAATACACAGGAGAAGGGTCAACGATCAATGAAATAAACCCCACTTTCAAATTGAAAAGCCCTCCGAATAATAGCAGGATGGTATTCGTTCCCTCTTGAAACGCCGAATATGCCCCGGTGCAAGCAGCTGAAAATACAATGGCGTCTTATTTTGTTTACAAGTGACTGATTCCTTTATTTTTTTAACGCTGCATTTTTTCATCAAAATAATACCATACACGAAGTTAAGAGTGAGGCAACAAACTAACATTAAGACTGACGCTAGTGAAGGAAGAGAAATAAGTGAAGAGGAGATGACAAAATAGGCTCAGAAAAATGTGTAAGATGTTATGGGACATAGTCTGCTTAGACAGGACTGGTCCATGGTGTGTCGTCACATATCTCAGCAGCGTTCGAGGAGCTCTTCAGCTGCTATATCGGGGGCTGTATTTTACCGTTTTATAATTGATAATAATCATTACTTCAACTTTTTCCAAGCGTTGAATTTGGATAACCTTGTTTAATTTATGCCATCTATGCAATGATAAGTATTTAGCCAATATTTAAAATCATTAAAGTTCTACTTTAAGAATATTTCTGGCCCACCTGACAAAATAATTAAGAACCCAGGTCATAGACAAATATGATTATTCGGCATATAATTATTTGACTTTCTTTCTCCAGCTCTCTTTTTGTGTTAAGTTAGTGTACCAAAAATGGGAGGTAGATGACCATGACTATGAATTCCAAAGGACATCTATCTTTATTTTTTAAGACTAACTTTGCCTATAGAAAATTCATAAGGGGGCATCGAATGTTTTCTTTCAGCTCAAACAATTAATATTTGGTATATTTTTCATATCTATTTTTACCGGGTTCTTCTTACGACTTTTTGGTAGCCTTGTTTCATATTGTCTTTATTCACTCATGCGTGAAGTATGAATCATATGAGTGGCATCATAAGATAGAAGAGGATCCAAGCTTTACAAACATGTGTCCTTTATTAATCATAATAATGATTAAAATATGATAAAACATCGATAAATCTCGGTTTAGTTTTTTCTGGGACGCACTTTATAGGCTATGTGTAGTGGGTGTGCGTGTTTGTCGGTGTGGGGGAATTATACAAGGTTAGGGTAAAGGCAACATTGATATCAGCCGTACAAGTTAGATCCACTTAAGCATAACTATGCCCACGTCATCTGAGTATTAAACCTTTCACTGACGCAAATCTATGGTAATACCATTCTTTATGTATCTCCAACTTTGTTACTTTATATCCATCAGCCTGTCAAGATACACACCTTAACTACTGTACCACATTAGCTGGTCAAGGTGCATGTTTTTGTGCAGCATTCGGAGAGGCCATTGCTTATTTGTGTCAGCCATTTCTCGCAGCCTGCCCACGAACATGTTATAGATGTGAACAACAGTCTTCTAGTAAGTATTTCATTTTATTTTAGAATTTATCCAGGTTATTGGAAAATCGCTTTTTCCCCAAAAAATTTTTCATTAAATGTATATGTATTCTTGGAGACACGCTAACACAAGGTCATACATATTCATATTCGCGCCAGGAGGGCCAAGGCGTGCATTCCACGTGTTCCCCTCGGCCCCTTACTGTTGTTTAAAATGTGTATCAAATAACATCCACATGACAGGCTTTAAAGTTCAATATATTAATTTCTAGCTTTCGGTATTGAATGTATTTATCGCTTATATAGGGTGGGGTTTTTATCCAATAGGTTTTAATTGAAGGTAGACCAGAAGAAATCAGAAGTTAATATTTGTTTTAAAAGAAGCGAAACAATTAGAGAAACAGATTAATAAAAAAGTTGAGCAAAATTCGTTAAAAAGTATGAAAGTTATGATTTTATGAAGTTGTAATCAATCAAACACAAATTGGCAACTCCATGACAAATTCTGCGACCTCTTCTCTCATTTGGTTACTAGTACTGAACATTTCATAAATGTTCATTAGTTTAGTTTCTGATAAAGGAATAGATTTGTTTCATAGAGGTTTTGTATAATTATAAGCATATGAGCAAAGCTTATATGTAGGGTACATGTATGATTGAATATTTTCTTTAGAGAACACGTAAAATAATGATTTTTCGGGTACAGGGCAAATGGGAGAATAGCTCGCAAGATACGTCGCGCAGTTGCTAATTTGAATTTCATGTTTAATTTACCCTTAACCTTTTATGTCTGCTAGCCTGTCAAGATGAAAGGCTTAGCTACTGTACCACATTAGCTAGTCAAGGTGCATGTATGTGTGAGGCATTCGGACCCAGCATTGCTCATCTTTGTCAGCCGTTTCTCTCAAACTGCCCAGTCACATGTAACCGATGTGACCAACAACTTTCTGCCAGTGGTAAGTTTCATTTTAATTTGAAGTTAACCAGACAATGAAAAAAAAAAACATTATTCTGTAATCCTCACTTCAAGCATAACTTTAATCAAATAAAATAAAAATCGCAGACTTGGATTCAATTCTTGTGGCTTGTCAAGATTTAACATTATGATCTATCCTTTTTATTTAATCATGTAAGAAAAGAAATTAACTTAGTATATTGAGACATGAATTTAGGTATTGGAATATATTGTGACGATGGTGTTCTATTCCTGATACAGTCCATTGATTATTTGGTGACATGTCGTTTTCCGCAGGTTCATAATTCCATAAAAAGTAAATGGGTTTGCAATTCCGAAGATGGCCAAGGGTTCATAATTCCGAAAATTTTAAACGACTCATAATTTCGAAAATAAAAAGGCTCATATAGTTCTAAAGATTCAATAGAACTCAGTATCGTTTACAGAATTACGATTCTTCGGAAGAGTGAACTTTTTTTTTCCTTTTCGGGATTATGAATCTTATTTTATCTTCGGAATTTCGAACCTTCGGAATTATAAAACTTTGGATAAACCTTCGGAATAACGAAGTAAAGCATAACATGTTCTGAATTATGAACCCGATTTAACATTTGGAATTATGAACCCCCTGGTAAGGGAAATTTGTGTTTCCGAATAATGAAACTTCAGAAAAATTAGTAGTAAAAGTGTTTTTATTATTTGAGTTATGAGTTTAGCACTCGATGGGTTAACTCAACCCATCAAAAATAATTATTTTGGGAGAGCCTGTTGAAAGACAAAATGTTATAGTAACGGGTTCCCAAAATAACATTTTCAAACTTTTATATATATATATATATACATACCTGTTATACATTTTATTAGAAAGGTGATTCAGCCGACGTTTGCAATGGAAAAAAAATCTCCTGCAACAGTTACCAAAATTTCTTCAACCCCCCACCGTACATGTCCTATCAAAGAAGAGCATGGTTTTTTTTAACAAGTCAAGGCATAATGCCTCTATCACAATTGGGGCCGACGGCCGTCCGTTAATGGCCTCTGGAGGTCACCGCCCGATTTTCAAAATCGTTGGGTCACCGGCGAGTTTTGCCGATGTTTGGAAGAGGTCGGTCTATTAGTCACAAGAAATTGCCCCGTGCAGTCACCGGACGCATGCCGACCGACACTTAGAGAAAAACTGACGGACATCAGAAGGAGATTGGCAGGATATCTTCCGGGCGCCGGCAGGAGACCGCAGGAGACCGCAGGGAAGCAGGACGGTCACCTTGCGGCCATCTGCCGATAGTAGGTCATTGTGCGATCATCTGGAGGTGGCCCTGCGGTGTCCTGGCGAGAGACCTGCGGTCTCCGGGGGGTAACCGTTAGTGTTCCCGACGAGTGACCGATGATTATCGTAATGACCTCAGAATTTCTGCTTTCGCCGCGAGTGTGAGCCAACAAGCAAAGTGACACAGTCGTATCAATATGTTCGGATACATACAGTAATTAGATATTTTTGCATTTTCAGTGAGCTATGACCTTTGACATTTGACCTACATACTCCGATATCAAACTTTCGATACCATGTACCTTCATACCTTCATACCAAATATCATTAAAATCCGTCAAACATTACTAAAGTTATCGAACGGCAACCACGTTTTCGCATACATAATTAGCTATTTTCGCATATTTAATGAGCTATGACATTCTCAAATATAGAACTTAGGCTATGTCTTCATACCATGTACTTTCTTACCACATTTCATTAAAATCTGTCTAACATTACTAAAATATCGAACGGAAACCACATTTTCGGATTTTCGCATATTTAATGAACTATGACATTTGACCCTTGACCTACATACTCCGAAATCAAACTTAGGCTGTATTTTGATACCATGTACCTTTTCAGAGAAAGTAATATTTCCAATACACAAGCAGCAGAGTATCCAAATATCTAAATAATAGTGTCTCGTACGAATCTAGCTCATCATCTAGATACTGGCCCGAATTCACAAAGGAGGTTTAAACCAAACCTCCTTTGTGAATTCGGGCAAATGTGTTTTTCATTGGGGAAACTGAAAGGTGACTAGATACTGCGTTTTGAAAAATGAATGTGTCACATGAAAAAGGATTGTCTACTTACTATTTTTATGCCAAAAAATGAAAATCGACAAAAATATTAGATACTGCGTGTAAGTTCGGTCAAATACTGAAATTTGGCATTCGGCAGGTGTAGGAAATTTACCTCGAGTAACTTTCGATGGAGCATGTGTCGTACAACCGATATGTGTTGTCATTTTGAATGTTGATTTCATACAGATGTCAGACTAATGAACGGACTTTCTACAAGCGAAGGTAATGTAGAGGTACTCCGTTCAGGAAGGTGGCTTCCAATCTGTGACAGTGGCTGGGATATTACTGATGGGCACATCGTCTGTCAGAGCCTTGGTTTCCATCATGCTCTCGGGATAACAACGCAGAATGAATTCTTCTCCAGTAGTAGTACCTCACCAATCCAACTCGCTAATTTCCAGTGCACCGGCAATGAATCTAACATACTGGAGTGCCCGAGTGACGGCGTGAGGGCAAATGTATGTGGGACTGCTGACTGGGCAGGTGTAAGATGCTCACGTAAGTTCTATAAATGACAAATTCAAAACGATGGTAACAAAATGGTCCTTATTATTTTGCAAGACTTCTTGCAGGACTGCTGCTATACTTCCATCACTTGTAACATAGCGCTATTCAGAAATTGGAAAAAGGAAATATGAAGGTCTGAATTCCAAGAACATTTTTTTTCCAAAGTCACGGGAACTAAACGAATGGGGGCCGTTTGCGCCCCCTTCCTATCCCCTCCGAGGGGAAAAATACGAGGAACATGGTTTTTAAAAATTAGGGCCTATGGAATTATCGTCGGAAAACGATGCCGGCACAAAATAAGTACGTTTAATTGATTTTGTAATTCATAAATCAGCTGATGGCAATTATTTTTAACTCAACCACAAAATTATTTTTCTCTCACCATTTAGATTGTGATGATATACACGAAAAGTGTAACTACTGGGCCAAGAATGGGGCATGTGAATCGGATCCTGCAGAAATTCTTCTTCTCTGTCCAAGGGTTTGTAACATGTGCTCTCAACGCAAACCATCGGGTGAGCAGAAACGGAGGATTGAATCACTATTACATCAGATATAATTTGTACGTTTGTAATAATTCTCTTTATATTTTTCAACTAGATTAATATTTTTTTCCTCACATTTAACATTTTTAGATTTTAGAAAAAGTTGTTTGTGTCGGTTTGCAGCCTTAAGATTTGGAAGATTCCGCCCTCTTGATGAAACGTAATATATATTATAATGTGAATAATGATTTAGAAATTGGTCGGTGAGTTTGTAATAATTCTCTGTTCTGGACATCCGGGAACTTTTGTCTTGATGGCAGCCGCTAGGTGAAAACAATAGCTTGCCAACGCATAGCAACACATTGACATTGCATGCATTTTGGTTGTGTGGCGATGTTTTTTTTTTTTTCTTTTCTTCATCAAAATTCCAAAAATTTGATGTGCCATAGGTTGTCACAACCACAATATGATGCAGGGATAATCTCTTTCATTTTCTATATTTCCTGATCGCGTTATATACCGCGAAAGATAGGGAAAATGGGTAAACGCGATCGAACTCGGCAGGAAAAAAAATCGGGATAACAGCAAACGCTGGGAACCGACGAAATACGTTCGAATTATTTCATAATAGGTACATATGTTGCTGATATTTAGCTTCAGTCTTATACATAAATATGAATATATGTATATATATATATATATATATTTACCAATAGTTCTATAGAGATTTCAAAGACTGAACGTGTGTCATGGGAACCAAAAACAAAAATTCAGTGTCGTATCGTTACGGTATAGCAGTTTGTACAGTCCCACCTACTCAGTTTTGGGAAAATTTTGTTTATATTTTTTGGAATTTCCTGAATATGACATCAACCACTCCGACAAGTATGAGGTTATCCTGTCTGAAGTGAATTTCCGATGATGTTCGCTGTGGGAGAGTCGTTCTAAGTGCACAGAAATAAAATGCAATTGATTTACTGCACGCAAGTGCTACGTGTGGGACCGAAGTCAACTCGAAGTCGACGCTCAATCGGGCCGTCTTTTCACCCACTGAGGCGTTACTAGGGTCGTCGTTAGGAAAATGACGTCACACCAGAACGCAGAAGTTATAATTTACTATCTCTCATGATTTACTAACCATTTCTCATAATGATTTATAAGAATTTTACATTCGTATGAATCCCATGTAATGCGCACTGTAGGTGCTGTTAAGAAACACTATCTCTGTTCATAGTGTAAGATTAATCGTAACAAGTAGCATCTGAACTGGTGCTAAAGCAGCAGCACTAGTGCAGACACTATACGAGCACTTGAAAAGTGCCAAATAGCTCTCCTGGTGCTAAAAAAGCACCCTTTAATAGTGCAAAATTAGTAGCACTTTTTGGGGTGCTGTAACAAGTAGCACCTGCTCTGGTGCTATAGTAGCACAGGCTGTGCTGTTCCTATTTGAGCACCAAAAAGTGCTGAATATAGCCCTCCAAGTGCTCCAACAGAGAGATGAGATGAATGAATGAATTTATTACCATTTCTAAAACAATATAATTATGAAACATATTTACAAGGCATTTACAAATGTGAATGGTAATGGGAGACCACGAAATAGCTGAAATGGCTAATGAATATGTGGTTCCCTGACAAAAATTATGTAAATGTGATATAATTAAAGACTACGTAAAACACTAATTAAATTTTAAGAATACAAATACTCTACCAATTCAGGTCTTACAATAATAAGTAAAAACTGTAAATACTGGCAAGAAGAGTATGTATATATACACACGCAATCAACATCAATAAAAGCAAAAACAAAAGTTTGTTCATTGAGTATAAACAAAATACCTGTATCTATAAAACTATAGGTTATATATTCACAAATACCAAGGGGGGGGGGGACAAAACAAAACAAAACACACAAAAAACAACAACAAACAAACAAACAAAAAGGTGATACATCACTCTAGATATTCCATTAGCATCATTTCTCTTAACTTCCTACAGAATGTCTTGACAGACGGTTTCTCTTTAATATCTAAAGGCAATGAATTCCATATTCTAGAACCGTAGAATGAAATTGAACTCTTTCCATGCTCAGTCTTTACTTTTGGTAAAATGAGACTTTTGCTATCATTTTGTCTCGTATGATACCTGTGATCGAAAAACTGGCAATATTCATATACAGCACTTCAGTTATTAGAGTGTTATAGCATACCACGATTTTCACTTTATTTCAACCAAATAATGATTCAACTAACCTGTTTTAACATTCTTTAGATATGAGCCCCTCACCACAAGATGCCTGCGTCACGGGTCATTGCTTCACGAATTTCCTCAATGGTAAAAAAAAAAAAAAAAGGTTAATGACCTGCCTTATTAATAATTATTATATATGTGCCTGTCATACAGCAGTCGAAACTTGTCCTCATTTAATTCCTTTTGGCCCCTGTGACATGAACTTATTGGCCCGAATTCACAAAGGATGTTTGGTTTAAACCATGGTTTTGAACCCCCTCCTGGGTTTTTAAGCGTACGTGCGCACGGAATCCGATCCAATCATTGAGCGCGCGCATTGGCAATGTGCGCTTATTTTCAGTACGCTTACGGAGGTTTAAACCTTACCCATGGTTTAAACTTCCTTTGTGAATTCGGGCCATTAGGTACAAATTTAGCATACATTGAAGCCTATATATAGATATCAAAGAGATTGAACTTGGGCAGCTCAATGTCTTATGCCACTTCAATCACATCTATTTGACCTAATAAATTATTTATTAAAAACAGTTATAACATGCAGGTTTATAAGTCAACGAAGCATGTCGTAGTTGTACGAATTATTTTTATCAGCAAATATTTACAATGGGGAGGTATATTGATGTCCTTTTTCTTCATTACATAAAGACTGGTATGAATGATTTAATTTTCCAGAAACAAGATGTATTCCAGCTGTTGAGCTGTGCATAGCGCTGGACTGGATTGGAGGTAAGGTTTTAGAAATACCGCTCTTTTTTACCAAGTTACTGTATATTAACGTGAATAAATAGCTGAAAGTTAAACTAATCGTAAAATCACTGCTATAACCTGTAAAATTAGGAAGATTTTCAATTAAAACATTCTGCCCGGTCATTAAGCCAAGTTTCAGAAATGAAGTAAAGAGGAAACTGGATTCATAAAACTGGATATAAAAAGCCGAAAGACAAAACAGAACGGCGTTCTTGTGTTAGGAATCAACTTCAATCTTAAATTCTGTTCAATCATAATGGCTCCTGTCCTAAAACCTGCATCATTTTTTTAAAAAAGGCGATCCAATATAGAAATAACAATCTTACACTTGAATAATGAAGATGGACAAAAGAGGAAGGCCCATCTCCTCCTTCTTCCCCCCCCCCCCCCCCCCCCCCCGTCTATATGCATATCAAGGCTGCAAAGCTGAATTTCTCGCTTGCCTATAACACATGGAATAGATCGCTGTTGGCGTTACAATTGAATAATGAAGATAGACAAAAGAGGAACGCCCATCCCCCACCCCGATAAGCCAATGCTGGCTCATTACACGCATAACGTAATTCATTGTGGCAACATCCGTGAATAAAGACATTATTTTCGACTTGACATTTCAGTAAAAGGCAGTGGTGCTCTAGTCTTTTTGGCTGTGACGTATAAAAAGAAAAGTTAAACAGAGGGAGGTGTCGGGGTTTCGCTAGGACATCACCCTGTATATACATCACTGTATTTTGTAAAACTAAACCTTGGAAACTAACTTATGTATTAAAATTAAAGCTCTTGGTTTTTATTTCATTTTTCTTCACAGAAATGCTCTGTATCCCAACACCCAACGTCCCAAGATATCATTTTGTGAAATGCATGTAAGTCGATCCATTGTTGTTTTTTGTTTGTTGTTGTTTTTTTTTTTTCAAATTAGCTTTAGTGCAAAGTTCATGCGTGGAATCGTATAGAGACCGCAGTCTTTTTTTTTATTCAATCTGAAAAGAACAAATTGAACCATTCATAAATACATAAGTGAACTTGACTCTTAAAATGAGTTTCAAGTAGATCTACATGTATGATGTACATGTAAATGGTTTGTTTTCTCAAAACTAAAATCGTTAACTGATGCATAGATCTTAAGACGTAAGATATTTACATTTTCTGATAAAAAATGCTCTTCTGAATTTAAAGTTTTAAATTTCCCTATATCAGATCAATATAAAAAAATAAATATAACTCTGTCCTCAAATCATTTCTATGCATATACATGTATAGCCTCAAAATCAAAAAACACAAATCTTCCTGCATATTCATGTTCTAGTGCATAATCGAGCACTAATTTGAGTACATATATGAATACTCAAAAACCCAAATGGCATCTTGTATCTTTCATAATATTTCTACAAGTATCCCTCTTTAAGACATTCTGGCTTTATAAATGACAACACAAGGTCAAATAGTTTTCTTAATAATTTTAAAATATCCAACTGCTACAATTAAACCTAAAAAATAAGACCCTTGAATATCGATATACTGCTTATTCTTAGCAATATTTCAGATACATGTGCGCCACCTCTATCGGCAAAAAAGGAAGGAAGAGGAAAGAGAAAGGGAAATGGAGAAAAGAGAAAGGGGAAAGAAAAAAGAAAAGAAAAAGGGAAAAGGGGAAACGAAAGGAAAACAAAATAAAGAAAGGAAAGAAATCAATAGGGAAGGAAAGAAAAAGAAGTAAAACTTGCCATTTCATTTCACGCTAACTTCGCTCGTTCGCAAAAACACTAGAAAATTAACATTGGGCAAAATGCGTCCCCCTTCGGCAATGAGCTGCAGACCCACCCCCCCCCCCCCCCCCCCCCCCCCCCCCTCCCCCGAGGATTTTTCAAGTTCCAATATTCGGGACACCATCATTTCATATTCAGGCAGCGAGTTGCAAGAATATCCACATATTTGGGCAGCGAGGTTCCCGGATAAATATGTAACTTTTGTACATTTTCACTACGAAAAGTTGAAAAAAAATGTTATTGAAAAGGTTAATATTCGGGAAAAGCCGTCAGCCCCCCCCCCCCCCCCCCCCCCCCCCTTGCAATTATGGCCCCGTATGATCAAGATCTCTAGATCTGGGATTTTCTTTTATTATTTGTGGGGGGATTTCTTCGGCATATTTGAGTATCAAACCCTAAACATTTTCCGGAAAATGTTGGTGTCCCCCCCCCCCCCCCCCCGCATTCAAAATGTTCTAGCGACGCCCCAGTCCTTGACCCATTTCCAAGTACCATTTCGGTTTGTGTTTCGTAGTATACCAATACCACGCAGAGGTATATTATTTCATCTCTGTGCCAAAGCTACACACGGCCCACACCCACAATCAATTTCCATTTCCAATGACTTTCCATGACTTTAGATTTTTGTTTCATTTTCATCACTTTCCATCACTTTCCAGAAGAAAGTATTTTCCCATGACTTTCCTGGGTTTTCTATGACCTCGGGAACCCTGCACTTACCCTAATTCCTTCTCACTAACATGATTTATTTTTTCCTTTATTTTTAAGGAGTTTCAGTGAACGAAGAAGTACTGACATGAGTGGAGAGGATATTGTAGACACCTTGGCAAACAAAGTGAGGATTCTGAAACATGGCAGATATGTCGAAGTTGACCAGAGCATCCAAGAGATTCTCGAGAAACTTCGTTCGCTTGCACCTTTCGTTGACCAAAGTGACCTGACGCGGTATACCGACGACCATATACGTGGAAGACAGAGATCAGTCACATTACTGTATGGAATATAAATTTTAATTTTATTTCTCTAATTGAGGTTATAAATGACATTACAACGTTAGAAACAACTTAAGAGAAATAATGACAATAACATACGGAAGAAATTGACATTCCTCTCGTAAGACCTCAAATGGAAGTCGATAATCAGAATTGCACCTTTTTTATCTCCTGGGATGCAGTGAACCTATAAACTACAGATTTGATCTTAGGAAAGAAAGCTTTTAAGCTGCTGGAAGATAATGATGTTTAGAGCTTCGTATCCCCCCTATTATTAATATTTATTTAATATATTCCTATATTTTCTTGTTTAGGGTGTCATCTCATATTGTTCTAAATCTTCTCCCGGTCATCTTAATCATCCCTCTCCGTTTTTCTTTCGTATTTTTCGTGGGGTTCTTTCTCGTCTTTTCTTCGTCCATCCTATCATGGGTGCATCGAGTGCCAATTTGACTGTACAACATGGTCTGGGCGGTCAATTTCCTACGCAAGCCGAATTCCTAACTAAAACCTCACATGACAGAAACTACACCTCACACGAAACCTAATACTTAATCCCAATTTGTATCCTTGTATTATTACCTTTACTCTATCTGCCTATATCTGTAATTTAAAAAAGAATGCCCGATGCAATTTTCACTGCAGCTAATTTCGATTAGATGAAATAATAATTATATAATATGTGAATACTTCAATGCGCTTTACAAGGTTATTTATTATTACCACTGATCACTGGATTTCAAGCCTGCACACAAGTGTGCACCATCTCCACTCCTTAGGGAGCATTCCTACCATTTTGCACCGTTCACATGCATGCATGTAGGGCAATGGCAAAAACAGTCACATTCGACTTTCGGTAACCCTGACAGGTAGGTACCCATTATCTCCTTTGTAAGAGTGGCAATGTAGATTAATGTCTTGCCAAAGGACGTTAGTGCCGCGGGCGGACCCGAACCGCGAACCAAATAATATAAATAATTAAAGAAAATTGCTTGTAATCCATTTTATTTCATTGTTTCCCCTTACTTGAAGGTTTCTTTGGGGCGATTGGATAACACATATTGAAGATGGGGCTTTCGCCGATTTGAGGAATCTGCGTGGATTGTAAGAATTAATTTTACAGTAATCATAATGACCTTTAAAATTCTTTACATGGCCATATAATAAATGTTTGGATTATTTTTTTGAAACATTGTCATTGAAAATAAGATAAGTTTATAATATATAACTGTTAGAATTTGACTAAAACACAATATGACAGGTCGTCTTAGTTGGATAAAATAAATAAATGAAATAGGCCAAGACTCAGGACGTATCTGAATATGCTACAGGTTTTATTCACGCCAGGTTTTCGGCATTATCATCTTCTTCGAAGGCTGTACAACGAAAGACAACGAAAATGGAACCAAATAAAAGTACTGCTACATGCGTAAATGAAAATAACTCATTCCGAGCACTGACTCTACTCGTGTACACATTGACACGCATCAGCTCACTTGCTTGTGTGAAGAAAGCCCTATCCATAGCATAACCACAAACAACGTCATAGGTAATGATTTTAATTACATTAAACTGATTATCACTATACTGATTTTACATTTAAACTTATCTAGCAGTACTATTATGTTATTCCATTTTCGTTGATATTTCGTTGTACAGTCCTCAAAGAAGGCGATAATACAAAAGAGCTTGGCGTAAATAAAACCCGTGGTATATTCATCTGCGTCCTGAATCTTGGCCTATTGCATGTATATAATTATATAAGTGTAAGGAAATAATATACAACAGCTTTGTAAACTCTCGTGGAAATAAATACGCACTGGGGTCGCCGAAACCACTGACCGGTCTCCATGGTCCCGTGGTCTCGTGGTTAAGTTCTAAGCCAACGACCCGGGTTCGATTCCCGGCGGAGACATTTTTTTCAACCTTTGCAAAACTTCAAAAAGTGAGGACAGCTCTGGGGAACTTTGATTTAAGTTACGCAAACATTATTCTCTCATTTCATTTGACATATATATATATATATATATATACAGTATATATATATCACTTTCGATTCATTGAGGATAATAAATCTTCAGATAATAGATTTTCAGGTTACATAAGCAGAACTTTGGAAAAAATTGCCAGAAAATATCAGAAATTGTGATACCGTTGACAACTTTAAGGCACGTCTTAAAACATTTATTTTTAGAAATAACTTCCGGTGTTAAGTGGTAACTTGAGGAAGTACATGTATGTTGAGCATATACCTCACTCTTAGGTTTCACTATCCACTTTTCCTTTTTCCTCTTCGTTACAGCGCACAGGGACATATTGTGATATGCGCTATATAAATGTATATTATTATTAATAATATTACTAAATAATTAGTAAATAATTATAAGTTAAAAATCACGCTCGTCTTGTGTGTATCCTGTATGACGTTGTGGAGTTTACATTTTTAAAATTTATATTTCAACACTCAGTCTCGTCGGAACTTTGTTCCTCTGAACATTTTGTTATATATATATATATATATATATATATGAAGGTATATTTTTCTTTCTTTGTGTGTCTGTGTTTAAATACTTTCTTACGGCTGTATGATGCTTTTCCAATTATTTGTGACACTAAACGGTTCGTGCTCATGAAATATGCCATCCGTTCAATTGTTTCGTCACTTTTTTGATAGGATAATAGGTGAAAATCCGCTGGAGAGAATCACGAAAAGGGCATTTGAAGGACTGGATAATCTCATATACTTGTAAGTATTTGGGTTTGGTAAACATCAACCTGTCAATTAGATCCTATGTTCTGAGAAGAAATGAAAAAAAATTGTATTATTTAGTCCTTGTCACAGTATGCATTTTTCGCAAGGTAATGATTATTCGTGTGTATGAAAATTAGCTAAGGTTAAAAGCGACAACGTAACAATATTGTTGTTGGTTTTTTGCGGGGAGGGGGGGGGGGGGGGGGTGCTCTTGCCGATTTCATGGTGTGCAGAAAAAATGCAAATTCAAACCAGTACGATCGCAACTAATTTCAAGTACTTTTAAATACATAATTGTATGACCGATAGAAATCATGTTCGCATTACGTAATACGTAGTATATTCGCACATTTCAAAAGGTGATGGAGAGGGCTATTGATATTTGGAAAGTCTTTGCGATCGTCTTAGTCATACTTGGATTGATTGATATGAATGTTGCAGTATTAGAAAGCTAAAGTAAATCAAACTTTCAAAATTGTCTCGCTCCAGTTCATAGCTTAACCCATTCACTAGTAAATTCTCTTTTAGGCTTAATACAGGAGCTACCCGGCTCCCATACGCAATTGGTTTATATAATGTCATCTTTAATATTTACAATTTGCAGACACGTTGGGCACAACTTACTATCTTCAATGGAAGTGGGTAGTTTCTCGGAGTTAAGGAAGCTGTTAGTTCTGTAAGTGAGTGTGAGTGTGTGTGTGTGTGTGTGTGACAGAGAGTGCTGCTTTCCTATAATAGGACATGGGAAGAAAGCGCGATTCTGCTTCTGTTTCCACTCTTAAGAATGTCCTGATTTACATGTATCTCTGTAGAAACTAAGATTATTTATACATTTAAATAGCCACTCTGAACCATTTTTATTTCTCTCCCGTTCATGTATCAAAATATTGTATAACTATCATCTGCACCAACGTATAAGGGAAATTAAGTCATGATGTCGAAAGAAGCCTTCGTAATTTCATATATGATATCATGAAATAGTAAAGGTGTTCGTAAAAAAATGTTTAAAATATGTCACACGTATTAAGCAACTTGAAAATCGAAGAGGCCCTACGAAGACAGTTTCATTATACAAGGACACAAGTATTTGTAGTTAATATGCTGTTACATGTATTTATCATTTGAAAATCGTTTCCATTTTCAGGGATTTTAAGTTCAGCCTCTTGACGGAACTTGAACCTGGGGTATTTTCTGGTTTAAGGAACTTGACACAATTGTAAGTATCGTCGCACTGGATTATTTCACTTAATATAATCACTGAATATTTAGGAGAAATAAACTGTTCAATAAAATCTCGCATGAATTACATAGCCTGCTTTAGCTACCACATGTAATGAAAAATCACCTGTCTCTAAAGGCCACGATATTATTTTCCCCCTTAAAAAGTGTTTCCCATTGTAACATGTATAAAGGAAAACTGTACATAAATACCACTTGCTCATAAAGACTGCACTATGCCTCGAGGCTTGTAGGCTTATATTTCTTGACAAAGGTGTTCACATCGAATGTTCTTAGATTTCATTTAATTAATGTTTAGTTTCATTGTTTTACTCATTTATTAATAATCATATCAACCAGCAAATGAGTTTTATTTTGTTCATAATGTAAATAGCGTAATTAATAATAATAATAATAAACATAATAATAATAATGAGGTATTGATGATTATACCCCCGCCAAACGATGTTTGAAGGGGGTATATAGGAATCAGTCAACGGTTGGGCGGTCGGTCGGTTGCAAATCTTGCCGATCGAACTACTTTCTCAGTTTTCGACGAAAGCTCATGAAATTTGGTACACACATTGGTCTTGGTGGGAAGATGCGCAAGACATATTTTTCGGATGAGTCGGAATCTGCGTTGCCATGGTAACGGCATATTTATGGCAGAAAATCAAGGAAACACCTTGCGGATCGAACTACTTCCTCAGTTTTTGACCGAAGGTCATGAAATTTGGTACACACATTGGTCTTAGTGGGAAGATGTGCAAGACATATTTTTTTGATGTGTCGGAAGCTGCATTGCCATGAAAACGGCATATCTATGGCAGTAGATCAGGGAAAAATCTTGCGGATCGAACTACTTCCTCAGTTTTCGACCAAAAGTCAAGAAATTTGGTACACACATTGGTCTTGGTGGGAAGATGTGCAATACATATTTTTTGGATGTGTCAGAAGCTGCGTTGCCATGGAAACGGCATATTTATGGCAGTAAATCAGGGGAAAATCCTGCGGAACGAACTACTTCCTCAGTTTTCGACCAAAAGTCAAGAAAGGCTGTTGTCACGGGGCTGGGGTATTAATCATCATCTTGAGTGATATATTCTAGTTTTTAAGGGGTTACATACCCGTGCAAGTAAAAATGAACAATTGTTATCACCTCAAGGTCACTCTTACCCTTTGTATGTCGCAGATTTATGCGATAAAATGAATTTTTAGAAATTGGTATTCGTTTCAAATTAAATGCATTGCTTTGTAAAGTGAACAATACAACCTGTTTTCCACAGAACCATCTTTCAAAATAAGCTTCAGAGGATTAGAAATGGTACTTTCAACGAACTGGAGAATTTGCAGTTTCTGTAAGTCTGCTAATTTCTTTAATGGCTATAAGTTTAATGAATGCTGCGGTAACTAATGACATTACAATACTGAACAAATAATACATCGAAATCAAAATAATAACATTTACAAATTTTACAGAGATCGGCATAAAAGGAACGTCCGTCAACCTATAGCCTCGTTCAAATTAGTTCCCCAAATTAATGACCATTGGGTCGGAATGCCCACCCCTTCCCTCCGACTCCTAGATTTTAATACGCCAATGCATACAGCTCAGAGGTATGCCCCCTCATTGATGTGAGCTCGGTTGAACTTGTAAAGCCGTCTGAAAGGTCAACATGTTTTGTGCATGAACCATTATAATAACGAATGGGACCGAGAAACTTCAACGCACGCTTTGCAGACAATATGTCCTGTCTTCATATAAAGAATACATGTATTTGCAATATCTTACGTATTTGTGACAATATTTGCGCATGTGACATTCTAGATTACTCTTGATTACAGCTTAAAATCTAACTTTAAACTTGTAGGCCTTCAATTCTTGGTTGTCGTTTTCATTTAAAATCATTAAATCACCTGGATCTGCCACTTGCACTACTCTATTTTCAGGTTTCTTCAATCCAACAATATCAGCGAGATCCAAGTGGGTGCATTCTCTGATCTACGATCCCTCCTAACCTTGTAAGTTTGTATTCTTTCCCTCAGTGCACAAATAGCCTCTATGTTTGTAAGTCCCCCCCCCCCCCCCCTTCTGTCTTTTTTCATTTTATACATTATTTTCTCTGATTATTTGTGTTTGAAATGTGTTTTCTTTAAATATTTTTGTTAAATATTTTTGTTCTCCATATTCGCAGTTTGGAATGAAATGAGCTTCATTTTTTTCTCTTTTTCAACCTGCCTTTATTGCTTTCTCAATAAGGGAACCGTCTTAAAGTATGAATATCTCTCAGGTCTTCTGTGTTTACTTGTTCTTTTATGAAATTGAACTGAATTTTTAAATATATCATCACTTTGATTGGCCTTTTTATCATCACGATTATTACATTGAAAAAAAAAATCATGTTTAATCTTTTTTGTAATTATTAACAGTATTACTATTAACTTTAATGTTGTTACTGAGCGAGGTTTTGTTGGTGGTGATTTCGGTCTACTAACTACAGAACATGTTTGTCGAGCACATTTTCTGTATTTAGGGAAGAGGAAAGGCGGGGGTACACGTACCTTGAGTAAGTTTATCTGAAATGTCTCTTGCCCTTTAATCTTTACTCTTTTTGTAATTCAAAGGAATTTGTCACATAATTCCATTCAATATCTACCGCATGGAGTGTTTTCTGGAATGCAATCGCTAGAATATCTGTGAGTACGAAACTTATTGATGTTTGATGATGCATGTATAATTTTGTGTAAAGATTTACTGTAAATGTCGTGTAGCCTACTTTTGCATTTATTACATGCTCTAACTAAATTTTCAAAATTTCATTCGACAAAAAGAAAATGTTTGTTAGGTAAATGTATTGCCTAACATGTCATCAGTCATTCAGATAATACTTTACTTTTTAATTGAATCATATAGAAGTGTACTTGTATCTTTCAAAAGAAAGTGTAACAAAAGATTTGGGCGAATGATAGTTCCTTTATTTTTGCTTCCAACAGAGATCTAAATTACAACCATATTGCCAGAATTGACCCGTTTACAGTTAATTCATTGATGTCTCTTCGCTATCTGTAAGTATTTACTTTTAACCATTACATGCGTTCAGAAAGATTCTTATACTTATTCATTCTAAAAATAATGTGAAAACATCACTTCTACATATTCTAAATATGGAGATACCATGTTTTAATTTATTATTTCCATTTGCTTCACCATTTCCTAATGAACAATACATGTGAACAGTATTTACAAGTATCTTTAAACTATAATGCTTCCTTTTTTTTTCTTATCTTTTATTCATGTTTATATAAGCTACGAACAAAGTTTTGTGAAAACAACTTTCAATTTTATTAAATGTTTTCCCCATGGCATAATATATGTTTCAATATAAATGATACATTTTTTATACATATATATATATATATATATATATATATATACATGTGAAGAAAAGTACACAACTACGTGTACCCGACAAGCCTGTTTCGTAGATCTCTCCACTCTTCAGGGGTAATGCAAAAAATACATACGACTACCGTGGTTATATATCGAAGAAACAATAAAAAAACAAAAAACACCGTGGCTGTTACATAATAACAGTAATTAAGGGATGGTATCCGGGAGCGCTATGGGGGAGCAATGAGTCAGCGGTAAAGCGGCGTGGGTTGTGAGCCGCGCTCAATAGTTCCGTGATAACGCTTAGTTACATAATAACGATATATATATATATATATACAGGGTTGGAAAAAAGTTTGGAATATTTTTATTCCAAGAATTATTTCTTGTCTTAAACATATCCCTCGTCATTTTAAGTTCTTCTTTGAGGTTCAAATAAAAGATATGTGTCCCTTTTTAACTTTAAAAGCACATTAAAAATTAGGCTTATCACACAGTGCAGAGGTCCACTTGGAATTCGGAAGCGTATATTTGCTGTTTTTGCAAATGTCTAACGAAAAAGTTAAATAATCAGATACAGTTTAATTGCTATACCGAAGTCCTCAAAATGACTGCAAACTGCACGTAGCTTTTTCAAAATTCCACGTGAAGTACAGAAATGTATAACAAGATGTTCAAACACAAATAGAGCAAATCTGACAACATGTGGTTCATTGGTCAGCCATTGTAACATGTTTAACAATATTACGTAATCTTTGGTACAAGATGGAACAGTAGACTTCATTCAACACAGTTAATCCGATTTGGATGAATTATTCATCACAATATAGTAGAAACTAGCATTTAAAATCAGACATACTCATCGCCAAAAAAATATTCCAAACTTTTTTCCAACCCTGTATATATATCTCCTGTTATTCTGTATCATTTGTTATTTTAGTGAATGAAATAAACTTGGAACTTAGCACTAAACCTGAAAAAAACTAAGTTAACACTATTTTCTCGCACTGTTTCCGAACAGGTTTCTTCTTGAAACAGAACTCAATACCATACAAGCTGACACACTTACTGGTTTAACATCCGTTCAGAAATTGTGAGTACAGAATATTGTAACATTTTCAACACTTATTTTCCCATAAACGACTATTAGTATTAGGTTGATCAACTTTAGTGAGCATCATGTTTCTGACAATCTTGTGAGCAACACTATCATTTCATATTTCTTAACTTCACCTTAAATATGTTTGCAGTGCAAACCATTTCTTAAGCTATGTATTAATCTTTTTATTATGGATATGACTTGTGAAGGATCTAGTATTAATACTACATCCTTTGAATGTTATTTCCATCAAAATATATGGATGATAAAGATACTATCAATCGCCATTACACTTACAACAGTTAACCTTATTCTATTATATCTCAAGGGCTACATCAGACAACCGATTGTGTTGCCAGCTGAATGATAATCCCAACTTCCAATGCGCCAAAACGTCACAGACCAAGCCACTGGAAACCTGCGGCAGGCTATTTCCAAATTGGGCTCTAAGAATTGCAGGTTGGGTGATGGGGCTCTCCGCCCTCGTAGGCAATGGAATTGTTCTATTCGTAAGGCTGCAGGATAACAGTCTTCGAACATCGAAAGTTCAGAACATCATGATTGGGAGCTTAGCCATGGCTGATATTCTAATGGGTGTGTACATGATCATCATTACTTCTGTGGACATATACTATGGTGATAGTTACTATCTTACAGCTCCTCAATGGCGTGATTCCCATATTTGTCGATTCGCTGGTTTCCTCGGGTTTCTCTCAAGTGAAGCATCGGTCTTTACCTTGACCCTAATCACTGTTGACCGGTTCATTTGTATCATGTTTCCCTTCAGCAAGGTCAAGATCCGAGAGGGTTCTTCAAAGGTTCTCGTTGGTTTGCTCTGGGTCTTTACCATGATGCTTAGTTTTGGTCTCGTGGTCATTACATCCTTCAGACCGGATGTTTATGGATTGTCTGATGTTTGCCTTGGTCTTCCTCTCCATGTCGAGACAGAGAGCACAGGACAGTTGAACATACAGGGAGAGTTCTTCTTTGAGCATCAGGTTAACTACGTCATCACCGACAGCAGTTCCAGACCTCCATGGTTGTTCTCGATCATTGTCTTCATTGGTGTCAATCTAGCGTCCTTCCTTTTCATTGTTGTTTGCTACGTCATGATCTTCATCAAGACCACTCGGTCTGCTGCCCGCGTCGGGAACAAGAAATCCCAGAAACAAGAGACCAAATTAGCGGTACGTATGGCCATGATCATAGCCACCGACCTCGCCTGTTGGATGCCTGTTATCATCATGGGTATTCTTTCCCAAACCGGTATTGTCACCCTTCATCCTTCACTCTATGCTTGGACAGTAATCTTGATCGTCCCTATCAACTCATCACTCAACCCCTTCCTCTACACATACATCAGCTACCGTGATGCTAAGAAGAGCAAAAAGAAGAAGAACAACAAGACTAAGCCAAAAATAAAAGAACGTCAAAGGAGGTCCAAAGGGGAAAAGTCATCCGACGAGATTGATATGGTCAGTGTGAAGACAAAGCCATCTAATTAACGTCCGTATTTTCAAGTTTAAATTTTATTCGTTTTCATTTTAACAAACTAAACGTTTCAAGTCAATATGTAATTAACATGGAGTAAAATATCTCATTTAGACGAATGTGACATTTACTTTTGTTTTCTCTTTATCTCAATCAGTAATGATGAACCTAAAGAAAATAATAAAAATACCTTCAGATAAATATTAACTGGAAAAACCCCACTTAAAACGGCAGCTTGTTAGTATAATTATAGGCTTCCGCTAGTGTCTAAATTTCTCAGTTATGAAAAAAATATAAACTAAAGAACCAGTGATGGATTCAAGGTTATTAAGTTAACCCCCCCCCCCCCCCTCACCAAATATACTGGATATGATTTGATTTGATATTCATATTAATCATATGATATTTATCATAAATTTACAATCAATATACAATGATATGCAAACAATGCATAGTGGAAAGCGGCAGGCTATTAGTGAGGGGGAAAACTTCAAAGGGAAAGAAAAGAGAGAGGGAAAGAAAGATGAGAGTGAAGAGAGATAATTTCACGTGTTATTTTTACCTTTTCATTATGAGTTGTAAACATATTTTGTAAATTTAGTCGTTACTGCAAGAATAGTAGAAATCAAATGTGCCAATTATACAGTGATGGTGGGATTAAATTGACTGACATTTGTATGCATTCCAAATCACTCAAAATATCATGGATAAGACAATTTATTTTTTGTCCATGTAATGAATTTTTTTACTTTATATATTCAATGTTCAATGTTCAATCATATACATCTGTTCAGTTATTCATGGGGGCTGAACATTACAAATGTGCAACCTATTTTGGAAAGAGGTATTAGTAAGTAGCCTTTTCAGATCTTACTCAATCCATTGTAGATGATATTGCATTTCGAATAATCCTAGAATACAAGTCAATAATAATGTAATTTAAGTAATGGTGTGCTAAGGGGGTACGATTTGTTAACGATGGGAGTTTTAGAGTAAACAGCTGAAAAAGGTGGTTTGGGGTGGAAATTTTTATGTTAAAAGCTTCCACACATTCTTCCAAAAAAAAAAGAAATGACAACACACTGAACAAAAAAATAAATGGAATAGCTTAGCCCTAATAGCAAAGAAGGCATATTTTTGGTGGGGCATCTGTCGGTTTGGAGGTTTAGGAGGTAGGCTGGAATCGTTTTTTAAAGTAATTGAAAACAAATTTTGTCACACTTTTATCATTAACAATGAACTCGGAATACATTTTTATTGAGGTTTATTTTGCAATGATCACAAAGAAATTTTTATTTTAACTTTTTTGTATTTTCTGAAAGTTCGTATATTAATCTATCATCTGACAAAATATAAGGTTAAAATACCTTGCTGAAATATGTTTTTACTCTCATTCAAAATGACCATGTTTTCCTGGACATTCAAACTCTGTGTGCCAACTTGCTGGAATTGTACTTCACATCGCTTTTGTGGTATACCTTAAAAACTATGCACTGTCTGATATTCAAAATCTAAAAAAAGAGAGAAATATATCTATTCTGAAGGTATGGAAAGTTTCAACCCAATCCAATTAGTACTTCACAGTGTATGCTAGGGAGTTTTGACTAAACCTTTTGTGCGACAAACAATAGGACACAGATTAGGCGCTCTTAAATGGTCACTCTTCTTTAGAGCCCGTTTTCTCAATTGTTTTGGTCATTAACCTGTCTGACACGTTGACATTCTCATTGTAATTTGCAAGGGTTTGCTTACTCCATACAAGACAAGTTATATATCATTTTTAAGCTTAGAATCTAAGCTTTCAAACTGTGTTGAAATTTTAAAAACCCAAATTTCCGACTTATTGGTCGTTTTGTGGTGGAGGGTCACATTTCTTTCATATTTTGAAAGTGAAAAAAGGGTGTTCACATATTTAGCATTCGTTTGAAGCATAAGTTAAAGGAATGTAAAAGTCTTACAAAATGGAAACAGGAGTTTGACCTTGGCAATATCATACCAGTTCCCTATCATTCAAATGTTTATATAAACATGAAGTGGTCTCTGAATAGAATTCTTTACATGAAAGATGCTCTGTTAAGATTTGAATTAGTAACATACTATGTACATTTTGTAATAGCAGTGTAGAAACAATTTTGCATATATTTTGTTCGTGTACTTATTCAAACGAAATATGGTCAAAACGTGAGGTTGGCTGTCCCGTAAAACATTACACATTAAGCTTACAAATTAAAATGATTTGTTTGGGTTTCAAAGACGTAATAATAGTTCCCTCAGTGTTATTATGATTGTAGTAAGGAAAGAAATTTATGCAGCCAAATGCAAAAACTGTTTGCCAGTTTTTGAACACATGTCAGCAATAAAATGTTATTATGATATGGAAAAATATATATGTAAACAAGAAATGTGTTTTCTTATGAAATTAATTTTTGCAAAGTAAATCTGCAATACTTTGAAAAGAATTTGCTATTCATATAATTGATTTTTGTAAATGTATAGTCATATTGTCTTTACTGTCTTTGGCCAAGAATATCATTTTGAAACTTTGCATGTATACTCTTCTTGTATATTTTATGTATGATATGTTTTAAGTAAAGGAACCCTGTGGAAGGGCTAAAAAGAAAGAAAAAAAATAATGCAGTAATGCATTAATGTTTATCAAATAATTAATACTAAAAATTAACATTATTTACCGTTCTTATAATGATGTACGATATTATTAGCGCGGGTATACTCAAGAAAGGATTCCTTTATCGCATGTGGAAAATTAGATTTTTCAAATCTAGAATGTTGCACATAAGGCAAGATGATTAATTTTCAGATATATGATAATAAATCCAAGAAAGAAACTTTGGGTTTAATAGCGATTGTATGCTGTATATTATGTGTGATACATGACATTGCTTCGATTCTGATATATTTGAATATATACCTACTGTATATACAAAAAAAAACTGGTGTAAATGTGTCAATTTACATTGAATAATGAATATATGAGGGTTTGCAAGCACTTAATTAGATTATATGGGTCATGGAATAACAGTGTATCTGATACACTCTGAATCTGTATCTTATAAGATAATTTTTTTCCCTTATGTCTGAAACGCCATCCATTTCGCTGGGTCTCTGAATTTTTTGAAATATTACCATTTGCAATGTAGTTATTTCGAAACACATTTGTGAAGGATTTGTGTGTTTTATGTTCTTAATATCATAAATGCAACAAATACTTTAGACTCATAGCTCAAGAGAGCAGTAGGCAGTTTTATCGTTTTTTATACACCCTATATTTGTACAATTTTATTCCAATCTGCACATGGCTTATATCACACTTGCAAACCAGATTTATACCCAGTTACATTATATACAATAAATTTATTTTCTATCATTAAATCTGGAATCCAGAATCATTGGAGTAAATTTACTTGCCTTAATTCTCTGAATCGGAGTACACAACTGAATGAAACTGGTGTGATAAAATGACATTGTTGAGACTGTTTCACACTTGTCTGCAGACACAGGCTCTATTAATACAATGCCATAATGCCATAAAGCCCGTATCCGGACAACTTCCCCCAGGACAATAGAGAGTTTCGAATGTATCAACGTGAACGCCGTCCTAGATCCTCCCATCTACAATGGACTGCTTTGTGTTAACTGCATACCGCGCTTTATGCAAGAACGGCTCACCCGTCCACTGGCTTCTCCCTCGTCCACTAGTCACTAGTCACTAGTCACATCGAGAACGCGTCAAACATGGTATTGCCGTCTTCTCTAAAACGTGAACCTCGCTTCACCGACTTTGTATGCAGTTAAAGATCACATTACAAGAAAATTCCATCAAAGTAAATATTGGCTTAATACCTTTTTATTGCATAGATGGCATAAATTAAACAAGGTTATCCAAATTCAACGCTTGGAAACATTTGAAGTAATGATTATCATCAATTATAAAACGGTAAATACAGCCCCCGATATAGCAGCTGAAGAGCTCCTCGAACGCTGCTGAGATGTGTGACGACACACCAGGGGCCAGTCCTGTCTAAGCAGACGATGTCCCATAACATCTTACACATTTTTCAGTGCCTGTTTTGTCATCTCCTCTTCACTTATTTCTCTTACTTGACTAGCGTCAGTCTTAATGTTAGTCTGTTGCCTCACTCTTAACTTCGTGTATGGTATAATTTCTTAATGAAAAATGCATTGTATTTTCAGCTGCTGGCACCGGGGCATGTTCGGCGTTTCAAGAGGGAACGAATACCATCCGTGCTATTATTCGGAGGACTTTTCAATTTGAAAATGGGGTTTATTTCATTGATCATTGACCCTTCTCCTGTGTATTTACAATCAAACGGTTTTAGTTATCAGAATCAGTTTCACTTTCTCTTTTAGAATGGTGTGAAATAAGGTCATGTTTAAATATACCAAACTCTAGACTTTATAACTTGATAAATAATTGCATTGCAATTATGTTCATTCATTATAGGACGTCGTCTGGTTAAGGAGGATCGATCCCTGTCAGGCCGCAGGTCGTATGCAAATGAGCAAAAATCGCGCATTTTATTTCCAGTGCCCGAAGTGGACTCTCTCCCTGCACCCAGTCGGCTGTATCGCATGGTCATCTTTAAAGTTATGTTCTTAAATAAATATAAATGCTATGCTCATTAGACTTTCTGCAAAAATAAATGAATAGTTCACCAACACAGGGATATTTTGTTTTAGTCAGAATTTTAGAAATTAGTTGTTTAAAATAACTGATGAAATAGTCATACAAAAGCCTTTTTTTAACAAGATTTCAAGTTGTTAAAGGACATATAAAAAGTATATGAGCCGCCATCAAGACACATATGTATGGAAGCGCTGGAATCTCATCTTTTTCATCGTTACATTCAAAACATCCATAGATTTATGACAGAGTCAGGATCCAGCAATATTCAGCCGCAGATCATCCGTTGTCAAGACCATGGTCAAGAACATAGAATCTTAGCCCTGTGATTGGCAAGCAAGCCATCTGTAACCAAGTGCGCGTTGAATGAAACAATGCGCAACCTGTTGCTTCATCCTTGCGCAAACATGCGCATAGCTGTTGCCAGGCTGTGAGAAAACATCTTGCGTGGTGGTAACCAATCGGAATGCTGGAATTGACTTTTTTAAAGACAAAGTGTGTACATTGGTTACATATTGCTGGATCCTGACCCTGTCATGAAGTGCACATTAATGTTATTTCAATCTTTGGAAAGTACAGAAAATGCCCTTTACGCTCCTGTCAAATTTTCCCTGGCTCACAATAAAACTAGGGTAGTTTTGGCCAGATTTATATTTCATTTCATTTCCATTTTTTGTCATAAAAGGAACACCATTTTTTTACCAATTTCGTCTTTTATTTTGAAAACAACAAAAACATGTCACAAATCTCTCATCCCTCTTCTTTTATTTGATGCATAACTCATGGCAATTGGTGAATGATAAGTAGTCTATTCAATAGTTTGCAAATAAGATGTTCCTGGCTGTTCTTGCTCATTATGTATTCATAGTCAGGCAGAACTGGAAATAAAATAGCGCGCTTTTTGGGGACCTGCGGATTGGCTGATCCCTGGTGTGACGACATCAAAACACCGGTATATTTCTGGCGAATCCTCGGATATTCCAGATGCTGAGAAGAGCTTTTATTTATGTGGTTTTTATAATCATCAGATACGCAGTTGACATAAAACTTATACGATTGCCATCTGTAAGCTTCCCAGTTTCTAGTGATACATTAATTGCCATATTTGTGATTTTCTTCTAATGTGATCTTTAACACAAAACAGTCCATTGTGGCTGGGAGGATCTAGGACGGCGTTCACGTTGACACATTCGAAAACTCCCCAATTACTCCCGGACAACAACTCCCCCCCCCCCCCCCCCCCGAATTTCTCTGGGGAGGGGGTTGAGTTGTCCACGGTGTAGTTGTCCTGGAGGGTGGAGGCTAAAATTTTATTCCGGGAGAGGGAGGGTATCGGGGATTTTTCCAGGGGGTAATTGTCTTCGGGGGTATAGTTGTCATGTGCTTGGTTGTCCTAGGGGTACTTGTCCTGGGGTAGTTTTCCAGTGGGTAGTTGTCCTAAAATCCATAAAGCCTTGAGTGCACCCTAACTTTGTCAGTCTAAAGCCGTTTCTAATAAAAAAAAAAAGATGGGCTACAGTGCAGGGACTATGGGGTGTAGTAGATCATACACTCTGCATAGTCATACAGTTCAGAAACTCTGGTACTTGTTATGCATGGAACGAGGAAACTGTGGGGTGGGGGTGGCGGCAGCAGTCTCCCCCCCCCCCCCCCCCCACACTTTTTGAGTAGACACGATTCATAAAATCCCCGAGAAAAAAGGTGCGAAAGTGTCATTATTCAAGTGAAATAAAATCAGCCCCCCCCCCCCAACACAAACACACACACCCTCACACACCCACACACTTTCAAAAATGGTATGCGGCCCCTGTTATGACAGATAATGTTTTGTGTATGGAAACTACATTAGTTTTGCGCCTGTGTTGAGACAACCATATACATGTATGTTTGTTTGTTTGAATTTATTTTCTTCTGCAATCATATAAGAGCATACAATAACAGGGAAAATATAACAATGCATTCACATAAAATGAAAAGAACATAACGTGATCAAAATATACATATTTATAGTAATATAATTACATTTCAGTTTATAAATTATAAATTATTCAACGCATTGAAGTTCAGAGAGCAGAAGACGGACTGCCATAATAAACTTAAGTTTGAAAACATGACAGCCCAAATAAATCAGTGTAATATACGTAATAGCATGTTCCGACGTTCATACGTTCCGGCAAAAGTGTCCGAGACATTCACGGAAAATAAATCAATAGGACCTACTGTGCATATTAATGTAGAGTATAAGTATATGTCCAGTCATTAGAATGAAGGCACTGGTGTCGTGGGACAATGACCCTCCTATTGGTGTATGAGATGAAAGGGTAGAAGAAGCTTATATCATCCTTTCTTCTTGCCTCCTTTTTCCCTTTACCCTTATCGCTACCACGTCATTTTGGGGGGGGGGGGGGGGGAGCGTCCCTCTTATCCTCGCCTCCTGTAGTTGGGCTTCTGCCAGCACCTACATGAACCGTTGCCATCACATGAATGTTGGAACATAGAAACATCGGAACGTATATCAAGCTGTGATAAACGGCAAAGGTTAAGTATGTGCGTGCTCAGTCGATGTCATTTTGAGAGAGTATATTCCTGACGTATAAACTGGTCCCTGTTTCATAAAACTTGTCATCAATGACAAGTTGTAATAACTGTTATAAGCTACTGAAATCCTTGCGTCTGATTGCCTGAGAGTAGATTTGTCGGTAGAAATCAACGACAAGACACTTGATGAAACGCCCCCCTGATTGCCTTTATAGGCCCCTTTACACACGAGGCGTTATTTCAGTCATTCTATTAAAGGGCATTATGGTTAATAAATGCATGAGACAGGTCCATGAGCAATCCCTAGCAACAGACGCAACCGTTTGAGCAGGGTGCGATTGCCAAACGCAAGGTTTAGGATATGTTTTTAAAATCTCTCTTTGGACAGAAGTCTAGCTAAACCATTTTAAAAAATGATATGTTCATACATAAATATTTACGTAACTACTGGGGCTAGCCCGAAGATTTATTGTTCATTTTAACTGTGGGATGATTTCTGTTGAATTATACTATAAATTGTAAATGACGGTAGTGGAATAACGCCTCATTTGCAACGGGTTATATCCTTGATAAGCGTCGGTTGTAACGCAATCGAAATGATGCCTTGTGTGTAATGGTATTAAAGGAAGTACGGCCAGAAATATCGAACCAAAATAAAGAAATAAGGAAATCTAAGGGTACGTCGTTTGAGTAGCGTCAGAACATGATCATAGGCCTATTAGCGATTTATCAGTGGCGGAGTCGATTTTTTATCAAGGTGCAGGCAAGTGAAACAAATGTACAGACAAAATGAGAAAACAACAGATTAGTGGCTCATATTTCCCAGCAAAATGTTAGACATGCCGTTTCAAAAAGTAATGAGCCATCATATAGGGCAAACTCTATTTGAATATTCATTATGTACCGAAATTCTGCCCACGCCCTCCATCTCACCTTCACTGACGTTAAAGGGAGTGGCAAGTCGTAATCCATGGGCCTGACCAGTTGGCCTGACTCGGGGAAATTCGGATACAATCAGGTCCAATAGTGCGCTACCGAAGGAATGTTATTGCCGAATTCCTCGCGTGATCGTTAACTCGAATCCCTACATACGTAACCGACCAATGAGATTCAAATACTGGAATAAAGATCGCGCGATCTTGTTGACTCAAATCTGGGTCAATGTGCGAACTTTTATTAGCTGCGCGCGATAAATTGAAGTCGCTTTGAACTTTGATCCAGAGAAAGGAGCAGCCAACTGTAAAACCGCCCATAGATTGCGACTTGTCGCTCCCTTTAACAATACTGTGTTCATTGTTTTGATACTTGTCGCCCACCCAAAGCTGCTTTCCTGTCGTATTGTGAATATTTTCTTAGCCTGTGATCCACACATTACACTGTGATACCTCGGAGAGACAACATGGATAAATTAACGAGAAGTAGAACTATGGGACTTGTATTGTTAATACTCCTTGCACGATCGGCTTTAGGACAATACACCAGTACGTATTTTATTCTCCCTTCATTCGACATGGGCTTAATTTTTTATATTTAGTTTGTTTGTAATCATTCCTTTATTTTAAAGAAATGTATACAAACACAATTTACGATTTTGTGACACGTGCAACGTATGACTGCTTCACGTTTCTTATGTTTGCTGTGATTTACTTTCCTCCTCTGGGTGTAATTCTTTTTACTCTTACTCTTCTCCTTCTTTTTTTCTTCTCCTCCCCCTCCTTTTACTTCTTCTTCTTCTTCTTCATTTTTTCTCGTACTTCTTCTGACGAACAAGCATGACAAGTGCCTGTATACAGGGACAGGCACAATAAATCTTCTACGTCAGACTGCATGTGGAAATGCATCAGTAAAGATTTCTCATATATACATGAATATATATATATATATGTATATATATATATATATATATATATATATATATATATATATATAACTCTATTCGCAGCCATAGGGGGGATCCTTTTATCTCAGCCTATTGTAATCATTCCCCGTAACGCCCGTCGAAATTCCCCTTAACGCCCAATTTTTATTGGAAATAGGGATATATGTGTATTTGAATATATATATACACACACACATGTATATATACATAATTCTTACTTTAGGCGATTTTTTTTTTTTGGGGGGGGGGGTGGCGAAATATTCGACGGAAGGGGGAAGCCGATGTTAAGTTGAATTTTTCGATTCGCCTTGACGTTTTCGGACCCTGATTTTGCCCATTTCCGTAGGGGTAGGAGGCATTCTATCGATATAAACGTATATAGGGCGCCAAATTACTTATATTACTACAAAGTTTTGTTCGGTAGGGAGAACTCATTTTCGTACAATATAACGTGGAAAATCTATATATGTATAACTCCTGGGTATCTAACGTCCTAAGTTGGACTTAGGTCGATGTCTGTTTTTCTTGATTATATCAATAGTTTGGGGATTTACTAAAAATACCTTAACGTGCACAAAAGGTTGTTATTCTACGATTCTTTTCCCATAAATGGAAATTGAATCAAATTAATTCTAAACATATACTAACATTTCGAATCCATTAATTGGACTTATAATTGGACTTATTCAATAACTCAATGTTGGCATTATTTGCCCAAGGGAACAATCTAACAATGACTAGGGACAATATAACAATCAAGTTTTAACTATTCAAAATGAAAGAATAAAACAGAAATTGCTTTGTGAAAAGTCTTCAATACCCTTTCTTTTAACGTCCTTTAAATAAGGGTTTATTTCTGAAAACAAAAATTGTTTGGTGCTAATATGTAATTATTAGTAGTTTCATATACTAAAAAAAAAATTGTGACGTGCAGTAGATTCAATACAAGATACTTAAAGCAGATTTCCTAATTTGTCATTAATGTATATTGTGTTGTAGTCTGTGCAGCTAAAACATTTGCGCCGACGATGTTTTTGTTTTGTTTTGTTTTGTTTTGGCTTTACATCATTTTCAGCTTTTGCATTTCCGAATTTTTAACAAAAAAGAAAATGTAAAATTTAACAACATTTTATTCATCTGTATTAGAAAAATATAACTTGCGATTTTATCATTATAAAGAATAAATTTTCCACTTGCCAACTATGATATTCAAAATATCCATAGAAAATAGATATATATCAAAGTCTTACGTGCACGATTAATGAGCGCAATACATGAACAACCTCTTCAAACTACAGAAATAATATACCTGGAGCTTTGGAGGGTTTGATGAAATTCTAACTATTTCCTCAAATATTTGTATATTGGCAGGGATGTGACAAAATGAGACACTTTTCGCTTTTGAAGGAGGAAATTAATTTCTTTAAAAAACGCACGAATTGGTGTGAGAACTGATAAAGCATAACATAATATCTATATTTAACTACTGATTACAACTTTATAAAGTTATTCTTTTTGAAGGGGGTCACAGTACTATGATCGTTAAAATAGCTATTCAAAGAAAATCACAAATATGGCAATTAATGTATCACTAGAAACTGGGAAGCTTACAGATGGCAATCGTATAAGTTTTATGTCAACTGCGTATCTGATGATTATAAAAACAACACAAATAAAAGCTCTTCTCAGCATCTGGAATATCCGAGGATTCGCCAGAAATGTAGCGATGTTTTGATGTCGTCACACTCGGGATCGATCCTGCTTAAGCAGACGACGTCCTATAATGAATGAACGTAATTGCAATGCAATTATTTATCAAATTATAACGAGTTTGGTGTATTTAAACATGACCTTATTTCACACCATTATAAAGGGAAAGTGAAACTGATTCTGATAGCTAAAACCGTTTGATTGTGAATACACAGGAGAAGGGTCAATGATCAATGAAATAAACCCCACTTTCAAATTGAAAAGCCCTCCGAATAATAGCAGGATGGTATTCGTTCCCTCTTGAAACGCCGAACATGCCCCGGTGCATGCAGCTGAAAATACAATGGCGTCTTATTTTGTTTACAAGTGACTGATTCCTTTATTTGTTTAACGCTGCATTTTTCATCAAAATAATACCATACACGAAGTTAAAGACCTCAGCCTGACCCAAAACAACCATATATTGACGTAAAGCTTAGTAAACAAAGAATATAATTACCCTGGGTATTCATAAATTTTCGTCTCCGTTTATCCATAAAAAATAAAAAAGATAATTTTTTTGGTTCGCCCCCTCCCTATTGCGTAACAAGAGAGGAAACTGCAGGGGGTCGCTGGACGTGTGACGACATGTCATGTATACAGCTCCGAGTGCGTCTACACGATATGTCGTCATCAAATTTTCACCCCCCGCAAAGTAGCGTTCCTCAGAGACGGGGCCCTCGTCAGAAAAACCACCGGGGCTCAACATTCGGGACGCTGTTACTCATTCCACAGGAAACGGAATCTCATGAGGTTGGTTTCAATTTGTTCAGAAAATATATAGCTCCCCGTGGATGAATAAAGTGTATATTTCGAAATTCGGTCAGGCTGAGGTCTTTAAGAGTGAGGCAACAGACTAACATTAAGACTGACGCTAGTGAAGGAAGAGAAATAAGTGAAGAGGAGATGACAAAATAGGCTCTGAAAAATGTGTAAGATGTTATGGGACATCGTCTGCTTAGACAGGACTGGTCCATGGTGTGTCGTCACATATCTCAGCAGCGTTCGAGGAGCTCTTCAGCTGCTATATCGGGGGCTGTATTTTACCGTTTTATAATTGATAATAATCATTACTTCAAATGTTTCCAAGCGTTGAATTTGGATAACCTTGTTTAATTTATGCCATCTATGCAATAATAAGTATTAAGCCAATATTTAAAATCATTAAAGTTCTACCTTAAAAGCCTCTACACATTCTTCCAAAAAAATGAATGACAACACACTGAACAAAAAATAAATAGAATAGCTTAACCCTAATAACAAAGAAAGCCTATTTTTGGCGGGGTATCTGTCGGTTTGGAGATAGTTTGGCAGTTTGACATAGGTTTAGGAGGTAGGGTGGAATCGGTTTTTTAAAGTAATTGAACACAAATTTTGTCACACTTTTATCATTAAAAATGAACTCGGAATACATTTTTATTGAGGTTTATTTTGCAATGATCAAATAAAGAATTTGAATTCTATATAACCTTTGCATTTAAATATAGGCCTATTAAATAATTGTATAATGTTAAGGCTGAATCTACCAATAAGTACACGTTGATATGGACACTATTATGATTAGGAAAACAGTACATTGTAAACAGATTACGTTGATTGTTTCGAACAACATTTCCCTTTACTTGTTTATGGGAATCAGTTTACAGTTGTGAATTGTTACTCTTTTTAAAATCATTTTATGGGTTTTAATAGTCTTTCTACCATTTACACAGTCTGCCTGGTTTTATAACTAACCTTCTTAATGTTTATGGTATATTTTTATTGTATATGACACTCCCTGTTCTATTAATAGTTCACTAAAATCTATATCATATGTGACCCGCCGCCTCAAAACCTACAATAAGTCGCACGGACCACAACGTAGTAAACAGCCCAAAATAGTAAATTTGCTTGAATCAGTCGATTTTTTGTTCTTGATAGAAATGGGTATTTTCATTATCATTCTATCATGTCTCAAATTTGTGAGTCGTAATTCGACTTAGAAATATCTTTTTGGGGCATTTTAAAATGACTCCTTTTTGTTCACCTGTCGAGCTAATGGATGTTTGGAGAGCTTTTGTAATACTTCCATTCAATGCAAAATTACTACTTTACCTCTAAAGGTATTAAATTAATTTTCGGAGTGAGTAATGAATAGGTCCTCTAGGAGCAGCTTGCCAAAATTCAGCCTAATCTGATTATCCCTTCATACCGGTTGCTATGGCCATTTGAATACCCAGTTTTACTTGGGCGCGCACAGAGAGCAAAGGTTTAGCACTCTTTTGTTCCGAACTTAAATTGCCATTTTCTCTGAATAGGAGTTATTGATTGCTGGCTACATGCTTATTCTAAATGTGATATTTAAAGGTGTTATCATTGAGTAAACTAGGCAAGTGATATACCGTTGGAAAGCTGAGAATCTCTACTTTCAGAAAATGTGTAAAACAAAAGATATAATTTTGGCGACTTATTGTAGGTTTTGAGGCGTCGGGTCACATATTGTAAATGTATATTTCAAACACATGTTCTCTCCCTATCTCTCCTGTGTCCAATACATTATTAAGGTCATGCAGCCGACGTAAGTCGTGATAAAATTCCCCGACATCAAACTCATCCACCTCTTCCTCGTACGACGACAAGGATTATGACGACTTCTTCTACAACAACAACAGTGATATTGAATAGGGTGTCTGCGCGTGCGTGAGTTTGTCTGTGCGTGGTGTGATTGTGATATTAAATGGCGGTGGTATTTGAGGCGAGGCCAGCGAAATTCAGGTCGCAATGTTCTTGTTGTGAAAGGAGGGTACGAATCTGGCTGTATGGAATAAAATGCACATGACACACTACATAATAAGGAAGCGCGTGCGATATTCAAATTGCATATAGACAGTCCTTCAACACTTGAACAATGGTGAACCTTTCCCAACAGCAAAGCTTTGCCTGACCTTTCCAGAACATACCAAAATATTGCTTTTATGTGCGTTAATGAAAGGTTTGCGTTTTTTTCAGTAAGAAAATTCGTAGTCTTTATTCACATCTAAGATTGTGCATAGATTTTAATCTTAATTTTGACCTCTTTTTATAAATCATCGTGATGCAACTCCAAACCCATAGAGATAGGGAAATGACATTGTCACATTCTGTAAAGTCGCACTATACTATTTCGTCTATGAATGCAGTTAGGTTTAGAACTATGTTAATTTACATGGCGATGAAACAGGATTGATCACCTGTTCTCCAGTCCCTACACCGGCAGAGAAGTCATTATCTGCTCAGTGAGAGAACATTGCGACCTGAATCTCACTGGCCTCGCCTCAGTACCGCCATTTAATATCACAATCTTAGAACATCAGACAAAGTGGCTTGGACGAGGTACAAACTTGGGATCAGGCAAAATGTTTTTGAAGTTTCCCCCCTTTTCTCCAAAAAAAAAAGAATGTTACAAAATTGAGGTTTTATAACGTCAAGTCCTATTGGAGGATGTGGGCCCAACTGGAGGTGAAGCAAGGCATTCTCTACAGGAAATGGGAGTGTGACCAAGGCCATAAGGTAACATGGCGTGTTGTCTTACCAGCTAAGCTTCGGGAGGTTGTCGTGAAGGAATTGCATGGTGGCGAGTCTAGTGGACACCTTGGCATGAACAAGACTAGAGATAAAGTTCGCATGCGGTTCTACTGGGTAGGAATGGATGCTGACATCCGCTCGATGGTACGGCAATGCAATGTCTGTGCCTCAAAGAAGTCGCCGGCGAAGAAACGAAGGGCCCCCTTGCAGCAGGATTGTGTCGGAATGCCCATGGAGAGAGTAGCTCTGGATGTAGTAGGTCCTCTCCCGCAGACGGAAAGAGGAAACAAGTACATCTTGGTAGTAGGAGACTACTTTACCAAGTGGATGGAAGCCTACCCGATACCAGATCAAACAGCGGAAACGGTTGCAAACAAGTTTGTTAACGAGTTTGTCTGCAGGTTCGGTGTGCCTACAGTACTGCATTCGGATCAGGGCCGAAATTTTGAGTCGTGCGTTTTTCAAGAAATGTGCCGCATCCTCGGCATTCACAAGACACGTACCACCCCATACAACCCCAAGTCCGACGGACTCATTGAGAAATTTAATGGCACCCTGCTTAACATGATCTCAATGATGATTGAACCACATAAACGACAACGGGACTGGGATGAGAAGTTGGCGATTGCATTGTTTGCCTACCGCAGTGCCCCCCAAGATTCCACAAGAGAGACACCTAACATGCTCATGTTAGGGCGAGAACTGCATGTGCCAATTGATTTGACGACAGAGGCCTTAAGGGATGAAGAGGGTAAGGAGCATGATGTGGAGACAGATTATGCATTAACCCTGAGGCAGCGAATTCGGGCAGCACACCAAAGAGCCCGGGACAACTTCGCAGAGAGTGCCCGACGACAAAAGAGGACCTATGATGCGAAGGCAGAGGGAAGTCCTTTGGTAGTGGGGAAGTTTGTTTGGCTTCACAACAAGGCCAAGACTAAAGGCTGATCATCCAACAATTGTCAGATGTCACTTGTAGAATACAAGAGAAGAGAAATGGTAAGATGAAAGTAGTTCATGTGGACAGGTTGAAACCCTACGAAGGGCCGCCTCTTCAGTCCTGGTTAGAAGCGAGTGGTCAGAGCAGTGAGGCTCATAGAAATGAGCAGGAAGCTCCTAGCCAACTTGTACAGCTTCAGGAGATAGAGGAGGAGGTTGACCCCGTTGACAGGGAAGCTTCAAAACTTGTTGAGCCCCCTGTACCAGCACCACGAAAGGTTCATGTCCCAGCCCCTAGAAGAAATCCTCCAAGAAATAGAAATCCCCCTAACAGATACAATACATAGGCACTGATTGGTCTGTAATGTGTAACGCATTTTGAGGCTGCAATTTAACCAATTTATCTACTGTCTGTGTCTCTTTATTGCAGGACGTCAAGATGAGGCATCGGGTGTTTGGAGACGAGAGCTTAAAATGCTACAGCTGCGGAAGGTATTTCTCGCACAAAGAAGCCTGCACAGACACATTGACGAGATGCATCGAAAACGCCGGTCATATGAGTGTGACAGATGTGACAAGGTGTATAGTCGGAGAGACAACCTGAGGGCTCATCAAAGAGAGCGTCATAGCGCAGAAGCAAGAGATCGGTCGACAGACAGGAACCTAAAAAGACAGAGGGATGTTTCCCGGGATCCGACGAGGCATCACACCTTAGCTGTGGAATCAAAGGCGGTAACGCCGAAGCCCAGCATGTCCGTGGAAAAGGAGTCGGAGGATGTTATCGATGTTCATGTGTCCCCTGAAACTCAGGAGGCTGTGGACCCTGTGGTTGTGTTAGAAGAGGCACCGAATCCAAAAGGAGGAAAGCTCCTGAGCATGTTACGCCACATAGGGGAGGAATCATCGGCACCATCCGAAGATTCTGATGCAGAAGTCGGAGAGGAATTCGTCTTCTCGGAAGCTCCAAGAAAGATAAGAATTGGAAAAGACATCCCCGACCTCAAAATGGGTAATATCTTGCCAGGCAACCTAGTCGGTGTGGAGGAGTCTTTTTCTTCTACGTACTTCTCTGTGCACCAGAAACTCATCCAGGAACAGAAAGAAAGGAAATATGTGATGGTAGTCCTAAAAGAATGTGACCAGTCAACGCAAGGTGATCCAAGTACTGATCTCTATCACGTCAACTGCGGGAATTCTTTGGGGAGAATGTCTACGGGAGAACTTGAGAAGGCCTTGGTTGGTCATGTAACTTCTATCATAGAGACGACTACCAAGAGGATATTCCAGTCAGGACTAGTGGTTTCCGAAGAAGAACTGAAGCGCAAGTACACCGTTGACGTGGTGGCAGGAGTCACCAAGGCCCACCTTCTTTAATTGCGAACTCTAAACCTGCAGCTTAGAAGATCCAGTACTTACCGATTCAGCTGAGATGTATTTGTTGTATTACTTACGTACCTGTAATGATATGTGCATTATTTTGTTCAAGTTATGAAATATACGCGGGCTTATTGCATTTGTTAGATAGTAGATGAAAGGCTACGAGAACAGGGTTATGTTTTATCGTTTTAACTTAGATTTGCCCTTATTTTTTTCAGAAGATTTACGTGTACACCTTGATATATCTATGCATTGTACTTATTCCATGTCTTCCTTGCCTATGGTCCTATTTCTTCTACTCTTTCCTTTCTTAACCTTTTCCTGCTCTCACTACTCCTCTTTTGCTCTTTCTCTCTACTTTTGTATATAGATTATTTTTGTAGTTGTTGTTGTAAGGACATTGCCTACAAGAAGGCGCTTTGTTTGATGTTACAGTTTATTTACGCAGCTGAAAAATTCCAGTGCTGACTTTTTATACTTGCCATGTTTATGTAACTTTTGCCTCATGTTCAGGACATTCAACTCAGGCTTCGAAAAGAGTGCTATAGATATATTTTTGAAGACACAACCAGTTTTTCATGTTGAAAGACCGGATTTTCTTATATTTAAGTGTATATACCTGTAGTTTAACTTTAAGAGTTTTTTCAGGTTTATTTTTGTACTTTTCTTGAACAAGTATTCTGATGAGATTTCATCTTGTTTTGCCAAAGACTATTGACTTATGAAAAGTTGTTTTATGGATTATCTTTGCTTAAACCAAAAAGAGAATAAATGTCGCTTACATTTTTGCTTTTATACATGTGGTCCGTGGACTGCCCACTCTTGGGGAGGGGCTGTGTAGCGTAATTAGCCCAGTATTATTGGAGACCGATAGAGGTCGCAGTAGTTTATGTTGAACTATATATGTGTATCGGACAAACTTGTAAGCGCAGTCGATGTCGAGCTGTCTTGGTGACAGGTTTTCCCAGGCGCAGTGCGTACATAAAGTTTCCTGAGCTGCAGATATTGTGTAAGTGTTGTTTATTTGGTTACTCTTACATTAAGTGGTTGCGGGAATGAATGAAATTAGAGAATCCACGTAAGCTTGCCCGACATAGCAACCTAAAGAATTCAAACTCTATGAAAGAAAGACATCGTAGACCAGGTGACTAGAATAGCACGACAATGAACACTTGGGAAAGCGCATTGTTTGCAAGTTGGCTATCATTTGGCAGACTGTCAAATACCCACCATCAATGAACACTATAATGCTTTTCAGTGGATTTAATGAAAAGTATAATTAAATGAATATATGAATAATCATTACACGATCGACGCTTATTTCAGTGCATTTTAAACGAACATGCCAGTTTATGTCAAATTACTTTTATCTGCTCATGCACAAATGTGACCCGACGCCTCAAAACCTACAATAAGTCGCCAAAATTATTTTTTTTGTTTTATACATTTTCTGAAAGTAGAGATTCTCAGCTTTCCAATGGTATATCACTAGTTTACTCAATGATAACACCTTTAAATATCACATTTAGAATCAGTATGTAACCAGCAATCAATAACTCCTATTCAGAGAAAATGGCCATTTAAGTTCGGAACAAAAGAGTGCTAAACCTTCGCTCTTTGTGTGCGCCCAAGTAAAACTGGGTATTCAAATGGCCATAGCAACTGGTATGAAGGGATTATCAGATTAGGCTGAATTTTGGCACACTGCTCCAAAAATCAATTTAATACCTTTAGAGGTAAAGTAGTAATTTGGCATCGAAAGAAAGTATTACAAAAGCTCTCCAAACATTCATTAGCTCGACAGGTGAGAAAAAGAAGTCATTTTAAAATGCCCGAAAAACATATTTCTAAGTCGAATTACGACTCACAAACTTGAGACATGATAGAATGATAATGAAACTACCCATTTCTATCAAAAACAGAAAATCGACTAATCCAAGCAAATTTACTATTTTGGGCTGTTTGCTACGTTGTGGTCCGTGCGAGTTATTGTTGGTTTTGAGGCGGCGGGTCACAAATACTAATTACGAAATCGCTTATTAAACCACGGGACGTTGGTCAGCACTTGAAGTGTAAAACAAGCGTCCTAACATTCAGCACTTACTTTTAGCACTCAATTTTCTGCACCTTATCATCTCCCAGACGCAAATGGCACGTGATGTGTTAGAAATAGCACGTCAAGTGCAAACTTCCAATTAGCACTCGTGTTTCAGCACTTCAGTTTTTACAGTGTATGCTCGTTTCATCTAGTTCTGTTCCGAGATCTGCACCTATTTTTATGCCTTATATTATTGTGTTAACTGCATAGTCGTAATGATCGTTATGATCGTTTCATCCAAGATACCCTAATGCCGGCAATTTTATAATAAACTAGAGTTGTTAAGTGGATCAAATGAATTACAAATCTATACTTCGATCTAAACACTTGTCTTTTAACAGTATGTTCCAGCTGAAACCAAAAACCAACTCACAACAAGATCTTAGTACTTTAAGTTCATTCAATATTGCTTGTTATGTTTCAGAAAAAATCTACAATATTAATAACAAGTACAATATTAATAACAAAACAGTCCATAATTATGTCCCAGTTTGAAAGTGTCTGTATATGAAGATACTAATCACCCCTCTCTCTGAAAAAGAGGTTGAGTTCATCCATGTCCGATTATTCAAGCGTAGTTGACGATCTCAGAAATTCTATCTGGAGAATTGAGTATAAAATAAGAACGGTCTTACCCCGTAGTTGGCGACACCTGGAATGGTGTTATAGAGTTCTGGAAAATCTGCCTTATTCACCCATGGGTGACGATGGTTGCAAGGATGACGGGGTTCTGCCACGACGGCCGATGGGAGGCGTGGTCGTGTAGAAAATGACTCTAAATCTTGGAGCACTGGCCTCCACAACGAGCAACAGTCACACAGTGTCCACAAAGCCGATTCACTAAGAGGAAGATTCTCGCAATTCACATTCAGTAATGCCAAAGAAATGTTATAACTGTAGTAAAGTTGGACATCCTTCTTTTAATTGTCCTGACAAGAAAGGTCGACGTGAGATGGGAGCAAGTCTCGTCGAACGCAGGTCAGCAGATGACACATCATCAGACGGACATGATGCTATAGCAGCAAGACCTACTGACACAGGAGAGACGACTTGTCAAGATGACCAGAAGAACATAAGTCTCATCGTGAGAGAGAATTTCACTGAGGATGGATCAGGAGTGAAGCTAGCGTCTGGCGGCACCCTTCCAGTACTATCAGCGGCAGCAAGTGGTTCACGAGTAGAGATGCTAGTCATCAAGGGAATGGTGAACGGGAAGCCCGTGGATGTCCTTCGCGACAGCAGCTGTACGACCGTCATTGTTCGACACGACTTGGTGTTGGAGGAGCAGTTCACTGGAGAACAGCGGACATGCTTGCTAATCGATCGGACGATCAGGAACTTCAAAGTTGGCAACATTGAGGTGTTGAGGTGGATACTCCCTACTTCAAGGGTAAGATAAAAGTCTTATGTGTACTGACCCCAGTTTATGGTCTTGTACTAGGAAATATTTCTGGAGTTCGGGAACCAGCCCATCCAGAAGTAGACTGGAAGCGAGAAGATCATCAAGCCAATGCTGTGGAGATCAGAGGAAAGAAGCGGCAGGCAGGACGAATAAGACCTCCCGTTCAAGTACCTGAGCCACTGGCTGAAATTGGGTCCCTAGATGATATTATTCAAGCCTAGAAGGAGGACGAGTCATTGGATTCTTCCATGAAACTTGCTGGCAGTGGAGAGAGGAAGATAAGTAAGAAATTCTTCTTGTTTCGTCATCAAGAAGGATGTAATCTACAGAGAATACACAGATGCAACACCAGGGTCAGATGTAGTTCTGCAAGTTCTAGTACCAACCAAATTCAGAAGTCGAGTGCTAAAGCTTGCCCATGAATCTATTTTGGGTGGGCATCTTGGAACGAAGAAGATGTGTGACAGGATTCAGATGCACTTCTTTTGGCCAGGTATGCACGCTGATATAGCCCGCTATTGTCGGTCTTGTAGACCATGCCAGCGAACTTCTCCTAAGGGAAAAGTCTAGAAGGTGCCTTTGGGATCAACACCCCTAGTCGATGAACCTTTCAGACGAGTGGCGATAGACCTGGTGGGACCGATCGAGCCTGCTGCAAGCAAAGGTAAACGGTTCATACTTACTGTTGTAGATTATGCTACGCGGTACTCAGAAGCAGTAGCACTCCGCCGGATTGACACACAGACCATTGCAGAACCACTGATGGACATCTACTCCAGAGTAGGGATACCACGAGAAGTGTTGACAGACCGAGGTAGCCAGTTTACATCAGAGATGATGAAGGAGGTCAGTCGTCTACTATCTATTAGGCAGATGACGACTACACCCTACCACCCATGCAACTGGTTAGTTGATGGTTCAATGGCACTTTTAAGTGTATGCTTCGCAAGATGTGTGAAGAACGACCCAAGGAGTGGGATAGGTACCTTAACCCCCTCTTGTTTGCTTACAGAGAGTCTATGCAGGAGAGTACATGTTTCTCACCCTTTGAACTTCTGTATGGGAGAGTAGTCCGAGGCCCTCTTGCTATTCTTCGGGAGCTATGGACTGGAGAGGTAGAGGAACCAGACACCAAGACTACCTATCAGTAAGTGTTGGATCTAAAGGTCAGACTGGAATCGACATGCCAAGTCGCCCAGCAGAATATAGGCGCTATCTCTGGTGTGGCCTACACACAAGCGAAACTGTAGACGCTGGTGTACATGTGTGTAGGTGCTGTGCTGTTGTGTGTGTAGGCGCCAATCTCATCTCGTGTGTGTATGCGCGTAGGCGCTGCTGGGGAAGTCGTACCGAGCTGCTACTACCACGTTGTTTCTATCCCACCGCTGCCACCAGTGTGGCGTAACCGGGCTCTGCCGGGGTAGCGTTCTGCCTTGCAGTCAAATCTCTTGAACCCGGTCCACGTTCTCAACAATCTATCAGCAACAGTCTTGTGGATTCTTACGAAAATATATCGTACACAACGTGGATTCTCTAATTTCATTCACTCCCGCAACCACTTAATGTAAGAGTAACCAAATAAACAACACTTACACAATATCTGCAGCTCAGGAAACTTTATGTACGCACTGCGCCTGGGAAAACCTGTCACCAAGACAGCTCGACATCGACTGCGCTTACAAGTTTGTCCGATACACATATATAGTTCAACATAAACTACTGCGACCTCTATCGGTCTCCTATAATACTGGGCTAATTACGCTACAGTATTATCTTTCTTTGAAAAGATGTCTATCCTAATGAAAAAGGGAAAGGTCATTTGCGAAAAGTTGCTCAAGGGCCAATACACATGTTTACTCAGTGATTCAAATTTATGGATGTTTCTTTCCTGGGGACCTAGTAACGAGGTATCCATTAACATGTTATTAATGAATGAACTACAATACTAGGAATCGAGTTTGCATACATTACTTGTTGCTATGTCTGACAACCCTCTGGCAAGCTTTCAGGTTGTCAAGAACAACCTTTGTTTCAAAAGTATGTATAAAATTTGAATCACAGGTCTATTACGAAATCGATTATTACGCAACTGTAGTGCAAGAGCCATCATCTGCTGCACAGGCCTGGCGTGGTAAGTAGAACTTTAAGACATTAAATTTAAAACTTCTGTAATTTTATGCGAGGAAAGGTATCCAATAATATGATAGTTACATTAATTTTTGTGGTGGTGGATATGAAGCATGATGAAAAGCAATGAAGTGGAAATGCCATGTTTCAGCCTGTGGCCAACCGTCTACGGTACGCATTGTCGACGTTGACATGAAAATTGTTGATCAGCCAGGCATGGGGCGCGATCGACCGCACGGGCCGGGGCGCGCCTTTCTTTTTTTACAACCAAGCCTAGGCAGAACCCCTTTTTGAAGACTTTGAAACAGACTACAAGTATCGGACTTGTATTTTCTTACTCAGTCACCTTATTTTTAAATAAGCAAACCCTAACCCTAACCCTAATAAGCAAAAGAAAATTTCGTAATAGAAACCTCTGCCGAGGTTCGAACTCGTGGTTCTTTCACCAAGAGAGAACTGGATTATCCGATTGCGCCACACACAACAGCTGCTCGATACCCTTGCTCGTTTTATTATATCGCTATAATTCGTTTTCATGAATATTCATGCAGATTAGTCTTGACGGAATAAACCGTATTAGTATGAAAAATGCGAAATCTGCCTAGGCTTGGTTGTAAAACCTAAAAACGCGGCCGGGGCCGGGCGCGAATTTTTTTTTTCCCACGAACTTTTTGTCCCTGGCGCATGCGCACATGATCATATTCCCCAGACTCATTAATATTCATTAACAAGATCCACTTGATCGAAATAAATCGAAATCGCGCGCCGAAGTCCGAGTGATTGATGATGGAAATGCATCAAGTTTGAGCTATTTGAAAAACAGGTAAGTATGATCTTGAATAACTTATTCCTGATTTCTACGTCATTGTACTTTTGAAATCTTAAATAAAACTTACAGTAAGCTATAAAGTAGTTTTTCCAGCTATTTTCTCCTCACTTTTTTTATTGTACCAGTCCCACATATTGAAATTTATGTAGGGTCAGTGGCTATTCTTACGACAAGTCGTAAGAATAATTATCCGGCTATTCTTACGACATGCGCATACGCTCCATTTTCGTACTCTGCGCACACTTCACTTGTTGAGTAAAAATCTCTCTGTCTCTGTTTTCTCTGTCTCCTCAGCCTTTTCCATATTATATCTGTAGTTCTGTAGAGAGAAAACAGGTTAATGGAATACCTCGTTACTAGGTCCCCAGGAAAGAAACATCCATAAATTTGAATCACTTCACTTAGTAAACAGGTCTATTGCCTAATGACGTAATGATAAGTAGTGGAGATATTAATGAATATTAATGAGGTCTGGAGAATATGACCATGTGCGCATGCGCCAGGGACATTATTTCGATCGAGTGGATCTTGGTAATGAATATTAATGAGTCTGGAGAATATGACCATGTGCGCATGCGCCAGGGACAAAAAGTTCGTGGGGGAAAAAAAATCGCGGGCCGGGCCTGGGAAGTTTGGAAGGCAGTGTGTGTGTTTTTTTTCGTCACGATTGTGGATTACCGAAATGGAACAATTAAACCTCCGAAATTGCCACTTCTTGGTCTAAAGTAATTCTCAGATGATTAAATCCACATGGCATGGTTTTAGTCGATATCAGCTATGTGTATAACCAGTTCATATCAATCTAAAAACAAAAATCTAGACCTTAGTGTAGGGCTGTTTAACAGACTATAGAAGAGTGAGTTTTCAGCACTACAGGTGTGATTTTGTGCATACTGTTTGTGTGTGTTCTTTAGCACTATATTGGGTGCAAAAGTGTTAGCACTAGTAGTGCCGTTTTGGGGACTCTAAAATGAGTTATTTAATGCACTAGAAGTGTTGTTTGCATGCGTCTAATAGCACCAGAAGTGTAAAAGGCTTACACTTAAAGTGTTTAAAGTAGCACTTGGACTGGTGTTGAATTATAGCACTTGCACAAGTGCTACTTTAGCACAATTTGTGCAGTCCCTATGCATGCCCTTACGGGTGCTTCCTCCAAATCTTGAGGTGCTAATAATAGCACTTTATTTTTTAGGGTGTATGATATAATTACGGTAGTCTAATGCGACTATACGGTTAACACAATTTTTGTTTTCTCTCTAGATTCATCGTTTTATTTCATCAATCATGTCAATACCTTGTCGTCAATATTGGCCTACTTATCATAAGCTGAATATCCTGCTTATTTCTTTTTCATGGAGATGTGCTGGTAGAAAAGGCCTGATATTTTGCAAGATATGTTCCAAGGTTTTTTTCAGAAATGAAGGTCAACATAACTTTAATTTCTCGTAACTATATACGCTATATAGGTTTGACAAAAAGTGCAACACTGTTTTTTTTTTGGTGTGTGTGCCTTAAACTGCTGAATAATTTAAAGTTGGAAATCAGGATAAATGTATTACCAACTTTAAATACTTTCAAATCGAAACTGAATGATTTGATTTGATTTTATTCGTCAGGTATATTGCAATACAAACATAACCAGGTACCATGACAGGATAGCCCATGAAAGCCGAAATGGCTTATTTCCAATCATTTAATTACTCATCGTAGTTATGAGCACATCACGATCTCTTGCAGCGCGGTAGACTAAATATATATATATATACATTTATATATAAAATAAATACATGAAGGTAACAATCCACCTGAAAAATAAACGAAAGCGCTTGTGGAAAATCATCTCTGCTCGCTCTGTGTATTTTCTCTCCGTGTTACCTATTTATTTTATACTTCTCAACACGTTCACACCATTTTACTCTTCATTTAATATGTGACCCGACGCCTCAAAACCTACAATAAGTCGCCAAAATTATTATTTTTATTTTATACATTTTCTAAAAGTAGAGATTCTCAGCTTTCCAATGGTATATCACTTGCCTAGTTTACCCAATGGTAACGCCTTTGAATATCACATTTAGAATCAGTATGTAACCAGCAATCAATAACTCCTATTCAGAGAAAATGGCCTTTTAAGTTCGGAACAAAAGAGTGCTAAACCTTCGCTCTCTGTGTGCGCCCAAGTAAAACTGGGTATTCAAATGGCCATAGCAATCGGTATGAAGGGATTATCAGATTAGGCTAAATTTTGGCACTCTGCTCCAAGATGACCTATTCATTACTCACTCCAAAAATCAATTTAATACCTTTAGAGGTAAAGTAGTAATTTGGCATTGAATGAAAGTATTACAAAAGCTCTCCAAACATTCATTAGCTCGACAGGTGAAAAAAAAGGAGTCATTTTAAAATGCCCCCAAAACATATTTCTAAGTGGAATTACGACTCACAAACTTGGGACATGATAGAATGATAATGAAACTACCCATTTCTATCAAAAACAGAAAATCGACTGATCCAAGCAAATTTACTATTTTGGGCTGTTTGCTACGTTGTGGTCCGTGCGACTTATTGTAGGTTTTGAGGCGGCGGGTCACATATATATATATATATATATGGTTAAGGCATTGGCGTTCTAAGCCACGACCCGGGTTCGATTCCCGGCGGAGACATTTTTTCAGCCTTTGCAAAAAATTCAAAAAGGGAGGACAGCTCTGGGGAACTTTGATTGAGCTACGCAACGTTATTCTCGCAATTTCTTTCACATTTATATATATATATATATATATATATATATATATACATAGTTTCTGCGCTCCATTATTACCATTGAGTAGTGATAGTATTTTTATTATTATTATGATTATTATTATTATGATCATTATTATTATTATTATTATCATTATCATTATTATTACGATTATTATTATTGTTATTATTTTTAGAATTACCATTATTGTTGTTATTATTATCATATTTTCAGTTTTAAATGCCTAAACTCTCACAAAATATCCACACCTTCCCCATGCCCCGATCCACCATCGCGATGATATAATGAAAACGTACACTCTAAAAAGTGAAGTGCTGAAAAACGAGTGCTAATTGGAAGTTTGCACTTGACATGCTATTTCTAACACCTCACTTGCCATTTGCGTCTGGGAGATGATAAGGTGCAGAAAATTGAGTGCTAAAAGTAAGTGCTGAATGTTAGGATGCTTGTTTTACACTTCAAGTGCTGAGATAAGCATCGACTGTGCAATGATTATTCATATATTCATTTAATTATACTTTTCATTAAATCCACTGTAAAGCAACAAAGTGTGCATTGATGGTTGGCATTTGACAGTCTGCCAAATGATAGCCAACTTGCAAACAATGCGCTTTCCCAAGTGTTCATTGACGTGCTATTCTAGTCACCTGGTCTACGACGTCTTTCTTTCATAGAGTTTGAATTCTGTAGGTTGCTATGTCAGGCAAGCTTACGTATTATCTTTATTTGAAAATATGCCAATCCTAATGAAAAAAGGGAAAGGTTATTTGCGGAAAGTTGCTCATGGGCAAATTACGAAATCGCTTATTACGCAACTGTAGTGCAAGAGCCATCCTCTGCTGCACAGGCATGCGTGGTAAGTAAAAATTTAAGCCATTAAATTTAGAACTTCTGTAATTTTATGCGAATAAAGGTATCCAATAATATGATATTTACATTAATTTTTGTGGTGGTGGATATGAAACATGATGAAAAGCAATTAAGTGGAAATGCCATGTTTCAGCATGTGTGGTGTGGCCAACCGTCTACGGTACGCGTTGTCGTTGGCATTAAAATTGTTGATCATGCGGGGTCAGTTAGGCATGGGAAGGCGGTGTGTGTGTTTTTTTTCTTCAAGATTGTGGATTGCCGAAATGGAACAATTAAACCTCCGAAATTTCCATTTCTTGGTCTGAAGTGATTCTCAGATGATTAAATCCACATGCCATGGTTTTAGTCCACATCATCTATGTATACAACAAGTTCATATCAATCTAAAAATAAAATCTAGACCTTAGTGTAGGGCTGTTTAACAGACTATAGAAGGGTGAGTTTTCAGCACTACAGGTGTAATTTCGTGCATACTATTTGTGTGTGTTCTTTAGCACTATATCAGGTGCAAAAGTGTTAGCACTAGTAGTGCCGTTTTGGGGGCTCTAAAATGGGTTATTTTAATGCACTAGAAGTGTGGTTTTTGCGAGCCGCATGCGTCTAATAGCACCAGAAAAAGGCTTACACTTAAAGTGTTTAAAGTAGCACTTTGACTGGTGTTGAATTATAGCACTTGTACAAGTGCTACTTTAGCACAATTTGTGCAGTCCCTATGCGTGCCCTTACAGGTGCTGTCTCAAAACCTTGAGGTGCTAAAATAGCACTTTATGTTTTAGAGTGTAGCATTCATGTAACAAACATTTTATATCAGCCTACCAAAATACATAACCCAGCAGTCCGAGCTACTAAACAATATTGTATTTCCTTGTATGTAAGCACTGTAGTGTTATAGCCTTAACCATCTTCGTTGTTATGACAACTTGCTGGTACTCTGCAACCGGGTTGCGTCCGGGTTCATCGAGTATTGATTTAGAGTAATTTGTTACTCAACTGCGTTATAACCTGATGAGTGCAGGTCGAAAAGCTTCGTTATCATGTATCTTTTTCTTGCAATATTGAAATTTTGTAGTAACAGGAAATTATTTTTTTTTTTAAACCTGAATAATTATTCCTATATCGTGAATAATGTCGTGAGCAGTAACTTTGTTATTCATTATTTCCAAACATTTTAGTACTGTAAAACAGGGTGAATATGAATAATAGTTGCCTTACAACATTTTCATTACATTTTTCGTTACAAATGTCCATTGCGACCCCTATATATTGACATAAAAAGAAATTCCATCAATATCAGATTTACTTTTTATATGGAATTTTGTAACTGTTCCTTACATCGCCAGTGGCAAATGTTTTGGCACCATGAAATGTTTATCGGTCTTTTCGTGAATAGTTTGCTGTCTAGTCGCAGCATGAAGTGAGACACCTCGGCCGTGCGCTTTATATACGCCAAGCGTCACGTGGTGGGGATTTGCCGCCAAACATGCACTGTAAAAAATAACTGTAGATTAACAGCTTTTTTGGACTTGTAAAATTACAAGAAAAATACCGTATTAACAGAAAACTTGTAATTTTACAAGTCAAAAAACCTGTTAATCTACAGTTACACTCTAAAAAGTCAAATGTTATATCTACATTTAAAAGGCTGGAGGAGTAACAACATTTTCAAAATGGTAAATGAACACTTTTTAACATGCTGCATCCAACCTTTAAACTATTAGATCCAGCATGTTAAAAGTGTTCATTTACCATTTTGAAAATGTTGTCACTCCTCCAACCTTTTAAATGTAGATTTAACATTTGAGTTTTGAGGGTGTACAAGTCTAAAAACCTGTTAATCTACAGTTATTTTTTACAGTGTGTGACAACGTTAGTTAACGCGTTGTTAAAGTTACAAGTGTGCAGCTCGCGATTACTTCGGAAATACTGCGTGACATTCGTAAATTAATCGTCGCGAACGGTAGACAAATTGACAGTATGTGGACCTCGACGTGAAAGGCTCACGTTTCCTTCTGTGCCGAAGTCACCTGTTCTCAAGAAGTACGAAAACATTTCGTGAACAGGTCGAGATTCGCTGTTTCCGCGAGACATGCGCGAGACAAACTGTCGGAATCTGCTTTGAACTTCACAAAGCTTTTCCGAACATCACGTACGTCTTGAGTAGGTCGTGCATATACAACGAAAGTTTTTAGACATTTTCGAGAGCACATCTCGAGAAAATCGCGACCCGAAATGCTCGAAACGTGTTTGTCGAAATATTTGAGCCTATAACATATGAATGCTAGACTTTGCCATTTTTTTCGACATTTACATCCTCCGCAAATTGTTCACGTGACTCTTGAAAACCCTACTTAAAGGTACTTCACCCATTTTGGTGCCTCGAAATGACTGTTCAAAGAATGCCGTTCAGGCTTTTCTGCAATTCATACCTCGATCCACAGTGCTTCCCATAAAAAAGTTAACAGTTCGGAATAGTCTCCCAAAAATGTTTCAAAGTATCTGGTGGAAATGTTCATACCTTTGAATGGCTACGGGTCTCCTCTACCTAATGACACCCCGAAATCTTGCAATATTTTAAGCTCGAGTGAGCAAAAGCGACGTTTGCGAAAGGGTGCAAAATTCAGACTTGACAAGATTTAGTGTTTCGTTCTGGTTGGTATTACAAATGCGAGAACCTTCAAAAAAATTGACAGGTGGGAAAAAGTCTCACTACATGAATATTTCAAAATATGTTCTTGAAATGTACATACCTGTGGATAGCTGAGGGTCTCTCCTATCACTGTACATGACACCAAACATCTAACAATTTGTTACGCTTAAGTGAGCAAAAGCAATAGTTTTGAAATAATGTAAATTCCATTGTTGACAGAAATTTGTATTTCTTCTCGCTGCAATCAGCAAAGTCGAATGTGTTGAAAAGGCTTAGAAACGTTATAATTATTCTGATCATTAAAAGGCAGATTATGAAAGAATAGGCTTTGTTTTCTGTATGTCTTAAAATATCTCAGCAAAATGGTTGACTGAGAAAACCATCTTGAATTAAAAACTTACCAAAACTAATATTTCAAAACACTAACACTAACCCTACCCTAACCCCAATAAACTAATCAATTGCTCAATGAAGCATACAAATATTGATGTGATATGTAAGGACATATAGAGAACAGAATCTGTTCTTTTTTAAATTGTCTTTTATTGATCAGCATATCAATATTTATAAGTCTATTCGTTACTCTCAACTTCGCTGATATAGTCCAGTTAAGTTAAGTACAAGGTTCTTTATGTTGATTTGTGTTCTAGATGGGTATTGAAGTAAATTCAGCTTGGTTGCCACCTTGGCAACCTTGAGCACTTTTTAAAATTGGCCTAATTAGCATAACCTCCTTATTATGTGCAATATGTAATACATGTATGTTGCTAATCTTAAGCAAGAAAGTCTGAAAACATAAATAATACAACTCTTCTAGTTATGCAATTGTCGTAAATAACATAATTAGCATAATAAGTATTATGACAATATATGGAATTCTTTGTCATTGTTTATCTAGAAAGCCTGAAAACATAAATAATGCAACTTTTCTAGGGTGTTTCATGATGAGGAATTTATTTATGACTCCAATTTTTAATTTTAAGTAATGCAATTTGTCGTAAATAGCATAATTAAGTAATTGCATATGCGCAATATCTGGAGTTCTTTGTCTTTGTTTATCCCGAAAGCCTGAAAACATAAGTAATATAATATTTTCTAGGTTTTTCTATGACGAGGAATTCATTATGACACCAGTTTTCTTTTTTAAGTAATGCAATTAGTGTAAATAGTATAATTAGCATAGTGAGCTAATTAACATATATGCCTATTATATGGATTTCTTTGTCATTGTTTATCCCGAAAGCCAAAAAACATAAGTAATACAATTTTTCCTTGGGTTTTCTATGACGAGGAATTAATTTATGACACCAGTTTTCATTTTTACGTAATGCAATTAGCGTAAATAAAAGTACCCCAACCTCCAAAATATTGCAACAAGAAAGTTTTTAACGGTTTTCAATAGTGTTATCAGACCTCCGGAAAGCGGTTATTTTCAAAATGGCGTCCAAGATGACCGCCGTAACCTAAAAATGGCCTTAAATCATGACATATCTGTCCTAGAGACGTAATTTTAGTGTCTAAACCTAGGTTTGAGGGGTCGAGAAATTCATCCAGACCACTTATAACGTGTTATGGCGGTCATGGAACCTGGCAATGCAAGAAAGCGTCTAAAATGGCCCCAAATTTTCTAAAATTGACTGGAAGTAGACTATTTTTTACAGTGGAGATGAAATTCAGATTAAGATCAGTACAGGATATTCACTGACAAATGTAAAATTATTTTATAACGTATAGAGTAGCTTTATATTCAAGACGGTATCTAAGATGGCCGCCATTATCCATCCAAAATGGCCGCCAGTGCCTAGAAATAGCCATAATCAAGAAATATCAATCTCAGAGGTGTAATTTTGGTGTATACACCTGGATTTGGGGGTCCAGATATCCATATATAGACTAGAAAACCTGGAAATCCAAGATGGCATCCAAAATGGCCCCAAATTTCCTCATGTAAACTGATTTGAGCTATTATTTACTAGTTAGAAGGTTTAATGTAAAAGTATGTTTAAGGGTTAAAGATATTCATTGATACACGAAAAAGGTGTTTTTGAGTAGTCTATTGCTGTGGCCCTTTATACAAGCCAGTATCCAAGGTGATTTTGAAAGTACATATTGATTAATAATAACGATCATAATAGTGGCACGAAAAAGAGACATGATAGCGAAGCTTTTCGACCTGCACTCATCCGGTTATCGCGCAGGTATATAACACATTACTTGAAATCAACTATATTATACTCGGTGAACCCGGACGCAACCTAGACGCCGTAATTTCAGAACAAGCGCAAAGCTTGGACGAACTCCTTTTGTCTGCACAGAAGAGGTTCGTGCGATTGAATGTAGGCGGAAAGCGTAAATGCGCTGAGCTTCTGGCCCGGGACATAATTGAGAATTGATCGTCGGCATAGCTTTGTGTTCAGCAAGTGGAGACCAATCGCTGAATCGCATTTGGCTATCTTTGGTCTGTTAGCGTGCATTTCAGATTTGCAGGTACGGACGGGCTGCGTGCGCTGATTGGTTGTACGGTTCCGAATAGTCGAGGGGATGTGTTGTTTAATGCGATCAGCCAACCGCTGAGAAGTACGGCCCACGTACCTGGCATCGCACCGGCACTGCAATTGGTAAATAGCATTACTCAAGTGGGGGGTGGGTAGTACATCCTTGCTAGTTGACGGTAGCATCCTGTGTGTAGAAAACACAATGCGTGTCGAAACCGCGTAATAGCAACGTGACACTGCGTGTTTGATCTGACTGGCGTATTTTTCAGATACCTTACCCCTCCAGGGTAGTTTGAGATACACGGAGCATTTGGCAGGTCCAAATCTGGTGTCAGATTTGGATTGTGCCTCCAACGTCCGTGTTATGGTGCGAGATATAACATGCTCAGGGTAACCATTGTCAAGGAGAATAGTTTTGATTTTCGCGATTTCGGGAGCTAATTTGCACGCAGAGCAAATCCTAAGGGCGCGGCACACTAAGTTTCTAGTGAGCCCAATCTTGTATGAAGTTGCACTGTACGAGTCCCATCTCGTGTATTTCCCGGTGAATGTGGGCTTGCGGTAGACGGAAGTGATAAATTTCCCATCACTTCTCTCCACGAGAACGTCGAGAAATTGGAGCGCATTGGACAGTTCAATTTCACATGTGAATTTTAGCGCGGGATGGAGCCGGTTCAGTTGTGTAAGGAAAACCTCACACGCTGCGCGGTTGTCAAAAATTGCAAACGTATCATCAACATACCGACAATACACATGCGGGACTATATTCGGTGGCGTTCTGTAGCAGGCGTATTTCATGAAAGGCAACAAAAATGTTAGCGAGCGCGGGGCCTAATGGGAATCCCATAGCCACACCATCTATCTATAAATACATCGTATCATTGAAACTAAACTCAACCGCGCGAGTGGCCAAGTTCATGAGATCAATAAATACGGGCTCAGGAACAGGTGGTGAGTCTAAGTCGCCATGATAGAGATAAGAAGCACATATGTCAATAGCTTCTTTCAGTGGCACGTTGGTAAATAGGCTAGAGGGTTCTAGGACTCCTACACCCCGGACAACCACCCCCCCCCCCCCGGATAACCACTCCTAGGATAACCACCCTCTAGGACAACTACCCCCTAGGGCAACCACCCTCTAGGACGACTACCCCCTAGGACAAGTACCCCCCGGATAACTACCCCCCAGACAACTACCCCCTAGGACAACCACCCTCTAGGACAACTACCCCCCGGACAACTACCCCCCAGAAAACTACCCCCTAGGACAACTACCCCCTAGGACAACTACCCCCAGGACAACTACCCCCCGGACAACTACCCCCCGGACAACCACCCCCTAGAACAACTACCCCAAGGACAACTACCCCCCGGACAACTACCCACGGACAACCACCCCCTAGGACAACCACCCTCTAGGACAATTACCCCCAGACACGTATTTTATCTGTCAGGACTTGCGCCACTGACAAGAGAGGGCTGTATTTAAGCGTCAAGAAGCCCCGCTTTGGAGACTTTGAGAGAGACTACAACTTTAAGACTTGTATTTTCTCTCAGTTTCACCTTATTTTATTTCAGCAAAAGAAAATTTTGTCAATGATACTTTCCTAAATTCTAACATCCCTTAGCCTGCCGAAGCTCGAACTCGTGATTCCTTCATGACGAGCACAACGTGAATCCGAATGCGCCACGCAAGGAACTGCGTGACTGGTTCGCTCATTTTATTATACCCCTACAACTTGTTTTTCATGAATATTCATGCCGACTAGTCTTGACGGAATAAACCGTAAAAAATATATCCCCCGGACAACCACCCTCTAGGAAAAGTACCCCAAATTGGACTTAACATCACATTGAACAAGATTGTGCTCGTTCGCTACGCTCGCTCGCCAAAATAAAATTAATATGGCCTTTAGCAAAATTTCTGCCCCGACCTGCAACAATAAAGCCCAGATAATATACCAAATTTTATTAAACGAGAAGTGTTTGCCTTGTGGGATAGGAGTGAATGGTGCTGTTAGGCTGAAACATAGAAGAAAATGATTCAGGCAAAAGTTTGGCATTAAAACGAAACATGAATAAGGCGGTTTTCAGGTAATTTATATCATCGACCTTCAAGCACTTTCAATTTATCAAATAAAGGATGTGTGTGGTCTCAGTACATATGCGCATGGCTTTCTTTTGCAGAAGAAGGATATTGTTAGTTGATACTTTTGGATGCAGCCCAGAGTACATTGCAATATGAAATGTATCGTAGTATAAGAGTATTGTATAAAATCAATAAAATTCTATCAATAACAAAACATTTGACCCTGTACAATACACCTATTTTTCGAGAAATTGGGGTAATAATATGAGCCACATGGTCACTCCAATCAAGCTTCTGATTGATATACACACCAAGGAAATTTGTACATGTCTTTCTCTCTAACTGAATACCATCCACCTGAATATTTATTTGTTAGCTGCCAGTAGATTTCCTCCCGTGAAAATGAACAAAATTGGTTTCCCTATATTTAGAGAGCGCAGGTTACTCCTGAACCATAAAAAAACTTCGGAAGTTCCGAGTTCAGTTTGTGTTCAAGAGTTTGGATATCACAATGTAACTAAAATACACCTGTATCATCCGCAAAATAAGGTATAATGCAAATCTGCTGAAACATCACAAGTATCATTAATAATGTAAATGAGAAATAATAGCGGGCCTATAATAGATCCTTGTTGGGAGACCGCATTTTAAAATAGTAACATCTGAATTTGTACAATTGCAATGGGTATATTGCCTTCTCATAGATATATAATTTTAAAACCATTGTAGAGCAACGCCTCTTGTTCCATAGTGCTCCCCTTTAGATAGAAGAATTGAGTGATCAAGTGTATCAAAGGCCTTACTGAGATCCATAAATACGCCAACAACATGCAAGGTCGGTAGAATGGCATCGCCTAAATCCATATTGTTCAGAATTTAGGTACTTGTGATTATCCAAAAAATCATAGAGCCTATTATAAACAATTCTCTCTAAAATTTTAGACAAGCTAGGTAATACTGAAATAGGTCTATAATTAAAAATGTACATTGTATCATCTTCTTTATGAATCGGGATCACTTTGGCTAGTTTGAAACTAGAAGGAAATACTCCTGTTGACAATGAGAGATTACAGATGTGTACCACTGGAGTTATAATTGAGCCAATAATCTGCTTTAACAGGGATGTGCTTAATTCATCATAGCCACAGGAGTTGAAGATTTCTAGATAATTAACTTTGCCTGATTTGGACCAACATTTATAGTAAAATAGTTGTTAAATGCATTTGCAAAGTCTCCTGCCGAGGTAAATTCTTTTCCATTGTGGGTGAACTTTTCTGGGGTAGTAAAATTGCCATGCTTACGTAATATATCTTTGACAGTTTTCCAAGTAGAGGACATATTGCCCCTTGCCTGTTGAAATTGTGTGCAGTATGACTTAACGGGAGTAACGTATAATTGACAGTCTGTTCCGATATTTTTTTGTATTTGTCAATATTTTCATAGGCTGAATTTTTAATACTACGTTTATAAAGAATATGTCTTTTTTTATTGACTGGAGAATACCCCTGGTTATCCATGGATGTAATCCTGTTTTCTTGTGTTTAGATTTCTCATATGGAAAATGTTTATTGAAGAAGTAATGAAATCTGGTCCAAAAAATGTCATAAGCTCTATCAACATCACCACAGGCAAGAACATCATCCCAATCTTCTGAAATTAAATCTGTGTTCAGACGGAAGACCCCTTCATCTGTAATTCTTCGCTTCCTTACATCTCTTTTCTTACGAAAAACATTGGTTTTTAAAACCATGAAATATGCAAAACACACGAAGATGGTCAGATATTTCAGAATAAAACAAGCCAGACTGGAAACGGCCTTGAGATGCCTTTATAATTATAAAGATGTATCTAACTATGAAGACGGGTGATCACTAATCCTAGTCGGCTTATCAATCATTATACTGAACGCATTTGAATATAAAATATTTTGGAAACAAAGAGAGTGATGACTTTTGCTTAGCAGATCAATATTAAAATCACCCATCACACAGACAGATTTACCAGAGGAATTGACAGTTAACATAAGAGATTCCAGATCATCCAGAAAATTAGCCACATCAGTGCTAGGTGGTCTATATACAAGACAAACTACAATGTTTTTACTCTCAGGAAGATCAACAGATTAACATTCAGCAGTACCTCTCGGGAGAGGTCATCCCTGGGTTTAAATGATAGAGAATCCGAAATATACAACATTACTCCACCATGCACCCCTGTCATTTGACCGGTCTTTGCGAATTTCTTTGTAACCATTTAATGTAAAAAGAGGTGGAGATTTCGCATTTAGCCAAGTTTCACATATACCAATAATTGAAAAGTTAAATTTCAATGAAGATAAAAGAATATTGACATTTTTATAATTCTTAGAAAGACTTCGAGCATTTCAGTGCAAAAAACTCAGATATTGAGTTTGATTTGGTTGAACTTGCTAAGGATGGAATTCACTTCAGTCAGACCCAACTCCGTAATACCGAGCACAGGTATATACTCCGAAAACGGCGTATAGAACAAGATGAATATAGAGCCCTCATCGTTCAGTGCGAGGCAGTGTGTACAAAAGGCATGGGGAAAATCGTGCAGTGTCGACCTGCTGTTGATAATATATTTTTTCAAAAATAATGCTGCGGATATATTTATTTCAAATGTTTGTCATTTGAAACTCACTTCATATGACGAATCATTCAAAGATTTTGAAGATAATTGGCACGCAGCATTTTTTTTGAAAAATATATTATCAACAGCAGGTCGACACTGCACGATTTTCCCCATGCCTTTTGTACACACTGCCTCGCACTGAACGATGAGGGCTCTATATTAATCTTGTTCTATACGCCGTTTTCGGAGTATATACCTGTGCTCGGTATTACGGAGTTGGGTCTGACTGCACTTGGTACATAATAATTACAGTCGATGTTTTGTTGCAAATTATATTCTTCTACATTCATATAAGGATTGAGGGGACAATAACAGACCTGATATAGTGGTAACAAACAAATGCGAATTAATTGAAATAGGGCAAACGACCGACAGAGGAAAGAAAAGACTGATAAGAGAGTAAAATGAAGCTAAACTACAATATACAATACATGTGGAAAACATAAGGAGGCTGTAATGAAAGGTGATATTTAGATTACCACTCCATATCCAACTTGAAATGTAGCATAAGATAAGATCTTGACCCGATGATGGCTGATTTTTCTCATTTCCATAGGTTTGATTGATTGATTGAAAAAGGTCTTTATTCGATTCTGACTGGCGACCAAGGGTCGACTTGCACAAAATATACATACATAAAAGGTTGCAAAAAGGATAAAGAATGGACATAAAAGGAAAAACGAATTCATACATAAATATAAGAATCAATATACTGAAATTCCATTCAAATACAAAACTAATTTTAAACTTAGGTTGATGCATCTGTAAAAGTATATCATCATGGTTGCCTGATGTCTGGTTAATAAAGTCACTGCCAAATATAAACTCAATTCTAATGAATGCTTAAGAATTATTAGCATGATAATCATTCAATATGTTGATAAAATATGGAATTGCCCTCTTTTTTTAACCGGACTGTTTTACAGAGAGTATTTTTTTATATATCTTAAATTTAAAGGTTCCCTTTTATGGAATTACAAAGGAACTTCATTTAATAGACTTTTCTACTGTGAATCCAGATCTGTCAACCATATTATCTGAATTCCATTCATTAATCTGTAAACTTGAAAATAAAAAAATAACTGGGAACGCCCCTAAAAATTTTGGAAAATCGGTCCAGCGATCGATCACGTCATGTGACGTCACAAGCAGAACGCTCGACTCACACAAGCTGGATCAGTATCGATGTGTGTGTGTTATAGGCTATTGAACTTCGTGTAGATCCCTTCGACTTCGTGCCATTTCAGCTCTTCATTTTAGCTTTTTAAAGACAAAATCCTACATCAACGATGGCATCTTCTTCGGACAGCGAGGACACTTATTCAGGATCAGATATATCTGATTTGGAGCATCAAGTCCCAGAAGAAATTGAAGAGGAATTAGGGGCCCGGCCGTATATGTTTGAGCCAGACAGATTCTGGGCAAGATTCTGATGACAGAGACGTCCCTGATTTTAATAACGGAGAGGATATCGACGGGAGACTTGGGAATAACAACTGGTAATTCATTTTTGATAATAAATTACCGATTAAAGTTTAATTCACGCATATGCACGTATTATGAATCTTGTTTACGCTTGCAAATTGCCCGAGAGGCTGAGCTGATACTTCGCTGATCGAGGCAGTGAGCTCGATGTGCGCAGGGCTAGTAACGGTACCGGTACACGCCGCGCCCTCCGTTTGGTCGTTCGCCTGCTGGCCCTGCCTGGGCTTGCTCTTGGGCAGTTTTACTGGTGCATGGGGTGGTAGCGTTTGATTCTAGTAAATTCTAACATTGATATCCAGAAAACTCTTAGCTCTCCTGTTATCTTGCTTGTTTTCTTTGTGCTGCTACACTAAGTGTAGGCACCGTTATAGTTGACAATAGATATGATCTTCTTCTTCTTCTTCTCCCTCCGCTTTTATTTTTATTTATTTATTTTTTATTGTTTATTTTTATTGTTTATGTTATTTTTTTTTTTATTTTTTTTTTTTTTTTTTTTTTTTTTTTGGGGGGGGGGGGGGGGGTTCTGTTTACACAGAACGGTAATTCATCAAATACTGATAATGAGAAGAAAAGTGTTTAAATATGCAAATAATATGTACACACGCACACACAGAGATACACATATATTATATTCTTTATATGTAATTGAACACATTCAAATTCATTTCAGCATGGCCACTCCCCCACATCCACTGTCTAATAAAAAGAAAATCCCTCAATACCATAACTCACAAAAAAACTTCACGAAGTAGGTCTGTGAAGTTGTTTTGATATTCGTTATTCGTTATTCGATATTCATTTGATATTCATTTTATATTCAAAAAGGCCTAACATCGGATCTTTTTTTTGGACGTATGCCTGGCGCCCACGGTCCTCGATCTAATGCCATGGTGACCTTGACCTTGACCCCTCAAGGTTTCGGTCAAAAATGGCACCAAAAATGAATACTAGCTTTTTGACAACTGAAAGTGGCCCAAAATCCAAAAATTTTTCCACCCCTGCCTGGCACCCACGGTCCCCGATCTAATGCCATGGTGACCTTGACCTTGACCCCTCAAGGTCACGGTCAAAAATGGCACCAAAAATAATTAATAGCTTTTTGACGATCTGAAAGTGGCCCAAAATCCAATTTTTTTCCACCCCTGCCTGGCGCCCACGGTCCCCGATGTAGTGCCATGATGACCTTGACCTTGACCCCTCAAGGTCACGGTCAAAAATTGCACCAAAAATGAATATTAGCTTTTTGACGAACTGAAAGTGGCCCAAAATCGAATTTTTTCGACACCTGCCTGGCGCCCACGGTCCCCGATCTAATGACATGGTGACCTTCACCTGGTCAGGTCAAGGTCATCAAAAAGATAGTATTCATTTTTGGCGCCTTTAGACAGTGGATGTGGGGGAGTGGCCATGCTGAAATGAATTTGAATGTGTTATACATATAAAGTATATAATATATGTGTATCTCTGTGTGCGTGTGTGTACATATTATTTGCAAATTTAAACACTTGTGTTCTCATTGTCAGTCTTTGATGAATTACCGTTCTGTGTAAACAGAACCCCCTCCCAAAAAATAAAAAATAAATAAAAAAATAAATAAATAATTAAATAAATTAATAAATAAATAAAAAACAAAGTTATGAACTTAACTAATGAATAAATAGACAATACATAAAATATATAAACTACTTCATATGAAGTGAACGGGCGGGAATGTTATTAATCTATTAAAAAAATGAAAGCCGACGGTTTCGAACACCTCTTTTCCAAAACTGGTGTTGTCTGTAAGTCGGCGCACGCCACACTCCGAGCTGACTATGAGCAGAGATCGGAATGAGTAGGACGAAGTAGACCCGTGTGACGTTGTTTGACCAATCATAACGCTCCATTCCCACTTCGGCAGATATCCATATTTTCAATTATTACCGATGAACATTCCCGTAATTTTTCTTGGTTCCTGACTTCGGTAAAGCATAAAATTAAATAATTGTTATATCATCGTGTTGAAAAATGTCTGTATTGATGATAATATTAATTTGTCTGTATTGATGATAATATTAATTTGACGCAATTATGATTTCTGTGCGAAAATCGGCTCTACTCATACAGATCGATTTCTTGAAAAAAAATCAAATTTGTTAACCCATATATTTGTCCCCAAAATATGCTAAACATGATTTTTATGTGATTATCCCGAAATTGCAGTTTCATCTGTAATATCAGACCAATTTCTTGAGAATTGAACAATTTTAAGGGCAAAAAAAAAAAACGCCGATCGGAAAGATCGTCTGCACAACTCATTTCGTATGTAAAACACGCAGTGCATACGTGCTGAATAGAGTAGAGGCGATTCGCACTGGCTGCGGTCTGACTGCATATGGGATGATGATAGTCCTATAATGTCAAGATTCTATTTATAATAATAATAATAATAATAATAATAAATTTATATACCGCAAAGTTAATTTGATTTGAATTTGAATTTGAATGTGGGACGCTGAACTTGGAGGGGATGGAGGGGGGAGGGGGGGGGGGGGGGCTCCATGTGGTTCCAGGGTGCTGATGGGAATGTCACTGGTCTTTGGATGATGACTATAATCTCTTCGCATTCTTTTCTTTATAGGCGTCCTGGCTTAGCAGTCCTTTCTCCACATGTGTATATGGGGCATCGTACATCATTATTTCAATCATCACTGAACCGGCCTTTGCCAAAAATTCAACATGTAACTGGGATTAATTTTAAAACTTTTGCAGCATGACTATCACATCGATTCCGGATGAATGTCTGGGTCTGGGTCATCATAAGTTGTATGCTACTTAAATGGAATATTTGATTTGATTTGATTTGGTTTAGTTTTCCGTTTCAAATCTAGCATAATATGATATTTATATATATATATATAGATTTCAATGAAAATAAAACAACGTAATAAATTTGTATAGTCAAACTATTAACACAAGAGATAAGTATTGCCAAGAGTACATAAGATTAAATAGTATAAACGGATCATCAGTCACCTAATACATACAATGAAACGGAGGGGCATGTTAAGGAGGCTAAGCTGGATAGAATTTGGACCTCATCATGGAATATTCTCGCCACACCATCGACACAGGTACATGAGCCATTGGGAATGGGAAGCTTCCATGCCATTATACCATTACCTACACTCTTGATACATTTTCATACATTAGACGAATCTAATTTCAAAGAGATGGGCCGAATATAGAAATGCCTATTTTGACCAAACGAATCCTGCACCCTTAGCCAAATCACATTATCTGGCATGCCAAATAGCCTGGGAAAGCAAATATCTTCTCCTTCTTTCACAACAAAATTGCCTTTATGAAATAAAGAGTATAAATGGTGAGTAATGTCGATGGAAAATGTAAATGTGCCGTCCTTACGAGTGTATATCAGCGAATGAGCTTTCAGTGAGCGACTACCTGAATTAACTTCATTAAACTGAAGGTTTGGGGACAGAGATAGACACATCTTGAACTATAGCATGCCTAACCAATTTCAACTATTGAATTTTTTAGCTTTGGAAAGTAAAAATACAAAACACGTTTGCGCCCTCATTTGACCGTACTACGTAAAATCGGAAAATAATTAGCGGGCTCTCATGCCCAAGCCATATACAATCACTCAAAATGTCCGCGCCCTCGAAGCGCCTACTGGTGGTGTAGTTAACGAACATACGTGTCACACAAGCGTCTCCATCAGGTAATAAAAAGCAGAACGTATTTCGAGTGTTCTCACAGGACAAACTGAATAGATTCATAGAAACAGGTATACGATATTGAGGATTCAAATTTAAAGGTTATCAACATAGCAAGATGGATTTCATGATTTAATTAAACCTAATTTCCCTAATCATGGATATATTTTCATTCATAAAAAAAATCTATATATCATGTATTCGTCTCTACAGTTGTATTTGTCATTGCACCATTAATTAATATTAATAACATTTCTGAAATACATAAAAAAAGGAATATTCCGTACTATTAACCATATCAGACATCTGAGCAATGCATTTTTTTTGGCATTTTATTGCCTGCCTTTGACAAGCACAAAAGTTCGGGCCGATAAATTGTTTATTGCCCGGTTTCGAAAGTTAACGGGATTTTGCGTGTTAAATAGTGGGCAATTACAGTACGTTATTGTATATTAATAGTTTGCCCAATAATCTTTTGCCCAATAGTCTATTTGTTTTCTTTCTTTAAAATACAATTGAAAATTTGAGTATATTTTACATTATTTTCGGTTAACGGTTTACGATTTCATGTATTTTGGACGCTATTCTACTTAGAACGCACTTTTAATCTGCTAACTGCCCCCCCCCCCTCTCCCGTATAAATAATTACACGGACATTAGGTCATCAACATCATTTGGGTATCATTGCGTGATATCATCCACTGTTTCTCAAACCTTAAAGTATTATTATATCCTTTGGTTGTGATTAAGTGGCGTCACAAAGAAGTGCCCCCTACTAACTGGACCCATTCTAAGCCAATCATACAACACCATTTCTCCCTTTAACACAGGAAAAGCTATCAGGAATATATACCTTTGAAAGGTACTACCAGCAATTACTGATGATCGATCACCATTCGAAAAGAACGACGAACTGGCTTAGAGCATGTTTAAATATAAGTGAGTGGCCAAATAACTTCGCCCCATTCTCTCCAATTTAACGAGTCGACATTGACATTCGCTTTTCTTGTTTGCTCCGTTGCACTTTGTACATGAGTGGGCAGGACGAATAAAGTGACAACATGGGTCAGTGTATACCTGGTCTCTTAGTCATCGCTTTGATCTTTACAAGAACAGCATTATCCCAAAATGCAAGTATGTTGTGGATATCTTTATTCATATTAATCTCTTGTTTTGTTTTGTTTATTTATTTTGTTTATTTAAATGATAATTTTGAGATTCAGGAGCGAAGAGGAAATTTAAAATTATATACTTGACCATGGCTTCATAACTAATGTTCCATTCAAATAGGCCATAATCAAAGGTTTTGGGCCAAAACGCGCAATTACCCAGTCACTACATTCAGTGCGCAGACCGTCCACGCGCTAGTGAACATCAATGGAGCAAGTGTGTAGCCTCTTCCATTACGCGTAGTGAGGGGTGTCCCAAGGAACGGAGGGGATAAGCCTTTGTCTATATTCCAGTAATAGCGTGGGTATCATTTCATGAAAGTTGTCAGCACTGACAAGTTGTCATTCTCCGACTGTTTGATTGATTGATTGATTGATTGATTGATTTATTTACCAACAAGAAGAACATACATGTATGACAATATAACGGTATAACATTTTACACATGATAAACATGACAAATCAAAAATACTTCAAAAAGCAAAAATTAATGGTAAAATGGAACCAGAAAATAGCACATGTGCTAGTCGAGCCTGGCCCCAGGTCAAAGGTATAATGTACTGAATTAATATGTTAACTAAGTAAACTGCACAATGAGAATAACTATATAAACGTAAAAATCCTAAAGTCTAAGGTTAACACTAGGTATAATGAGTTGTGTAATCAAATAATTTAACAAACATAAGTGAATTAGAATAGACATATTAGTATAACTCAATACAAATATAAACCAAAAAAAAAAAAAAATTATTTATCTTTTAATAAAAAAAAGCTTTATAGAATGCCGAAATCTAGATCGTGTTCTTTCCAATCTGATATCACTAGGTAGTCTATTCCAACAATCGCTACCCACAAAGGACAATGGAAATCTACCCTGAGTCGTTTTAAAAAGTGGGAGATGCAACTGGCCCCCTTCTCTTTGTCTCGTTGAATAACTATGCTGTATGATTGTACAATAATCTATAAGAGAGTGAGGTAGATTCTTATGTACTATATAAAACATAAAAGTGGCTACAGATATATGATGTACCTCAAAAACATTCAAAATTTCCATAGATTGGAATATTGGCCGTGTGTGAGATCTAAAACCACTAAAGGTAATAGCTCGCATAGCCATTTTTTGTGTATAAAGTATACTATTGAGGTATGTTTTGTAAGTGCTCCCCCACACCTCAATACCATATGTGATATGCGGTTGTATAAGAGTTTTATATAACAATATCAGTGTATGTTTCGGTACAAAATGGCGCAGCCTAAACAAAACACCAACCTTTTTTCTTATGCCTTGATTTACCACTTCAATGTGGGGTCTCCAAGTCAAATGTTTATCAATATGTATACCAACAAAAGTAGCCACATCAACCTCTTTTATTTCTTTCCCAAATATTTCAAATCTTCCTCCTAAAACAGGCTTCATCCTCCGACTGCTTAAAAGTATGAAATTAGTTTTTGTTGAATTAATTGTTAGCCTGTTCGCAAAACACCATTCTTGCACCAGTTGCAAATGGGTATTAACCTCGTGTACATCAATAACACATTGATATTACTTTAGTAACAGTCAGTGGCCAGTGCTTCTCAGCCAATCAAAACCAATTGACAGTGCTGTCTAAATTAGTCGGAGGATAAATGTTGATGAAATACCCCCCAGATGATAACCCCAGATTGTCTTTTTCATTCATGTTTTATTACCCTGTTAATTATAGAAATGCAGGTATGGAAATAACGTTTATATTCACTTGGACGTGCACCCTCCAACACAAATCCAAATACACAATACACTGTACATTAAATTTCACATTTCTCTTTCTCTTCCTCTCTCTCTTGACTCTTTCTCTCCCCTCCCCCTCCTCTTTCTTGCTCCCTCCCTCTCCCCCCCCCCCTCTCCCTCTCTCTCTCTTTATCTCTCTCTCAACCTCTCTCTCTCACTCTTTACTTCCCTTGTCTTTTTCTTGTTCCCCACTGTTTACACGGTAAAAATGAAAGTACTCAAACATGTTTCCCCAGCATAGAACATGAATGATACAAGAGTGCAAAATCAACTCGAGTCTAGATGAACAACTAGGCCTACGTACTAGGTCTTAGATTAGACCTAGAATAAATCTACGAGTACTGTACGGCAATTTAAGCCTTCAATTTTACTGTGTAATGTCATAGGCCTAACTTACAACACAACACGTTTTAACAGTTGTGTGTGTGTTGGAACTTGGAACTGGATTTTATTTTCCTGCTTTTCTCTACAGCAATATTAATTCTACTATAGACTATACGGTACCCTCTATGGATCATTGATTTACTATTCTGGTCCATTGTGACTGTTAAAGTATAAGTCATAAAAGACGAATTTCACTAATACATGTTTGCCTAGTTTGTTTATATCTAACTAAGATTTGTATGCACCCGACTGAACTCTTCGCATGTATGTGTGTGGCCTACAATATACCGGTAGGCCTAGTAGTACCGGTACGTACGTTTAGTCTCCCACTCACCTATTGACGAAATGGTACGGCTCAAATAATTAGACTCAGACAGTCATTCAGTTTTTGCAGAAAAGAGAAAAAGAAATACACTTGAAAATCCACTCCATATGCTTTTAAATTAAACAAAAATGAGACTGGAAATGGTCCTATCGATGATAAAATTCCTTATGTATGGTCAGTTTATTTGAATAAATCCTGAAAGAAACATGTAAATGGGGATTTCACGCAATTTTATCTCGACGATATCTATTTTCGGTGAAGTCAAACTGCGCGGAAGATCGTGAATCATGTGATAAGAATGACGTCATCCACTGGGATTTTTAACCAGATGTCTGATTTGAAGAATTGATTTGGAGAAAAAAATGATCACTGGATTTCTGTCCAATCAAAATTTAACATCGACCTGTCAAAATCCGTTCACCCCGCAGTTCAACGAACTTTTAATCTAGAACGATTCTTTGAACAAGTTTCGAGGTGCATACAAATTCAGGAAATGTTGCACATTTTGTTTCCCATAGACAAAGGGTCTGGTATTGGCAAATTTGATCTAAAAATGATCATTGGATTCTGAAATGAATAAAACAAATGATATAGCATTCGAAAAGCAATAAAATGACCTTTCAGAATCAGTTCACCCCGTCATGAATAGGCAACGCATAAAAATAATTTTATAAGAAGAATTTATTACAAAAATGTACACATTTTTGTTCGCACTTTACGTGTTATAGTGCGTGCGCGGAACACACGGGGAGAAAATGCGCGTAAGTTTTCATTATGGGGTAACGAAGTGGAACACCCCCCCCCCCCCCCACCACCTGCCATAGCAACACCATCTATATGTGAATACATCGTATCATTGAAACTAAACTCAACCGCGCGAGTGGCCAAGTTCATGAGATCAATGAATACCGGCTCAGGAACAGGTGGCGAGTCTGTGGCCCGTATTCTGAACTCCGGTTTAACTTCAACTCCAGTCTAAGTTAAACCAGAGCTTTATCAAAACTATTCATGACGGGGTGAACTGATTCTGAAAGTTCATTTTATTGCCTTTCGAATGGTATTTTACAAGCCATGCGTTGGCTTTTCGCGTAGGCCTACACCAGTTTCCGATCAATGAGGCTACTGTTGTTTTTTTGTTGTATTCTGTTTTGTTTCTGTACTTGTTTTTTTTTTTACTCCTTTTGTCTGTTTCACCTTATTGTTATCTGATTTTTACGTGTTTGTGTTTTTTTTTGTATCTTATCAAATGTTACGTTTGTATTTTTATGTTTGAATTAAATTGCTAATAAATCTTATCTTACGATAAGGATGAAATCTAAAAAAAAAAAAAAAAAAAAGTCCAGTTGAAATTTCTGTAGAGAGTTAAGCCATATTAGACTGGAGTTTAAGTTAAACCGGATTTCATAATGTAATTTTCCAAAACTATGGTTCAACGAGCAGTTTAGACTGAGTTTAAACCACACTTAGACCGCGGTTTAAGTTAAACGGAGTTCAGAATACGGGTCTAAGTCGCCATGATAGAGATAAGAAGCACAGATCTCTATCATGGCGACTTAGGCTCACCACTTGTTCCTGAGCTCGTATTCGTTGATCTCATGAACTTGGCCACTCGCGCGGTTGAGTTTAGTTTCATTGATACGATGTATTCCCAGATAGATGGTGTGGCTATGGGATCCCCAATAGGCCCCGCGCTCGCTAACATTATTGTTGGCTTTCATGAAACGCGCCTGCTACAGAACACAACCGATCTTTAATAATATAGTCCCGCGTGCGTATTGTCGGTATGTTGATACGTTTGCAATTGTTGACAACCGCGCAGCGTTTGAGGTGTTCCTTACACAACTGAACCGGCTCCATATCCCGCGCTAAAATTCACATGTGAAACTGAACTGTCCAATGCGCTCCCATTTCTCGACGTTCTCGTGGAGAGAAGTGATGGGAAATTTATCACTTCCGTCTACAGCAAGCCCACATTCACCAGGCAATACACGAGATGGGACTCGTACAGTGCAACTTCATACAAGATTGGGCTCATTAGAAACTTAGTGTGCCGCACCCTTTGGATTTGCTCCGAGTGCAAATTTGCTTAGCAACACTGGCAGAATTCATCCTCAAACATAATTATTTCAAGTTTGATGGTGAATTCTTTCTTCAAAGCAAAGGTACTGCAATAGGTACAAAAATGGCTCCCGCTTACGCAAACATCTTCATGGCCGAGTTGGAGGAGGACTTTCTCTCGAAATCTCATCTTCAACCCAGTTTGTACCTCCCGGTACATAGATGATATTTTCATGATCTGGCCGCATGATATCGATGACCTCAAATCCTTTCATGAAAGGTTTGATTCACACAACGGTAACATCAAATTCACCATGGAGAGTTCACGAGAGAAAGTCCACTTCCTTGACGTCACGGTCACTCTTTCCCCCAATGGGCAGAAACTCCAAACCTCGCTATACACTAAGCCGACTGATTCCTTCACCTATCTCAATTATAACTCATTCCATCCTACGCACATCAAGGAGTCAATAGTGTACAGCCAACTATTGAGGTACAAAAGAATAACATCCGACCCTCTTACCTACGAATCGGATGCATTGCAGCTTGGCAGGCATTTCATTGAACGTGGTTATCCGATCGACATGATCAAGAAATGCATGAAAAGGGTCAGCCAAAAAAGTAGGGAGAATCTTCTCGTCCAAAAAAGAAAAAGCAAAGGAGAAGTAGCAGTCCCATTTGTCTCCACGTACCACCCGAAATGTCGTCAACTTGCCCTTAAAGTCAAGAAAGAGTGTCCCACAATCACGGCCGATGAAAAACTTGATAAAATCATTCCTAGGGCCCCCTCCATGCACTGAAAAGACTACTGGTGAGAAATCAGCTACCTGGCACACCTCAACCTAGAGGTAACAAGCCATGCGGGAAATCGCGCTGTCAAATTTGCCCTCACATAATAACGGAAAACTCCGTACGGCTCTCATCTGGTTATACGATCTATCCTCCCGATCACAACTGTGATTCAAGTAACATTATGTACTGTTTTCTTTGCGACCTGGTGAAACAGGTACTAGATTTAGAGTGCGATTCAATAACCACATATGTACCATCAGGCAACGGCGTACTGGTTTCCCAGTAGCCGAACATTTCAGCCAAGCCGACCATTCCCTGAATGATCTTAAGATCTGCCTCTTCGGAGGCGGGTATAAATCCGCTGATGAGAGAAAACTAGCTGAATTGCGCGCTATTATTCGAAGCAAGAGTTTTCAGATTGGGCTCAACAGAGACCTGTCATGGCTAGAGAAATATAGTTACTTTAAGTAGTAAATGTAATTATCATAATGCCTCATTACGCCTCAGTTTGTTAGAGCTCACCGGTTATGACCTAAAAAAATCTATAGGCCTATGTTTGATGTGTTATGTTGGGGAACCGACATTTGCTCCGGCGGCAATTGCTCCTGCGACAATTGCTCCGAAAAATACGACAATTGCTCCGCGACAATTGCTCCGCGATAATTGCTCCTGCGACAATTGCTCCGTCGACATTTGCTCCTGCGATAATTGCTCCGGCGACATTTGCTCCTGCGACAATTGCTCCGTCGACATTTGCTCCTGCGACAATTGCTCCGTCGACATTTGCTCCGATCGAGCGACAATTGCTCCGCGACAACTGCTCCGTCGATAAAAATGCATATATGCGACAATTGCTCCTGCGACAATTGCTCCGTCGACATTTGCTCCGATCGAGCGACATTTGCTCCGCGACAACTGCTCCGTCGATAAAAATGCATATATGCGACAATTGCTCCTGCGACAATTGCTCCGATCGAGCGACAACGGCTCCGTCGACAGAAATGCTTATATGCGACAATTGCTCCTGCGACAATTGCTCCGTCAACATTTGCTCCGATCGAGCGACAAATGCTCCGCGACAACTGACTGCTCCGTCGATAGAAATGCGACAATTGCTCCTGCGACAATTGCTCCGCCGACATTTGCTCCAAAATATGATTATTGTTCAGTCGTTAAAAATGAATATGCGACAATTGCTCCGCGACAATAAACTCGGTAGACATGGTAGATAAAAAGGAATATGCGACATTTGCTCATCGACAATTGCTCCGCCAACATTTGCTCCATTTGAGCGACAATTCCTCCGCGACATTAGCTCCGTCGAAGAAAATGAATATGCGACAATATCATTGCCTCGAAATATCTCGAATATCTCGAAATACATGTATGTCGAGACAATTACTACCGTACCTCTAACTGCTTATTCCACGAGAGTACGATGACACTGGCGTAAATCCGTTTCGAGGAGTGGGATGGGGAATGAACAAAATAGTTTGCCGAAATTTCTTGCTCACATTAATTTGACTATACACACCCCTCACCCACACACCCCAAGACACATACTTTTATTTATTTTGCGAGCGAGCCAAAAATTACCATATCTTGCCTTAAAAGAAGTCTCGTTTTTTTGTCAAAATACACTCTGGACTTATAAGATATTTAAATGGTATATTTGGTTACCTCACTGCCAAATATTACATACTTCGCTGTTGCAAATGTTTGCTGTCCAAAACCACACTGTTTCTAAACATTGCGAGCAAGGAAAACGCACTCTCTTGGGGATAAAGTATCATTTCGTCATCAAAATACACCACAGGCCTATAACCTTTCTAAAATATATTCGTCCGCCTCCCGTTGCATGCCCAATTTGTTTGCCTTCCCAATAAGTTTCACTCTAGCTTTTCAGTGAGCGCAGCGAAAAATATTATGATATTCGGGCATCCGCTGCTGGAATAAAAATGATTGCTAATCGAAAACGTCTTGTTTCTAGATTTTATAAGCGGGCAAATATTGATTTTTTTTTAAATACTAAGAACAGGTTTAAGTGTATTGTTACAATCCCTTCTCGTGATTTTAGTAACGTACATTTATCGGCATCTTCCGTTCACACAGAGAGTATGATCAGGGTGTGATGATATGAATAGGCTAATGGTCACAGGCGGTCATGTCCTGAAAATTCATCTATTTTAGGTCAACTTGCCGCTCGAATCCTTGCAGACATAACTATCACTTTATGAGTTAAAGAATTAAGCATAAATATTGGATAAAAGACAAGATGCAAACCTATTCCCTTTCTTGATAATATAAATATAACCGGCATAGGCATAGTGAAATCAAGCGAGCGAAGCGAGCAACGCTTTAAATTAAATTAAATTCAATTCTTTTCAATTCAGCTTTATTCAGATTCATATATAAAAGAGTATCATTAACATTAACATGCAAGAAATTATGATATAGTTTAGTGTGTTTAGACGGGCATAGTCATTAAAATTGCATGTAATTATTAAAACATAAAAAAGACTGACAATAAAAATAGGAACCTGGTTGCTGTATAAAAACCCTTGTGGGTTTGTCTTGACAGCCACGTTCAGGTTTTCCCTTCATTGTCATTCCTCTTTTTCCTTTCTCTTTTCCATTATTATTTCTTCTTTAAAAATTGGGGGTATAATTTTTACACGCCATTCACCCTTCTTCCACCTCTACAAGCGATTATTTTAAAAATGTATTTATGGCTAGACAGGGGCGAATGGGGGGCTCTGACAATCAGCCCTGGGCACCCCGCACAAAAAAGTGAAGATGGTGAGTGTACAATATATTTTGATCTAGTCCTTTAACCTTTAGTGTGCACATTTTCTCTTTGCATTTAGATGTTTTTAAAGAATCCATGTTCGGGGGGGGGGGGGGCGGTGAGGTGTTTTGCCGGAGCTAATGTCGCCGGAGCAAATGTCGACGGAGCTATTGTCGAGGAGCAAATACTTATTTCTATTTACTGAGTTTATTGTTGCGGAGCAATTGTCGCATATTCATTTTTATCGGGGGAGCAATTGTCGCATATATTCATTATTATCGACGGAGCAGTTGTCGCGGAGTAGGTAATTGTCGCTCGATCGGAGCAAATGTCGACAAAACAATTGTTGCAGAAACAGTTGTCGCAATTGTCTCATATATTCATTTTATCGACGGAGCAATTGTCGCTCGATCGGAGTAAATGTCGACGGAGCAATTGTCGCAGGAACAATTGTCGCATATATGCATTTCTAGCATATATGCATTTCTAGCGACGGAGCAGTTGTCGCGGAGCAATTGTCGCTCGATCGGAGCAAAAGTCGACGGAGCAATTGTCACATATATTCATTTTATCGACGGAGCAATTGTCGCTCGATCGGAGCAAATGTCGCGGAGCAATTGTCGCAGGGGCAATTGTCGCATATTTGCATTTCTATCGACGGAGCAGTTGTCGCGGAGCAATTGTCGCTCGATCGGAGCAAATGTCGACGGAGCAATTGTCGCAGGAGCAAATGTCGTCGGAGCAATTATCGCAGGAGCAAATGTCGACGGAGCAATTGTCGCAGGAGCAATTATCGCGGAGCAATTGTCGCGGAGCAATTGTCGTATTTTTAGGAGCATTTGTCGCAGGAGCAATTGCCGCCGGAGCAATTATGTCATGCACTGTTCATTTGCATATATTATTGCGTCTTTTGAGCTCGTAAAAATTAGCACAGAAATTTTGATCCAGCAACCATGCGTGTTGTTATGTGATTGATGTATTTTGCGCGGCTAAACGATATGTACATGTCTTTAACTTATGTGTCTTACTTCTTATGCACCATTCTTTTTTATACATTATTGCGTCATAATTGAATTTATGGCTATTACGCTCATTAGGTTTAGCGCAAACTTCGAGCTAACTACCGCGCGTGTTGCCATGTCAGTTTGTTATTATGTCACTATTTATGAATTTTGCGCTAATTAAAAAATAAGCGCTCAAAACTTTACCTAGCAACTAAGCGCGTTACCATGGTATATTACATTGTCAACTTTTTCTGAGCAGAGCTTCACATACACATTTCACTTTGTTCATTACCCTGAGGAAGATCCGTGAGGATCGAAAATTTGGTGAAAATAAATATAAAAGTTGGAATTCAATGCATTACCAATGTCTTCTCTGGAATTCATTCATTGTATCTCTCTTCATGCTTTTCCAACACGCGGTTATGAAATATCATTATGTATATATATATATATATATATATATAAGAGCAACAATTGGCTCACACTCTTTAACATGGTGGGGTAGTGTACTCGGGTGCTAATTATATAGAGGCAACAAAATGAGTACATCTGTAGACGTAGCTGTTGGTACCACGCTTTTAATTAGCTTTCGGGCAATTAGCCCTTCTTCAGATCTACATGAGTACGACAGAAACGGCAAAAAGAATAACTAAGATATTTGAACGCATATTATATACACAACAAACAATAATATATAATATATAAAGGGAACATATAATGCGATACAACTGGTATAACTAGTTATACCAGTTTATTCTTCAGGTGGAATATAGGATCTTGTTTCACTGCTTAGATATTTATTTTATTTATTTATTTATGTATTTATTTATTTATTTCTGAATGGTTCATCATATTACATAGTACATTGAAATAACTCCTTGGAGCAGTCATATCCATAAGAGAAGATATTTCAAGAAACAAATTACAATGACAGAATCGTAAAATAACTATGGTCACAACACAGACATAGAATAATGGAGCACCATACAGAGGTATATAGCAATATAAGCTTAAAAGGCTTGAAACGTTGCCATACCTTCACATTCAAAACTAACGAATTACATATATTATCACTCGAAACTAAAACTAAAACAAAATAAACAGAACAAAAAACAAAAACAAAGAGAGAAACTCAATAACCTATCTTAACATTAAATGAACTAATTTTACACTATTTACAACAGATAAAGGTGAAAATAAACTTACAGAAGGTAAGAAGATGGAGAAAGAGGAGGGAGCCTTTATTATCCCAAATAATATAATGTAATCAGTATAGTAAAGGCATCGTTGGATATCTATACACGTAATAGGACATATTATGTAAGATAAAAATATTCTAGTCTTTCGGGTGATACGAAGCTCTAGGCTTCGTTGTAGTAATACAAGAAATAATTGTACATGTATTATGTATTAATCACATCTTAGAGATATATAACAAGGTATATAATGACATTAAAGATACCAGAATACATGTATTATACAAAATGGACATGGCGTAAGTACATTCAATCAAAGGGAGTGCGCTTTAAAGGTTTACTAAATTAGAGAGAAAATGGGTGCTCTTTCCATGTAGTTTTGCCTTCTAATCACGAATCTGCAAATCGATTGTCCAAATTATGTCTCGTTTTGGCGAAAAAGGGGGAAAAGTAGAGGTTTTGGGACCGCTCCTTAAAACTCGTGAGCTGATAGGCTAACCCCCAAGTGACGTATGAAAAGTAAGAGGCACAAGATCTGCAGGCTGCAACATATAATATTGTACACAGAATGCGGTATTTGACTCCTCTGTTCAACGGACAATTTTGTGAAAATAGGAAATTAATCAATATAATCTTAGGAGTGAATAATCATTAGCAATATTTTTTTTTTCTACAAGATCAGAAAATGCTTTTGCCCAAATATACAGCACTTGTTTTGTTTTCTAGCTTTTCTTTTGAACAATGTTCTCATCCATCTGAGCTTGCCGAACGAAAGTTTTGCATTGGTCATAAACGCGTGCACAGCCGTTTTATGCGTCTGTATGTACAATGTCCTACACATCTTTAATACGGCAGTGACTATGTTCCCCTCGTACATAACGACTGGTGAACGCTTTAGTTTTGTTTATTTCACTTACGGCTGGAGTTACGGGTGAAGTAGACCGAAAATGCTGTCTCTCGTTCGTTAGGTCGTCTTAGCTAACGAACGAGAGACAGAATTTTCGGTCTACGGGTGAAGCTGCTGCAGCTGCTGTCATTGAAAAACAGATTGGAAGACTTGACTCCAAGTCTGATCGTTTGAATAGCTGAATCTTTTAGCTAGCTTATCCTTCTCTTCATGCCAAATTCGGAATACAGGCCAGGATCCTCAAAATCATCTTCGGCAAAGTGATCGCCGCAGATTGTACTCCACTCACTTGGCTGGCCCTTGCCACTCTGCCCGCGTGAGCTTTACATTTGCGACCCACAATTTCCGTAGATTTTCATCTTTAGGAAAATGATGTAGGCTTACACCATCTTTAGGGGTCTTGATACAGCCCGCAACTATACACCGATTAGGCATTATTGATGAAACTGTGTCCCAAAATCAAAGTTATTGTGAGGAATTAAACACACGAAAATACGCAATGCAAATGGTCGATGCGGTGAATATCATGCTCGGCACCGGGCTGGGCCTGCCGGGGGCCTCAGGGCGCGCACGGTATAGATTAGTGGACTATTTTCCCTTACTTTCCATGCGTCACAGATCACGTGATCACGATGTTGCTTCGCTGTGTTTTTTTAGGGGCGGGGCTTATGACAGCAAAAATGTACTTTTCAAATGATTATAAAATATGACTGAATGCATACAAAATTGTGTTATGGATATTTTTTGGCTCCTGATGACACCCTCCTACGAAAAATGGGCAATTATTTTTTTATTTTAGTGACCCTTTAAAAAACAAAGCGCCCTATTCATACTCCAATTGTGAGACTCTTTTGTAGTAAAGCCAACCAAGCAAACAATAGATGATGATGCTGGAAAGTTATTAAGTAGCTACTTTTTAGATTCGCATCCTGGTCTTTATCATCGTTTAATCCGAAGGGGGTTATTATTCCAACAACCCTCATTGCGAGGCTAAATAGGTTTTCAAGAAGTGTATATACCAGCAAGTCTTTTGTTTATAAAATAGTACAAGACTTACGGGTATATAGATTTGATTTGATTTGATTTATTCGTCAGGTATATTGCAATATAAACATAACCAGGTACCATGACAGGATAGCCCATGAAAGCCGAAATGGCTTATTTCCAATGGGGTCCTTATACCTAAATAACTGATTAAAAAATACACTAAGAAAACACATTAGTACGGCTACAAGACTATCGTACACGTACGACAGGTAATAAGAATGTACTAAAGTAGCAAAATAAAACATAATAACATTTTTATAAAGTAGGCGAAGATTACATAAATGTGAAAACAAGACTTACTCAACGGAAAAAACTATATGAAGAGCTAACTTGCAAAAGGCCCTAAATCCATTTCTTATCCTATGGCACTTGTTTATATGCCTTACTAGACATTCACCATGTGCATCAAACTGGCTATATTTCAACTTCTAAAAGTTTCAGGAAGTTTGTTAAAAAATGAGATGAAAATTATGTTTTCTTTCAAAAGGCCCTAAATCCAAAACACTTTTCTTGCAAAAAGCCCTATATCCATTCATCTATCCTGCATCCTGATTGGCTAAGAGAATAGTTTTTTGGCATGAATGACCAATCACGCGCCTCCACACAACCACTTTTTAGCACTAACATGTAATTTTATTGGAATCTCTGTGGATTTATTTTGTAATCATTCCCACAACTGGAATCTATCTTCAGTATTCTATGTTTGCACTTCATTAGATATTGATTTTTGAAAGTTAATGTTCATTTGCACAAATGAGGTAGAGTTAATATAGATGTTAGTTCCTAGTTTTATCATTGACCCAAAAGTTCTTAAGAGTTATTACTACCAGAAGTATTCTTATCTTCACACTAGAGCTGTTCAAGTGAAACTGAATCAGAATCACTGTTAGTGATGGTGATGCTGATGACAGTGATAAATGTGATGATGGTAGAAATGGTGATAGAGATAATGATAATAGTGGTGGCAATGATAATGGCCATAAAGGTATTTACGATCACCATAATGACGATGACGATCATGATGATGATGATGGTAATGATGGTGATGATAATGGCAATAATGATGATAACATCAATGATGATGTTGATGCTGATTTCATTCATGTGTATGATGGTGTGATGCTGAATGTTCTGATGATGGTAATGGTGTGATGACGATGTCAATTGTACGGGTGATAATGATGGTATTGGTTACGTGATGTGATGTTGATTATGATGATGCATTCTACTCTGGAATCAGTAGATATTGCTTTTAACTTGAGCAAAACTGCTTTATTAAGGGCAGATAATGACTGGCTACTGTCAGTAAACAATACAAATTATCTTTGGAATCGAGTTAAAAATGTTGCTATATCAGGCAAGGTTTATCCTAGCAAAGCAAGTATTTTAAACAGTTATCTAGAGCAAGTCTGCTTTATTTTTAAGGTCAGATGATGATTTTCGATAAGTCACCCCAATTATCTTTCAAAGTTTAAATTTTGATTGATTTTATAATGTTGCTATATCAGGCAAGGTTTATTATAACACATTGAACACTTTAGGCAGATGGAGCAGGACAAGAGGTTAGGGGCACAAGGGCAGTGGATTTTGGGTTCATTAGAAAGATTTTTAATGTGTAAATTATTATTATCATTCAAGACTTTTCTTGCAAAAGGCCCTAAATCCCCAAAAATACTAAATATAAAAAATCATATAAAATGTTTGACGGCCGCAGGATTTTTTTAATCGTGATTATTGTTACCTGTGGTGATGTCTCTTAAACATACATGAAGATCTTCTTGAATGAAATCATAGAACTGTGTGAAACAAAAAATCTCAATTTACTAAGAAGTAGGTAAAGTGGATTTAGGGCCTTTTGCAAGAAAACTCTTCATATACAGAAAATCATAATGAAACTATCGATAATAAACGTTGATTACATAAGTCATATAATATAGGAAAAAACCATCTGAGCTACAAAAAGGAGAGGAGAAAATAGTTATGGAGTATACACATTTTTCAGATGATGCTTCAACACCCTTTTAAAATGTAAAAAATTCTTAACTGACTTAACATTTTCTTCTTAACTTTTTTTCTTTTGGAACTGTTTCAATAGAAAGTTTTTTTTTCTTTCTCTTTTGAATAACAAACAAAATTATATATCCTTCTTGTTCTCGTGTACTATCGGGTCCCTACTGAAGAATACAGAAATATTTGGATATCTCAAATGATGTCTTTTGTACATAGCTCATTGCTTTAAACATGCATGCTGAACGAGCAGGGGTTTTATATTACAATGTCTGTACTACATTATTACCGGTCTAACGATCACTGATATTTCATTCTCATTCATGTTTACAATTAGTTTTATGGCTTCTTTTATTTTCTTCTCTCATCCAATCCTGGTTTTTTCATCACCTATCCATATCATATCACATCCACACAACACTCTGTTCATCACATATTTTCAAATTTCTGGGTCGCTAGCTGGCTTGCTCAATTACAATCCTCTCACTTTGGACACTCAAAACACTTATACATTATTGAGAGCCGTATCCAAATTGCTATGGCGTTAGCAACAGAATTCCCCTTTAGCTCTATTGATGATGACGAATTTCTGTTCCAGGTACAAACTGATAGACAAGGTCTAACACACATAAATAATCAAGAATACGACACACGCATATGTAATGATCTAAACAAGAATTCAGAAGAATTGACACTAAGCTTTGATGACAACGATGAAGCACAGCATTTTACTTCTTCTAATTACTTTACAGTCAATGAATACAAATCAAATATTTTAAACGATACACCTGAAAACACTTCCTTTTTACATTTAAACATCAGGAGCCTGAATAAGAATTTTGACCAGCTTGGTTTACTTATAGAACATTTTAATCCATATAATAGTCCGGTTATTGGTCTCACAGAAACCTGGTTACAAGACTCTAACAATTCTCTCTTGAATATTGATGGATACTTTTTACTCAACAACAATAGAGAAGGGAAAATAGGAGGTGGTGTATGCATGTATGTACCAAGCCGTCTCGAATACTTTTGTCTAAATAATCTAACTTACATGACAGAAACTATAGAATCTCTTTTTGTAGAAGTGAAAATGAAAAACAGTAGGAATGTTATAATAGGAGTCATTTACCGCCCTCCACAATGTCGCCATGAAGACTTTTTAAGAGACATGCAAAATATCTTACAAAGTCCTTTAATCCAAAATAAACACTGTTTCATAATGGGTGACTTTAATGTTAACCTGTTGCAGTCGAATGCACAAGGATTTTCTCACGATTTTCTAGAACTAATTCTTTCAGCTTCTTTTTTACCCACCATATCCAAACCTACAAGAGTATCAGGCCAGTCTGCCACTTTAATTGATAATATCTTTACTAATATGCCTTCACCACAAGAATCAGGAATCATCGTATCGGATATATCTGACCATTACCCAATTTTTTGTAAAACTAATCTTTTGGACACACCGGCCGAACGATGTACCCCAAAAATTAAATCTCGTAGATTGAATGCTGAAAATTTGCAACGTCTCAACGAGAATTTAAGTTCAGTTGACTGGCAACGAATTTATAATGCGGAGGATGTTAATGAAACTTACGATAATTTTATAGGTATTCTAAACGATCAATTTGATATTTATATACCTTTAAGAGAGCGAGGGAATACATATAAAAAGAATCCTAGGTCATCTTGGGTCACCAAGTCTATTTTAAGATCAATAAACCGCAAAAACAATTTATTTTATAAATACAAAACCAAACCGAATGACAAGACCCGAGGAAAATACACTCGCTATAAAAATATTTTGACCAATGTACTGCGTCGTGCAAAAAAACAACATTATACTGATCAATTTGAACTTAACAAAAACAATATGAGAAACACATGGAAGATAATAAACAGAACCTTAAACAGAAATAATAAGACACAAACAATAACCAAAATTAGATCCGAGACTAACGAATATATCGAAGACCCTAAAGCAATGTCTGAAACCTTTAACACGTACTTCTCTCAAATTGGACAAAAACTTGCTGAAAAAATCCCAACAACCGAAAGTAAATTTGATAAATTTTTGGGTAATCCTAACCCATCTTCATTATTTCTTACCCCCACCAGCCCTGAGGAAGTCATTGGTATAGTAAATAAACTAGAAGGAAAAAAAAGTTCGGGGCATGATGGGATTGATAATTATCTCCTTAAAGCAATAATCTTATCGATTACTAATCCCTTGGTCTATATTTTTAACTTATCATTAACTACAGGTATAGTACCAAATAATATTAAAATTGCTAAAGTTATTCCTATATTTAAGAAAGGTGATAGTAATGAAACAAATAATTATAGACCGATATCATTGTTACCATCCTTATCCAAAGTTTTGGAAAAAATTGTCTTTGTCAGAGTTACAGAATTTCTAAACAAACATGATATTTTTTGTGAGTCACAGTTTGGCTTTCGAGAAAACCGCAATACAACTCAAGCAATATTGAAATGCGTAGATACATTATCCCATGCCATAGATCACCATCAACATACAATTGCAATATTCCTAGACTTTTCCAAGGCTTTCGATACTATAAACCATAATATTCTTCTAGATAAGTTGTCACACTACGGTGTTCGTGGGATAGCCTTGGAATGGTTCAGGAATTATTTGTCAAACAGAAAACTATATGTAGACATATATAATAATAGGTCAACATTACGACCAATAAGTTGTGGTGTCCCACAGGGGAGTATCCTTGGTCCTTTGTTATTCATCATATACATAAACGACTTTTATAAGTCATCTGATGTTCTGTCTTTCATTTTATTCGCTGATGACTCAAACTTATTTTATTCACATACTAACCCAATAACTCTTCTCTCAACAATAAATTTAGAACTCAAACATGTAGTGGAATGGGTCAAAGCTAATAAGTTATCACTGAATGTCCTAAAAACTAATTTTATGCTGTTTAGTAACACCTTGCAAAATTTACCAGGAAATGTTATTTTGGACAACATATCCCTTAAGAAGGTCACATCTACAAAATTTTTAGGGCTAACTATTGACGATAAATTAAAATGGAACATTCACATTCAAAATATATCCAAAACAATTTCGCGAAACATTGGAATAATGAATAAGCTTAAATATTTTTTCCCAAAGACTACACTTTTTACTTTATATTCCTCACTCATACTACCATATGTCAGTTATGGAATTATGGCATGGGGTAACGCCAACAAATATCTTACGGATAAAATCTTTATCCTACAGAAGAAAATTATAAGGATTCTAAATAATGCTCCTAGTCGTTCACATACTGATCATTTATTTTACGAGTCCAAAATTTTAAAATTTTCTGATTTATTTCTTTTTCAGACAGGACAATTTATGTTTAAGTTGAATAAACACGAACTGCCACATACATTCATCGACATGTTCACAAGAAACAATGCTATACATAACTACCCAACCCGACAATCTCACCGTTTTCACCTTCCCCGGACCCGCACTCTACTCGCACATAAAACAATTTCCTTCTACGGCCCAAAATACTGGAACTCACTCAGCAATGACATAGTTAATTCATCAAGTTTAAATTGTTTCAAAATCAAGCTGAAAAAACAATTTCTCAAATCATATACAGAAAATTCATAAACTCATATTAAGCGGTCAGGACCCATGACTATCCCCTCCCCTCTCTCTCTTTCTCTCTCTTTTCTCATCTGCTTTACTTTTTGAAATTCTTTTGTCTTTCCATTTTTTTTTTTTTTTTTTTTTTTTTTTTTTTTTTTTTTTTTCACAGACGCACCACTTTGTCATCTTAGTCTCAGTTATATTTATATATTATTTTTCTTCATCTCCATATCTCATTTGTCACTTTCATATTATATTCACACCAAAGAATATGTTATTATACATATTCTTAATTTTTATTTGGTAACACATACCTTTTATTTTATATTTATGCAGCTTAATCTATTACAATATTTATTTGAGGGATCCACACTCAACAAGCCCTGCTTTTTAGTGGATCCCTCTATTTCCTCAGCTCTACATTTACAAAAGGATAGACTATATAAAATACACATTTGTTATATATCTTTTCGTTCACCATAAATATATATATATATATATATATTTTGGGGTATTGTATTGAATATTCAGTTTTGTGGTTTACTATGTAATTAATTGTTATACTGTTATGATGTTAAGTCGAGTTGAGTTGAAATAAATAAAATAAACTTGAAACTTGAAAACTTGAAAACATGATTTGGGAGGGAATTCCAGAAAAGAATACCGTTAAAATAAAAGGAATTTCCAATTTTACCTTTCCGCTTAGGCACTACGAAATTAAATTGACTATTTCTAGTGTCATGCCCATGAACACTTGAAGAGCGAGTAAAATTATTTGAAATATAGTGATCTGCATTAGAGTAAAAAATCTTATGTACATGGTGAATTAAAAGTTGTTGTGATCTAAGGTTTACATGAAGAAGACCAGCTGTTTCAAGTTCACTCTTCCCAATGTGTGTTCTTGGTGGTAAGTGATTGATAAATCTTACAATCTTATTTTGAATTATTTTTAACTTGTTTTGATCCACCTTGCCTAGACTGCAGTACCATGCCGCATTAGCATAATCAAATAAACATTGTATTAAGGAAAAACTTAAAATGCGTCTTGATTTTAAGTTCATGCAATTTTGATAACGATACAAGAATTTTAGACGAGCATTAGCTTTTTTGACAATACTGTTAACCAAACTTGAACAAGAAAGATCACTAGCTATATTTAGTCCTAAATACTTCACAGAATCCTGTCTCTTAATGAGTTGATTGTTATAACTTATATTGAAATCATCAGTATACTTCAACCTACCCCGCGAACAAAACAAAATACTTTCGGTTTTACCAATATGTAAGCTAAGCTTATTTGCTGTCATCCAATTAACACAGTTTGATAATTCTAAGCTAAGTTTTTCCCCGATCAGCTTAGGATCAGTACCAGAATATAGTAACACACTATCATCCGCATATAAAAGTAATTTACTGTCGTTGACACAAACACACATATCATTAATGTAGCACATGAAAAGAATAGGACCTAATATGCTCCCCTGGGGAACTCCGCATCTTATGGGCATAGAATCGGAGAGTACATTTTGCAACGAGACAACTTGATGACGATTGGTCAAGTAAGACCTAAACCATTGCACACATGCAGAATTTAAACCCATTACTTCTAATTTACTTAACAGTTTATTATGGTTAACGGTATCGAAGGCTTTTTGCAAGTCAAGAAGAACCATCCCGACAAAACGTCCTTGGGAAATTTCGTTCCTGACAAAATGTAACAGGTGAATAAGACAAGTTTCAGTGGAATAACCATTTCTAAAACCAGATTGAAATTCGTATATTATTTTGTTTTCTTGAAAGTAGTTCTCTAATTGGGCATACACACATTTCTCCAGGACCTTCGAGACTATACTTAAAACGCTAATCGGTCTATAATTGCTAACATTAGTTTTATCTTTCTTTTTATAAAGGGGTGTTACTTTTGCAATTTTCATTTCATCAGGGAAGGTGGAGGTTGAGATAGATAAGTTAATAATGTAAGTTAAAGGTTTATACAAATATTTAGCTCCATCCTTCAAAAATCTGGCAGGTACCAAGTCAAGCCCGGTACTTTTTGATATTTTCAACTTATTTAATTCATCTAAAACAAACTTTTCTTTGACAGGAGAAAAAAGAAAACAACCTTTCGACACACCCTTAGTGTCGTATAATTTTTGTAATTTAACACTGTCCGTTCCAAATTCATTTGCGTTGCTATCTGGCAGATTACTAGCTAATTTTTCTGCCACAGTTGTGAAATAACTCCCCTTGGATATTAATAACATTCTCTTTAACATTCTTTTGTTTGTTTTTACAACCTAAATCTTTCAGATTCTTCCACAACTTTTTAGAATCATTTTTATGCTCATCAATTTGATTTTGGAAGTATTCATCTTTAGCCTGTCTCACTTTTCTTTGCACCAAATTACGTAAAAGTTTATATTTCTTTTCTAATTCTAAATTACCACAATCCTTTTTCATTCTTTTAAAAGCTATATTTCTTTGTCTTATTAACGAAATAATTTCAGCATTCATCCACTTATCTGTTCTTTGCTTAATTCTTACTTGTTTTAATGGAGCACATTTATCAACTATAGACATGAAAATATTTTTGAAAATTGACCACGCAGTATTTACTTCTTTAAATTCTAATATGTCAGACCAATTGACTCGAGATAAAACATTATTAAAATCATCTATACAATAGTTTCTCATACACCGAATATTTATATTTCTATGCTGTTTGAATACAGGTCTAATTAGCTTCCTAGAGCAGTAGGTTAAAAAATGATCACTTAGGCCAATTTCAATAACACCACTTTGACAAATATCTTCTTCTTTACTGCTGATTACATGGTCTATTAATGATGAAGTGGCCGATGTTGTTCGAGTGGGTTTAGTTATAAGTTGACTCAAACCATTTAAATTCAAAATATTCTTGTATTTTTTTGATAATGAAGACTGCTGCAAAAGGCAGATATTCATGTCCCCTAAAATTATAACCTCATCATCTTTTGTTAATTTATCCAAGGTGTCAGTGAGATATTCAATAAAAAAAATGATCTGTAGGGGGTCTGTACACAACACCTAGAGTAATGGGTTTTGTATGGGGTAATAGAATGTCAATCCATAACGATTCAATATCATTTTGTGTAAGATCTTCTCGTACGTTAAATGCAATATCATTTCTAATATAAAGACAGACTCCACCACCATGTTCTCCTACACGGTCTCGTCTTAAAATACAATATCCATCGATACAAACTTCTTCATCGTTCACGGAAGAGTTTAACCACGTTTCAGTGATTGCAATTACAGAGATTCTATTTTGGGAGAAAAGGAGTCGTAGTTTAGGTATTTTAAACAGAATTGATTTAACATTCAAATGAACAAGATGCAACCCTTTACCATTAAAATTATCATTAAATGATTCATATAAAACGCTTTCATCAACAGTATTCTGTATTCTAACTTCAGGGATAAGAGGTAAAATTGGTTGAGAAGGTTGAATATCTTCACAGGATTGAGTAAAAAGGGAGTCACAAAAAGGTGGTAATGAGCACGTCAAACAGACCCAATTTTCATTGGGGTTATGATATAACCTGGTATACTCAGAGAGAGAGATTTCAAGACATTTAGTATGGTACCACTTTTTGCAGGTGGAACACAATAGGCCATGTTGGTTGTTTTTACGGGTTTATCACATTTACCGCAAGGAAATTTGTAGTTTGGACCGGGATTAGTTTCTACGTCACCAGATAGGAAAAGACGATAAAAATAAAATTCGGGAGTGAAAGTATTTTAAGCGTTTAAATGATTTTAGCGTAACATATTCAAAACTAGACGCAACCCCGCAAGAACATAAACACGAAATTAAAAGATAAAATACAAGAAAGTTCATGACACCTTAAATACACACAGACACACACGCCTGCACCCTTATAAACTAAAAAAAGACAAAAATGAGTCAGTGTCTATATCCCGCCATTATCCTCAAGCTCCATCTTCGAGACACTGGAAACACCGCTTCCTGGGCGACATATACACGTTGATTGTGAGCTCCAGAATGTTTGTAAACATGAATTTCAAAAGATGCTAGTCTGTAGACTGCAACAGGCTTGGACATCGCACACACACATAAGGAGAGAGATGCGGAGAGAGTGATCGTAAAAGCAGCTGTCGGTTCCAACGGTCGAAACAAAAACAAAGCAGGCAAGGTCAGACTGGACAGGAATGTTAATAGCCCTCTTCTGAGTATTATGGAGAAGTAGTGTGTAGTAGAAAGTTGTGATCCAAGATAGAGAAAATGAAGTATAGTCTTGAAGAAACAAAAGAGCAAGGCGAATATATTCCATGTCATAGTCCGTAACACCGGCTGTCATATGTAATCATATGTAATAAATATCAGCTATAATTATAGCCAGAAAAAATTAGCTTGGTTCGCAAGACAGGAACGAAAAGAAATAAAATAAACACTGGACAGTAGAGTTGAAGAACCTGGGTCTGCAAAGTGCATAAAAGCACACACACACACACGAAAAGGTGTTCCTGGGACCGGCATGATTTTGTTCTGCAAAACGATGAAGGATATGATGAAGAAAATGACTCGCAAAAAAAAGATGAAGTTCTGTAAAATCGCAAACGAAGCTTTAGGATATTCCAAATGTTCCCATGCATCAAATAAACATATCCAAAATAGGCATCAAAGATATTAATCAAGCAAAATGATGAAATTTAGGGCAGAGACGCCCAGCGGACGCAGCCGAAGCTGCACCACCACCTTATTCATATACACTTCTTCTATTATCTTTGCACTCTTGTGTAACGAGATATCACTGTGAACATGTACAATGTTGATGTATTGCATTGGATAATAAATTCATTCATTCATTCAGACAGTGTGTACAAAGGGCATGGGGGAAATCCTGCAATGTCAACCGGAAATCGTTTTCTTGGATTTTCCAGGCAGAGCAGAACATAATTTATACAACGTGCATTCTGACTTTTGAAGTCCATTATCTGAAAGCAGGTGAATGCATAGTTTGTCACTACTGACGCTCGGGAAAGTCATCTGGCATAAATTTGAATTAATTCGCTCCGTCGCGTACGTCATAGTATCAAGAAAATAGATTTATGTTTAGCAAAATCGTAATTTTCAAGGAAATATGAAACACAGTTTTTAGAAATGTATATATATATATATATATATATATATGTCTCAAATGGGATTTTTGTATCAGGAAGAAAGACAATTTGGCATTCGGATTAAAAATATCTTTATGTACACATCAAGAAAAAGGCAGCCCCCGGGTATCGCTAGCAGACGATAAATCTTGCTGATAAAATTTTGATTTATACCTATCTCGTATATTTTAATGCAAAACTAAGTAGGACAACCAGAAGGAATAGATTACATCTATGAATATAAGCACATTATATTATGAGGTTAATTCCCCTTTAAGCTCACTTGATATTCGTTATTGTTGTTATTATTGTTGTTGTTGTACTGTTATTACTACTTTTATTGATTGTAAATAATGTATATGTGTTATTTAAAAAAAGAAGATATATGAGATGTACATTTCAATTAATTTGCTAACTATTGATTTATGTAATCAATTTCAAATAAAATATCAGAAAAGGGTTTAAATCAAGACATTCTAGCACACGGTATCATCTGCTAACACTTTACATGGGGACTGCCATTTTCTTGATGATATGGAGTTGTACATGAACCATTGGAAACCGTTCCGGTCAGGAAGATATGTTTAATCCTAGAGCTAAATTGCTTCTCTTCATTACAATATGATGGAAAATTTATAACAGGTGTAAACATATATTATAAAATGTGAAATGTATAGATTTCTCTTTAAATACTCTGGTTTTGCTAAATAGAAATCGATTTCTCGGGCTTGCCTGGCAGAGCAGAACATAAATTATACAACGCGCATTCTGACTATTGAAGTCCATTATCTCAAAGCAGGTGTATGCATAGTTTGTTACTATTGACTGTGACGCTCGGGAAAGTTATCATCCATTAATTTGCTCCGTCGCGTACGTCACAGTATCAGGAAAATAGATTTCTATTTAGTAGAATAGTAATTTTCAAATAAATATAAAACACATTTCTATTAAATATTTTAAATCTCAAATGGGATTTTGTTTCAGGAAGAAAGACAATTTTGCATTCGGATTGAAAACATCTTTATGTACACATTAAGAAGCCCCCAGGCATCACTAGCAGACGATAATTCTGCTGAGAAAATCTTGATTTATACCCATCTCGGATATTTTAATGTAAAGCTACGTAGGACTACGAGAAGGAATAGATTACATCTTTGAATATAAGCACATTTATATTTTGAGGTTAATTCCCCTTTAAAGCTTTATGGTTGGCTGAAATAAATAGCTTGAATTAAAACCTTGCCAAAACTAATATTTCAAAACAATACTCACTGAAGCATAAAAATATTAATGAGACACGTAAGGAGATACAGTGGACAGAACCTCTTTTTTATAAATTGTCTATTATTGATGAAAATATGAATATTTATAGGCCTTTTCATGACCCTCAACTTTGGTGATACCAGCCAGAAGAAATACCAATTCTTGTCAAGTCTGAATTTTGCACCTTTTTACAAAAGTGGTCTTTGCTCACTCGAGCATAAACTATCGCCCAATCTTTAGGTGTCATGTAATAGAAGAGACCCTCAGCTATCCACAGGTATGAAATTTCCTTTCACAAAATTTGAAATGTTATTTGGGGAGACTTTTTCTGACTGTTAACTTCTTTCTGAAGTTAACAAAGACCACTGCTTCGTATTGTCTTTTTTCACTCATGCGTGAAGTATGTATCATATGAGTGGCATCATATGAAAGAAGAGAATCCAAGCTTTACAAATATGTGTCATTTATTAATCATAATATTAATCATAATAATGATTAAGATATGATAAAACGTCGATAAATCTCGGTTTCGTTTTTTTCTGGGACGCACTTTATAGGCGTTTGTGTAGTGGGTGTGCGTGTTTGTTGGTGTGGGGGGAATCGGTGCATGTACAAGGTTAGGGTAAAGGCAACATTGATATCAGCCGTACAAGTTAGATCCACTTAAGCATAACTATGCCCACGTCATCGGAATCTTAAAGCTTTCGCTGACGCATATCTATAGTAATACCATTCTTTATGTATCTCCAACTTTGTTAATTTATGTCCAACAGCTTGTCAGGATACACACCTCAACTACTGTAGCACATTAGCTAGTCAAGGTGCATGTTTTTGTGAAGAATTTGGAGAGGCCATTGCTTATTTGTGTCAGCCATTTCTCGCAGCCTGCCCACAAACATGTAATAGATGTAAGCAACATTCTTCTGGTAAGTATTTCATTTTATTTTAGAATTCATCCAGGTTATTGGAAACTCTCTTTTTCCCAAAACAAAAACAAAAATGGTTCATTAAATGTATATGTATTCTTGGAGACACGCTAACACAAGATCATACATATTCATATTCGCACCAGGAGGGCCAAGTCGTACATTCCACGTGTTTCCCCTCGGCCCCTTACTTTCTCTAAAATGTGTATCAAATAAAATCCACATGACAGGCATGGCTTTAAAGTTCAATATATTAATTTCTAGCTTTCGGCATTGAATGTATTTACCCCTTATATACCATCTTCCACGAGTTGTTCGGGTGGGGTTTTTTATGAAGTTGTAATCAATCAAACACAAATTGGCAACTCCATGACAAATTCTGCGACCTCCTCTCTCATTTGCTTACTAGTACTGAACATTTCATAAATGTTCATTAGTTTAGTTTCTGATAAAGGAATAGATTTGTTTCATAGAGGTTTTGTATAATTATAAGCATATGAGCAAAGCTTATATGTAGGGTACATGTATGATTGAATATTTTCTTTAGAGAACACGTAAAATAATGATTTTTCGGGTACAGGGCAAATTGGAGAATAGCTCGCAAGATACTTCGCGCAGTTGCTAATTTGAATTTCATGTTTAATTTACCCTTAACCTTTTATGTCTGTTAGCCTGTCAAGATGAAAGGCTTAGCTACTGTACCACATTAGCTAGTGAAGGTGCATGTATGTGTGAGGCATTCGGACCCAGCATTGCTCATCTTTGTCAGCCGTTTCTCTCAAACTGCCCAGTCACATGTAACCGATGTGACCAACAACTTTCTGCCAGTGGTAAGTTTCATTTTAATTTGAAGTTAACCAGACAATGAAAAAAAAACCATTATTCTGTAATCCTCACTTCAAGCATAACTTTAATCAAATAAAATCAAAATCGCAGACTTGGATTCAATTCTTGTGGCTTGTCAAGATTTAACATAGTATGATCTATCCTTTTTATTTAATCATGTAAGAAAAGAAATTAACTTAGTATATTGAGACATGAATTTAGGTATATATTGTGACGATGGTGTTCTATTCCTGATACAGTCCATTGATTATTTGGTGACATGTTGTTTTCCGCAGGTTCATAATTCCATAAAAAGTAAATGGGTTTGCAGTTCCGAAGATGGCCAAGGGTTCATAATTCCGAAAATTTTAAACGACTCATAATTTCGAAAATAAAAAGGCTCATATAGTTCTAAAGATTCAATAGAACCCATACCAGTATCGTTTACAGAATTACGATTCTTCGGAAGAGTGAACTTTTTTTTTTCCTTTTCGGGATTATGAATCTTATTTTATCTTCGGAATTTCGAACCTTCGGAATTATAAAACTTTGGATAAACCTTCGGAATAACATAGTAAAGCATAACATGTTCTGAATTATGAACCCCCTGGTAAGGGAAATTTGAGGTCGGTATATTAGTCACAAGAAATTGCCCCGTGCAGTCACCGGACGCATGCCGGCCGACACTTAGAGAAAAACTGACGGACATCAGAAGATCGGCAGGATATCTTCCGGGCGCCGGCAGGAGACCGCAGGGAAGCAGGACGGTCACCTTGCGGCCATCTGCCGATAGTAGGTCATTGTGCGATCATCTGGAGGTGGCCCTGCGGTGTCCTGGCGAGAGACCTGCGAGAGACCTGCGGTCTCCGGGGGGTAACCGTTAGTGTTCCCGACGAGTGACCGATGATTATCGTAATGACCTCAGAATTTCTGCTTTCGCCGCGAGTGTGAGCCAACAAGCAAAGTGAGACAGTCGTATCAATATGTTCGGATACATACAGTAATTAGATATTTTTGCATTTTCAGTGAGCTATGACCTTTGACATTTGACCTACATACTCCGATATCAAACTTTCGATACCATGTACCTTCATACCAAATATCATTAAAATCCGTCAAACATTACTAAAGTTATCGAACGGCAACCAAGTTTTCGCATACATAATTAGCTATTTTCGCATATTTAATGAGCTACGACATACTCAAATATCGAACTTAGGCTATGTCTTTATACCATGTACTTTCTTTACCACATTTCATTAAAATCTGTCTAACATTACTAAAATTATCAAACGGAAACCACATTTTCGGATTTTCGCATATTTAATGAACTATGACCTTTGACCCTTGACCTACATACTCCGAAATATTTCCAATACACAAGCAGCAGAGTATCCAAATATCTAAATAATAGTGTCTCGTACGAATCTAGCTTGCATTTTCCTTAGGGAAAAACTCATCATCTAGATACTGGCCCGAATTCACAAAGGAGGTTTAAACCATGGTTTAAACCAAACCTCCTTTGTGAATTCGGGCAAATGCGTTTTTCATTGGGGAAACTGAAAGGTGACTAGATACTGCGTTTTGAAAAATTAATGTGTCACATGAAAAAGGATTGTCTACTTACTATTTTTATGCCAAAAAATTAAAATCGACAAAAATATTAGATACTGCGTGTAAGTTCGGTCAAATGCTGAAATTTGGCATTCGGCAGGTGTAGGAAATTTACCTCGAGTAACTTTCGATAGAGCATGTGTCGTACAACCGATATGTGTTGTAATTTTGAATGTTGATTCCATACAGATGTCAGACTAATGAACGGACTTTCTACAAGCGAAGGTAATGTAGAGGTACTCCGTTCAGGAAGGTGGCTTCCAATCTGTGACAGTGGCTGGGATATTACTGATGGGCACATCGTCTGTCAGAGCCTTGGTTTCCATCATGCTCTCGGGATAACAACGCAGAATGAATTCTTCTCCAGTAGTAGTACCTCACCAATCCAACTTGCTAATGTCCAGTGCACCGGCAATGAATCTAACATACTGGAGTGCCCGAGTGACGGCGTGAGGGCAAATGTATGTGGGACTGCTGACCGGGCAGGTGTAAGATGCTCATGTAAGTTCTATAAATGACAAATTCAAAACGATGGTAACAAAATGGTCCTTCTCATTTTGCAAGACTTCTTGCAGGACTGCTGCTATACTTCCATCACTTCTAACATAGCGCTATTCAGAAATTGGAAAAAGGAAATATGAAGATCTGAATTCCAAGAACATTTTTTTTTTCCAAAGTCACGGGAACTAAACGAATGGGGGCCGTTTGCGCCCCCTTCCTATCCCCTCCGAGGGGAAAAATACGAGGAACATGGTTTTTAAAAATTAGGGCCTATGGAATTTTCGCCGGAAAACGATGCCGGCACAAAATAAGTACGTTTAATTGATTTTGTAATTCATAAATCAGCTGATGACAATTATTTTTAACTCAACCACAAAATTAATTTTCTCTCACCATTTAGATTGTGATGATATACACGGAAAGTGTAACTACTGGGCCAAGAATGGGGCATGTGAATCGGATCCTTCAGAAATTATTCTTCTCTGTCCAAGGGTTTGTAACATGTGCTCTCAACGCAAACCATCGGGTGAGCAGAAACGGAGGATTGAATCACTATTACATCAGATATAATTTGTACATTTATTGTAATTGTATCCCCCGGCAGTATGCCGGAGGATACTTTGGATTCAGCAGCGTTTCGCCGCCGCGTCACATTCTTGTGTGCGCTCTAGCGGTCACATTTCTCAACGAATTTTTTTCAAACTTCCTGTGGACGTGTATCTTGGTAAAATCTGGACCCCTATAGTTTCTGGTGATGCTGCCCCCAGTGTTCCGTCTTTTATAGGGTAAAAGGCCATATTTTTGGGGATAGTTTGTGTGCGCTCTAGCGGTCACATTTCTCAACGGATTTCGTTCAAATTTTGTATGGAGGTGTCTCTTGGTAAAATCTGGAACCCTATAGATTTTGGTGATGCTGCCCCCAGTGTTCCGTCTTTTATAGGGTCAAAGGTCATATTTTGATAGATGTCTTGTGTGTACTCTTGTGTGCGCTCTGGCGGTCACATTTCTCAACGGATTTCGTTCAAATTTTGCATGAAGGTGTCTCTTGGTGAAATTTAAAAACCTATAGTGTTTGGTGATACTGCCACCAGTGTTCCGTCTTTTATAGGGTCAAAGGTCATACTTCAGGGCATGGCGTGAGTGCACTCTGCAGGCCACATTTCTCAACGGATTTTGTTCAAATTTTGTATGGAGATGTGTCTTGGTATAATCTACACATGTTTAATTTTTGGTGATGCTGCCCTCATTGTTCCGTCCTTTATAGGGTCAAAGGTCATTTTTCCATTTCTTGCACTCTTACTTCTGCATTTCTCGACGGATTTCGTTCAAATTTTGCATGAAGGTGTCCCTTGGTGTAATCTAAAAATCTGTACTTTTTGGTGATGCTGCCACCAGTGTTCCGTCTTTTATAGGGTCAAAGGTCATACTTCAAGGGATGGCGTGAGTTCACTCTGCAGGCCACATTTCTTGATGGATTTCTTTCAAATTTTGTATGGAGATGTATCTTGGTATAATCTACACATCTTTACTGTTTGGTAATGCTGCCCTCATTGTTCCGTCCTTTATAGGGTAAAAGCTCATTTGTCCATTTTGTGCACTCTTACTTCTGCATTTCTTGACGGATTTCATTCAAATTTTGCATGAAGGTGTCTCTTGGTGAAATTTAAAAACCTATAGTGTTTGGTGATACTGCCACCAGTGTTCCGTCTTTTATAGGGTCAAAGGTCATACTTCAGGGCATGGCGTGAGTGCACTCTGCAGGCCACATTTCTCAACGGATTTTGTTCAAATTTTGTATGGAGATGTGTCTTGGTATAATCTACACATGTTTAATTTTTGGTGATGCTGCCCTCATTGTTCCGTCCTTTATAGGGTCAAAGGTCATTTTTCCATTTCTTGCACTCTTACTTCTGCATTTCTCGACGGATTTCGTTCAAATTTTGCATGAAGGTGTCCCTTGGTGTAATCTAAAAATCTGTACTTTTTGGTGATGCTGCCACCAGTGTTCCGTCTTTTATAGGGTCAAAGGTCATACTTCAAGGGATGGCGTGAGTTCACTCTGCAGGCCACATTTCTTGATGGATTTCTTTCAAATTTTGTATGGAGATGTATCTTGGTATAATCTACACATCTTTACTGTTTGGTAATGCTGCCCTCATTGTTCCGTCCTTTATAGGGTAAAAGCTCATTTGTCCATTTTGTGCACTCTTACTTCTGCATTTCTTGACGGATTTCATTCAAATTTTGTATGGAGATGTATCTTGGTATAATCTACACATATTTAATTTTTGGTGATGCTGCCCTCATTGTTCCGTCCTTTATAGGGTCAAAGGTCATTTTTCCATTTCTTGCACTCTTACTTCTGCATTTCTTGACGGATTTCGTTCAAATTTTGCATGAAGGTGTCTCTTGGTGTAATCTAAAAACCTATAGTTTTTGGTGATGCTGCCACCAGTGTTCCGTCTTTTATAGGGTCAAAGGTCATACTTCAGGGCATGGCCACATTTCTTGATGGATTTCTTTCAAATTTTGTATGGAGATGTATCTTGGTATATCTCTCAACACATTTCTTTCAAATTTTATATGAAGATGTGTCTTAGTGAAACCTACACATGTATCTAATTTCTACACCATCCTTTTGTTTGAGGGAGGGGATGGGGGAGGGTCTTTGTCCCTCCTTCAAATCGCTGCCTGTGCCGGGCGATACATTTAGCATTGCGCGGCCCCAGCAATGCACATTTCTAGTTCAATTTATATTTTTCAACTAGATTAATATTTTTTTCCTCACATTTAACATTTTTAGATTTTAGAAAAAGTTGTTTGTGTCGGTTTGCAGCCTAAAGATTTGGAAGATTCCGCCCTCTTGATGAAACGTAATAATTATATATTATAATGTGAATAATGATTCAGAAATTGGTCACTGAGTTTGTAATAATTCTCTGTTCTGGACATCCGGGAACTTTTGTCTTGATGGCAGCCGCTAGGTGAAAACAATAACTTGGCAACGCAAAGCAACACATTGACATTGCATGCATTTTGGTTGTGTGGCGATGTTTTTTTTTTTCTTTTCTTCATCAAAATGCCAAAAATTTGATGTGCCATAGGTTGTCACAACCACAATATGATGCAGGGATAATCTCTTTCATTTTCTATATTTCCTGATCGCGTTATATACCGCGAAAGATAAGGGGAAATGGGTAAACGCGATCGAACTCGGCAGGAAAAAAATCGAGATAACAGCAAACGCTGGGAACCGACGAAATACGTTCGGATTATTTCATAATAGGTCCATATGTTGCTGATATTTAGCTTCAGTCTTATACATAAATATGAATATATGTATATATATATATATATATATTTACCAATAGATCTATGGAGATTTCAAAGACTGAAAGTGTGTCATGTGAACCAAAAACAAAAATTCGCTCATGCAGCTGTTCACAGTGTCGTATCGTTACGGTATAGCAGTTTGTACAGTCCCACCTACTCAGTTTTGTGAAAATTTTGTTTATATTTTTTGGAATTTCCTGAATATGACATCAACCACTCCTACAAGTATGAGGTTATCCTGCCTGAAGTGAATTTCCGATGATGTTCGCTGTGCGAGAGTCGTTCTAAGTGCACAGAAATAAAATGCAATTGATTTACTGCACGCAAGTGCTACGTGTGGGACCGAAGTCAACTCGAAGTCGATGCTCAATCGGGCCGTCTTTTCACCCACTGAGGCGTTACTAGGGTCGTCTTTAGGAAAATGACGTCACACCAGAACGCAGAAGTTATAATTTAGTCTCTCTCATGATTTACTAACCATTTCTAATAATGATAAATAAGAATTTTACATTCATATGAATCCCATGTAATGCGCACTGTAGGTGCTGTTAAGAAACACTATCTCTTTTCATAGTGTAAGATTATCGTAACAAGTAGCACCTGCACTGGTGCTAAAGCAGCAGCACTAGTGCAGACACTATACGAGCACTTGAAAAGTGCCAAATAGCTCTCCTGGTGCTAAAAAAAGCACCCTTTAATAGTGCAAAATTAGTAGCACTTTTTTGGGTGCTGTAACAAGTAGCACCTGCTCTGGTGCTATAGTAGCACAGGCTGTGCTGTCCCTATTTGAGCACCAAAAAGTGCTGAATATAGCCCTCCAAGTGCTCCAACAGAGAGATGAGATGAATGAATGAATTTATTACCATTTCTAAAACAATATATGAAACATATTTACAAGGCATTTACAAATGTGAATGGTAATGGGAGACCACAAAATAGCTGAAATGGCTAATGAATATGTGGTTCCCTGACAAAAATTATGCAAATGTGATATAATTAAAGACTACTTAAAACACTAATTAAATTTTAAGAATACAAATACTCTACCAATTCAGGTCTTACAATAATCAGTAAAAACTGTAAATACTGGCAAGTTTGTTCATTGAGTATAAACAAAATACCTGTATCTATAAAACTATAGGTTATATATTCACAAATACCAAGGGGGGGGGGGGGAACAAAACAAAACAAAACACACAAAAAACAACAACAAACAAACAAACAAACAAAAAGGTGATACATCACTCTAGATATTCCATTAGCATCATTTCTCTTAACATCCTACAAAATGTCTTGACGGACGGTTTCTCTTTAATATCTAAGGGCAATGAATTCCATATTCTAGAACCGTAAAATGAAATTGAACTCTTTCCATGCTCAGTCTTTACTTTTGGTAAAATGATACTTTTGCTATCTTTTTTCTCGTATGATACCTGTGATCGAAAATACTATTCATATTCATATTCATATACAGCACTTCAGTTATTAGAGTGTTATAGCATACCACGATTTTCACTTTATTTCAACCAAATAATGATTCAACTAACCTGTTTTAACATTCTTTAGATATGAGCCCCTCACCACAAGATGCCTGCGTCACGGGTCATTGCTTCACGAATTTCCTCAATGGTAAAAAAAAAAAAAAAGGTTAATGACCTGCCTTATTAATAATTATTATATATGCGCCTGTCATACAGCAGTCGAAACTTGTCCTCATTTAATTCCTTTTGGCCCCTGTGACATGAACTTATTGGCCCGAATTCACAAAGGATGTTTGGTTTAAACCATGGTTTTAAACCCCCTCCTAGGTTTTTAAGCGTACGTGCGCACGGAATCCGATCCAATCATTGAGCGCGCGCATTGGCAATGTGCGCTTATTTTCAGTACGCTTACGGAGGTTTAAACCTTACCCATGGTTTAAACTTCCTTTGTGAATTCGGGCCATTAGGTACAAATTTAGCATACATTGAAGCCTATATATAGATATCAAAGAGATTGAACTTGGGCAGTTCAATGTCTTATGCCACTTCAATAACATCTATTTTACTTAATAAATTATTATTTATTAAAAACAGTTATAACATGCAGGTTTATAAGTCAACGAAGCATGTCGTAGTTGCACGAATTATTTTTATCAGCAAATATTTACAATGGGGAGGTATATTGATGTCCTTTTTCTTCATTACATAAAGACTGGTATGAATGATTTAATTTTCCAGAAACAAGATGTATTCCAGCTGTTGAGCTGTGCATAGCGCTGGACTGGATTGGAGGTAAGGTTTTAGAAATACCGCTCTTTTTTACCAAGTTACTGTATATTAACGTGAATAAATAGCTGAAAGTTAAACTAATCGTAAAATCACTGCTATAACCTGTAAAATTAGGAAGATTTTCAATTAAAACATTCTGCTCGGTCATTAAGCCAAGTTTCAGAAATGAAGAAAAGAGGAAACTGGATTCATAAAACTGGATATAAAAAGCCGAAAGACAAAACAGAACGCCGTTCTTGTGTTAGGAATCAACTTCAATCTTAAATTCTGTTCAATCATAATGGCTCCTGTCCTAAACCTGCATCATTTAAAAAAAAAGCGATCCAAAAACTTTTGGTCGCTTCAAAAAAAAAAAAAGAATTTTATCAATATCGTAATTTATGACACTACTAGGATATTGAACAGATAATATATAGAAATAGCAATCTGACAATTGAATAATGAAGATGGACAAAAGAGGAAGGCCCATCCCCCCCCCCCCCCCCGTCTTTATGCATATCAAGGCTGCAAAGCTGAATTTCTCGCTTGCCTATAACACATGGACTAGATCGCTGTTGGCGTTACAACTGAATAATGAAGATAGACAAAAGAGGAACGCCCATCCCCCACCCCGATAAGCCAATGCTGGCTCATAACACGCATAACGTAATTCATTGTGGCAACATCACGTGAATAAAGACATTATTTTCGACTTCACGTTTCAGTAAAAGGCAGTGGTGCTCTAGTCTTTTTGGCTGTGACGTATAAAAATAAAAGTTAAACAGAGGGTGGTGTCGGGGTTCCCGCTAGGACATCACCCTGTATATACATCACTGTATTTTGTAAGACTAAATCTTGGAAACTAACTTATGTATTAAAATTAAAGCTCTTGGATTTTATTTCATTTTTCTTCACAGTAATGCTCTGTATCCCAACACCCAACATCCCAAGATATCATTTTGTGAAATGCATGTAAGTCGATCCATTGTTTGTTGTTGTTGTTTTTTCAAATTAGCTTTAGTGCAAAGTTCATGTGTGGAAGTCATAATTATTATCATATAATGATGTTGAATCGCTCAGAGAAAAGATGAAAAGCCATTTTATCCCGCTTGGAATCGTATAGAGACCGCAGTCTTTTTTTTTTTAATTCAATCTGAAAAGAACAAATTGAACCATTCATAAATACATAAGTGAACTTGACTCTTAATATGAGTTTCAAGTAGATCTACATGTATGATGTACATGTAAATGGTTTGTTATCTCAAAACTAAAATCATTAACTGATGCATAGATCTTAAGACGTAAGATATTTACATTTTCTGATAAAACATGCTCATCTGAATTTAAAGTTTTAAATTTCCCTATAACAGATCAGTATGAAAATAAATATAACTCTGTCCTCAAATCATTTCTATGCATATACATGTATAGCCTCAAAATCAGAAAACACAAATCTTCCTGAATATTCATGTTCTAGTGCATAATCGAGCACTAATTTAAATACATATTATATGAATACTCAAAATCCCAAATGGCATCTTGTATCTTTCATAATATTTCTACAAGTATCCCTTTTTAAGACATTCTGGCTTTATAAATGACAACACAAGGTCAAATAGTTTTCTTAAGATATTAAAATATCCAACTGCTACAATTAAACCTAAAAAATAAGACCCTTGAATATCGATATACTGCTTATTCTTAGCAATATTTCAAATATATGTCAAATGTATACTTTTATCAAATGGTCTATAAGACAAGACTATCTACATAAAACGTGTACCGTTTAGCAAACTCACTTTCATTCAGAACAAACATCCAATATTTTCACAATGGTCTTTTCTTTTTTCTTCACTTATCACTTCAGGGTTCCCACAGAAAATGAGAACTAGATTCCATTACTCCCCTGACCAAGGATCTCGAAAAAAGGGGGGGGCGGGCTGTCATCACCCACCACCACCACACCATTCAAAATGCGCAAATGCGCCACCTCTATCGGAAAAAAAAGGAAGGAAGAGGAACGAGAAAGGGAAATGGAGAAAAGGGGAAACGAAAGGGAAACAAAATAAAGAAAAAGAAATCAAAAGGGAAGGAAAGAAAAAGAAGTAAAACTTGCCATTTCATTTCTCGCTAGCTTCGCTCGCTCGCAAAAACACTAGAAAATTAACATTGGGCAAAATGCGTCCCCCTTCGGCAATGAGCTGCAGACCCCCCCCCCCCCCCCCCACCCCCTCCCCTCCCTCGAGGATGTTTAAAGTTCCAATATTCGGGAAACCATCATTTCATATTCAGGCAGCGAGTTGCCAGAATATCCACATATTTGGGCAGCGAGGTTCCCGAATAAATATGTTTTACTTTTGTACATTTTCACTACGAAAAGTTGAAAAAAATGTTATTGAAAAGGTTAATATTCGGGAAAATACGTCAGCACCCCCCCCCCCCCCCCCCTTGCAATAATGGCCCCTTATGATCAAGATCTCTAGATCTGGGATTTTCTTTTATTATTATTTGTGGGGGATTTCTTCGGCATATTTGAGTATCAAACCCTAAACATTTTTCGGAAAATTTGCGTGTCCCCCCCCCCCCCCCCCCCGCCGCATTCAAAATGTTCTAGCGACGCCCCAGACCTTGACCCATTTCCAAGTACCATTTCGGTATGTGTTGCGTCGTATACCAATACCACGCAGAGGTATATTATTTCATCTCTGTGATGGAAGGCTGCCAAAGCTACACACGGCCCACATCCACAATCAATTTCCATTTCCAATGACTTTCCACACTGTAAAAACTGAAGTGCTGTATATAGCACTTTGAGGGCATGCATAGGGACTGCACTCAGAGTGCTAAAAAAAATGTGACCGTGGTGAGCCTCGAACCAGGTTCCGCTGATTGAGAGGCGCTGACGTTACCGATAGACTGACGAATGCTTCTTGCAGTCCAGTTTAGTCATGGGAGTCAAGTAGATAACATGAACTATGTGGAGTCGTAAATGCACTATGTAACAATATGATCTGCTCTAAATCGTACGATGTGAGTTAGTCTAGCGGTAATGCCAGCAATTCTCGATCAGCGGACCCTGGTTCGAGGCTCGCCAAAATCAGGATTTTTTTTTAAAGGAATGTTTAGCAGTTTAAGGAGCCGGTCCAGCTCCCGTGAAAGTGCTGAAATAGCACGCTGTGTGCATTACAATAGCACTCTGAGTGCAGTCCCTATGCATGCCCTCAAAGTGCTATATACAGCACTTCAGTTTTTACAGTGCATGACTTTAGATTTTTGTTTAATTTTCATGACTTTCCATCACTTTCAAAAAAAAGGATTTTCCCATGACTTTCCTGGGTTTCGGGAACCCTGCACTTACCCTAATTCCTTCTCACTAACATGATTCATTTTTCCTTTGTTTTTAAGGAGTTTCAATGAACGAAGAAGTACTGACATGAGCGGGGAGGATATTGTAAACACCTTGGCAAACAAAGTGAGGATTCTGAAACATCGCAGATATGTCGAAGTTGACCAGAGCATCCAAGAGATTCTGGAGAAACTTCGTTCGCTTGCACCTTTCCTTGACCAAAGTGACCTGACGCGGTATACCGAAGACCATATACGTGGGAGACAGAGATCAGTCACATTACTGTATGGAAAATAAACTATATATTTTAATTTTATTTCTCTAATTGTGGTTATAAATGATATTACAACGTTAGAAAGAACTTAAGAGAAATAATGACAATAACATACGGAAGAAATTGACATTCCTCTCGTAAGACCTCAAATGGAAGTCGATAATCAAAATTGCACCTTTTTTATCTCCTGGGATGCAGTGAACCTATAAACTACAGATTTGATCTTTGGAAAGAAAGCTTTTAAGCTGCTGGAAGATAATGATGTTTAGAGCTTCGTATCCCCCCTATTATTAATATTTATTTATAATATATTCCTATATTTTCTTGTTTAGGGTGTCATCTCATATTGTTCTAAATCTTCTCCCGGTCATCTTAATCATCCCTCTCCGTTTTTCTTTCGTATTTTTCGTGGGGTTCTTTCTCGACTTTTCTTCGTCCATCCTATCATGGGTGCATTTGACTGTACAACATGGTCTGGGCGGTCAATTTTCTACGCAAGCCGAAAACTACACCTCACACGAACCTAATACTTAATCCCAATTTGTATCCTTGTATTATTACCTGTACTCTATCTGCATATATCTGTAATTTAAAAAAGAATGCCCGATGCAATTTTCACTGAAGCTAATTTCGATTAGATGAAATAATAATTATATAATATTTGAATACTTCAATGCGCTTTACAATGTTATTTATTATTACCACTGATCACTGGATTTCAAGCCTGCACACAAGTGTGCATCATCTCCACTCCTTAGGGAGCATTCCTACCATTTTGCACCGTTCACATGCATGCATGTAGGGCAATGGCAAAAACAGTCATATTCGACTTTCGGTAACCCTGACAGGTAGGTACCCATTATCTCCTTTGTAAGAGTGGCAATGTAGATTAATGTCTCGCCAAAGGTCGTTAGTGCCGCGGGCGGACCCGAACCGCGAACCAAATAATATAAATAATTAATGAAAATTGCTTGTAATCCATTTTATTTCATTGTTTCCCCTAACTTGAAGGTTTCTTTGGGGCGATCGGATAACACATATTGAAGATGGGGCTTTCGCCGGTTTGAGGAATCTGCGTGGATTGTAAGAATTAATTTAACAGTAATCATAATGACCTTTAAAATTCTTTACATGGCCATATAATAAATGTTTGGATTATTTTTTTGAAACATTGTCATTGAAAATAAGATAAGTTTATAATATATAACTGTTAGAATTTGACTAAAACACAATATGACGGGTCGTCTTAGTTGGATAAAATAAATAAATGAAATAGGCCGAGACTGAGGACGTATCTGAATATGCTACAGGTTTTATTCACGCCATAGCATAACCACAAACAACGTCATAGGTAATGATTTTAATTACATTAAACTGATTATCACTATACTGATTTTACATTTATACTTATCTAGCAGTACTATTATGTTATTCCATTTTCGTTGATATTTCATTGTACAGTCCTCAAAGAAGGCGATAATACAAAAGAGCTTGGAGTAAATAAAACCCGTGGTATATTCATCTGCGTCCTGAATCTTGGCCTATTGCATGTATATAATTATATAAGTGTAAGGAAATAATATACAACAGCTTTGGCAACTCTCGTGGAAATAAATACGCACTGGGGTCGCCGAAACCACTGACCGGTCTCCGTGGTCTCGTGGTCTCGTGGTTTCGTGGTTAAGTTCTAAACCAACGACCCGGGTTCGATTCTCAGGTTACATAAGCAGAACTTTGGAAAAAATTGCCAGAAAAATATCAAAAATTGTGATACCGTTGACAACTTTAAGGTACGTCTTAAAACATTTATTTTTAGAAATAACTTCCGGTGTTAAGTGGTAACTTGAGGAAGTACATGTATGTTGAGCATATACCTCACTCTTAGGTTTCACTATCCACTTTTCCTTTTTCCTCTTCGTTACAGCGCACAGGGACATATTGTGATATGCGCTATATAAATGTATATTATTATTAATAATATTACTAAATAATTAGTAAATAATTATAAGTTAAAAATCACGCTCGTCTTGTGTGTATCCTGTATGACGTTGTGGAGTTTACATTTTTAAAATTTATATTTCAACACTCAGTCTCGTCGGAACTATGTTCCTCTGAACATTTTGTTATATATATATATATATATATATATATATGAAGGTATATTTTTCCTTCTTTCTGTGTCTTAGTTTAAATACTTTCTTACGGCTGTATGATGCTTTTCAAATTATTTGTCACACTAAACGGTTCGTGCTCATGAAATATGCCATCCGTTCAATTGTTTCGTTACTTTTCTGATAGGATGATAGGTGAAAATCCGCTGGAGAGAATCACGAAAAGGGCATTTGAAGGACTGGATAATCTCATATACTTGTAAGTATTTGGGTTTGGTAAACATCAACCTGTCAATTAGATCCTATGTTTTGAGAAGAAATGAAAAAAAATTGTATTATTTAGTCCTTGTCACAGTATGCATTTTTCGCAAGGTAATGATTATTCGTGTGTATGAAAATTAGCTAAGGTTAAAAGCGACAACGTAACAATATTGTTGTTGGCTTTTTGCGGGGAGGGGGGGGGGGGGGGGGGGGGGGGGGGGGGGAGTGCTCTTGCCGATTTCATGGTGTGCAGAAAAAATGCAAATTCAAACCAGTACGATCGCAACTAATTTCAAGTACTTTTAAATACATAATTGTATGACCGATAGAAATCATGTTCGCATTACGTAATACGTAGTATATTCGCACATTTCAAAAGGTGATGGAGAGGGCTATTGATATTTGGAAAGTCTTTGCGATCGTCTTAGTCATACTTGGATTGATTGATATGAATGTTGCAGTATTAGAAAGCTAAAGTAAATCAAACTTTCAAAATTGTCTCGCTCCAGTTCATAGCTTAACCCATTCACTAGTAAATTCTCTTTTAGGCTTAATACAGGAGCTACCCGGCTCCCATACGCAATTGGGTTATATAATGTCATCTTTAATATTTACAATTTGCAGACACCTTGGGCACAACTTACTATCTTCAATGGAAGTGGGTAGTTTCTCGGAGTTAAGGAAGCTGTTAGTTCTGTAAGTGAGTGTGAGTGTGTGTGTGTGTGTGACAGAGGGTGCTGCTTTCCTATAATAGGACATGGGAAGAAAACGCCATTCTGCTTCTGTTTCCACTCTTAAGAATATCCTGATTTACATGTATCTCTGTAGAAACTAAGATTATTTATACATTTAAGGACGTTCCCTAGTTAAAGTCAAATCCATGTCAGTTTCACCAAATTTTGCACATAGTTAGTTTGGTCCATGAGAGGCCCCAATATGCATAGAAAAGTATAGGTCCATGTGTTTACTTTTTTTTTCTATGGGACACTGAAGTGTGCCATGATTGGGTGTCGGGTAGAATGACGTCAACGCAGGTTTTTGGCCATTGATAGACCTCAGAATTCGTAATGTCATATACAAATCCCCATTATTCTGTCAAAAACCATGTCAGATTCGTAAATTTTTCCAGATTTGTAGAGAATTGTATACTGCAAAAGGAGAAAGTTTTAAAAAGGAGGTCCAGGCACTTGTTTTTATGCTAGTAGCGCCCTCAGGTGGTGGAAAAAGTGAAAAACTAGCAAAACTAGTGAAAACTGGCTGAGAACCTGTCTTGGAAGGGCATGGGTTCGTAATAACTCTACTGTATATTTAAAATCCATGCCAGATTCCTAAATTTTTCCAGATTCGTAGAGAATTGTATACTGCAGAAGGAGAAAGTGTTAAAAGGGGGGTCCATGCACTCGTTTTTGTGCTAGCAGCGCCCTCACTTGGTGGAAAAATTCAAAAACTCGCAAAACTAGTGAAAACTGTGCATGGCAGGGTGGGAACCTGTCTAGGAAGGGGATGGGTTCGTAATAACTCTACTGTATATTTAAAATCCATGCCAGATTCGTAAATTTTTCCAGATTCGTAGAGAATTGTATACTGCAGAAGGAGAAAGTTTTAAAAATTTGGGTCCATGCACTCGTTTTTGTGCTAGCAGCGCCCTCAGTTGCTGGAAAAATTCAAAAACTTGCAAAACTAGTGAAAACTGTGCATGGCAGGCTGGGAACCTGTCTAGGAAGGGGATGGGTTCGTAATAACTCTACTATATATTTAAAATCCATGCCAGATTCGTAATTTTTTCCAGATTCGTAGAGAATTGTATACTGCAGAAGGAGAAAGTTTTAAAAAGGGGAGTCCATGCACTCGTTTTTTGTGCTAGCAGCACCCTAATTTGGCGGAAAAATTCAAAAACTCGCAAAACTAGTGAAAACTGTGCATGGCAGGGTGGGAACCTGTCTAGGAAGGGGATGGGTTCGTAATAACTCTACTGTATATTTAAAATCCATGCCAGATTCGTAATTTTTTTCCAGATTCGTAGAGAATTGTATACTGCAGAAGGAGAAAGTTTTAAAAAGGGGAGTCCATGCACTCGTTTTTGTGCTAGCAGCACCCTAATTTGGCGGAAAAATTCAAAAACTCGCAAAACTAGTGAAAACTGTGCATGGCAGGGTGGGAACCTGTCTTGGAAGGGGATGGGTTCGTAATAACTCTACTGTATATTTAAAATCCATGCCAGATTCGTAAATTTTTCCAGATTCGTAGAGAATTGTATACTGCAGAAGGAGAAAGTTTTAAAAATGGGGGTCCATGCACTCGTTTTTGTGCTAGCAGCGCCCTCAGTTGCTGGAAAAATTCAAAAACTTGCAAAACTAGTGAAAACTGTGCATGGCAGGCTGGGAACCTGTCTAGGAAGCGGGAGGGATCGAAATAATCCTACTGTACATTCAAAATCCATGCCAGATTCGTACATTTTTCAAGATTTGTAGAGAATTACATACCTTATTAGGATAAAGTTTTAAACGGGGGGTCCATGCGCTCGTTTTTGTGCTAGCAGCAACTTTAGGTGGTGGAAAAAGTCAAAAACTCGCAAAACTAGCGAAAACTGTGTATGGCTGGATGGGAAACAGTGTAAGAAGAGGATTGGTTCGAAAAAAAAAAATGTCATTTTCACCAAAGTTTCCAGATTTGTAGAGAGAAGTATACTAAAGGAAGAGAGAGTTTGCAAAAGGGGGTCCATGTACTGGTTTTTTGTGCCCCCCTCCCCCCTGTTTGCCTGTTATCAGACATGAAATTATCACCATGTAACTGATATTTTTATATATATACACGACCATAGGCACCGGAAGCGCGGGGGAGGGGGTGGGCAGAGGGGGCATTTTCCCCAGTAATCATTCAAAAAAGGGGACCCCCTCTCCCGGATCCCCTCGGAAGAAAAAATTACATCTTAATTAATTTAGCATTACAACTATGACAAGGGTGACTTGTATAATAAGCTGCCTTGTCACTAATAATGCAAACCTTCAGTATTTAAAATTTTAACAAATCGCACTCTGTCACCACGGTCCCTACTATATTGATAGGCGCAATGTTTCTTAACATTTAGAAACCCTGTCTATTGTATAGTTTCCCCTCTACCCCCCCCCCCCCCCCCCTCCACACATACACACAAGACAATAAAACTTGCAATATTGCATCAGCTTTCTAGTGCTCCAAAAGGCGAGGTATCACCATCACAATCATGGTCGCTCCGCTCCATTACATGCAGATATATAGGAGCAAGTTATCTGAAGTATTAATACTGTCTACCACCAGTGGCGACAAAAGCGAAGTGGCAGATTTTTGCTACTATTAAAGGAGGAGGCGGATAGGGGTATAACGAATAATTTTCTAGTGATGCGAAATGCAAGGTTTCAACACGCAATGATCTTAATTTTCCTGTTTGCAATAATCTGTTCTGTCCCCTCAGAGGGGCCCCTCGCAAGACAAGAAATATTACTTTAAGTTAAACAATGTAAGAACAAGATTTACTTTGCCAACCTTTGCTCTAATATAAAATTCCTCTACATTCTCCTTTTTCGCTCAGGCGCTATACTCCCTCCCACATTAATGGCAACATTGATTATTTGACTTTACAATATATCTTCTATAGTACAAGGCCCCGAAGCGCGCGGGTGTGGCAGGTGCTTTTCTGTGCCTAAAAAGAAGGGAAAATGTCGTTATTATTCTCCTCCTCATTATGACATCAATCATTTTGCAGTTTACTAATGGAAACATTTTTGTGCTCTAAAATACGTAGTTTCAACATTGAAAAATCTAAATCTAAATCGATACTTACGATCTCTCGCATTTCAGTAAATGCAGTGTTTATTAACACGTATGTGTGGGGCAGAGGCTCTCCTCGTTTTGTTCCCACCCTATCGCAAGATTGTTATCTACTTTATATGGTTATATATAACTATATTTGATGTTATGTAAGTCATAATTCTAAGTAAGCTGTTACCTGCCTGTGTGTGTAAAGTTTCTCTTGAATGCAAATATCAATACATGTATTATGAAAGCAACTTTTTCGCTCGGTCGCTACGCCCCCTCACCAAGTAGTCATACGACGAAAAATAGTCATATATGCTGCTGAAATTCTGTTTTATTAAAGCTGTTCCGTCTTAAGAAAAGAGAAAAATGTTTAATGATGCTCTAATATGCTTTGAAACATTCTCTTGGTGGCTGAGTTCCAATATTCTCCTAATGATTTTTAGCATGAATAGCCCCATAGGCGTTCGAGGCGGGGCTGCAGCGCCCCCGCATTTTGATAATACAATAATTTTGCAAGGTGCCCGAATATCCTCATATTTTGGGAGCGAGTTGCCTTAATATCCTCAAATTAGTTCATTAGTGCCGCCCATGAGCCACTTGAGGCCCGTGGTTTTAAGTAATATTTTAAGTAATATCCTAACTATCTGTTGTATGATTACAGGTGTCAATTTTTTTTTCTCACTCGCTTCGCTCGCTCGCAATTAGCATATCATAATTATCTGTTCCCTGTCCTACCAAGGAGTTATCATTACATGTCCTACCACGCATAATTTGAAAAATAGTCAAACCAAAGAGTTATCATCAAACAAAGAAAAATAAGGATAATAATATTATTTATGATACGGGGCTGTGTATTCTGAAATTCCTCCTCAGTCCTTAAATAGGCCATTCGGGTGTATGTGGAGGCGTATGAGACCTGGGATGGGGGTTGTAGCCCCCTCCCAAAAATATCAAAATTACCTGGCATTCGGGCACCCGAATGATCTCGTTGTACTTTTTATATCTTTTCTGAATTAGCACATTTTGATGACGAAATTACATTTCACGGTTCTAATGTGTCAATTTCTTTGGATTGCTTGCTTTGCTCGCTTTTGGGCAAGATACGCCAGTCCCATACATTTTTTGTATGTATTTGTAATATTCAGTGGCCCGCGACGTAATTTGGAGAATATTTCTGGCCATGCACCTGACAAAATGATTAAGAACCCAGGTCATAGACAAATGATTCTTCGGCATATAATTATTTGAATTTCTTTCTCCAGCTCTTTTTGTGTTAGTTTAGTGTACAAAAAAAATTGACTATGAATTCTAAAGGACAGCTATCTTTATTATTTTTTTTTCCTATACGACTAACTTTGCCAATAGAAAATTCATAAGGGGGCATCGAATGTTATCTTTCAGCTCAAGCTAGTTAATATTTTGTCTATTTTTCGCAGGTACAGAATTATTGATTTCATCTATATTTACCGGGTTCTTCTTACTGCGCACACTTGCATACCCATTATTAAGCATTGTGTTAAATGTGCGTATACATTGTCTTAACTGCGCGCAATACTCTCCCGGTGTTGTGATGACGTAACACAGCCAGCCAGGATGCGCAGCTGAGTTGCGCACAAACATAACTAGGGAACGTCCTTAAATAGCCACTCTGAACCATTTTTATTTCTCTCCCGTTCATGTATCAAAATATTGTATAACTATCATCTGCACCAACGTATAAGGGAAATTACGTCATGATGTCGAAAGAAGCCTTCGTAATTTCATATATGATATCATGAAATAGTAAAGGTGTTCGTAAAAAAATGTTTAAAATATGTCACACGTATTAAGCAACTTGAAAATCGAAGAGGCCCTACGAAGACAGTTTCATTATACAAGGACACAAGTATTTGTAGTTAATATGCTGTTACATGTATTTATCATTTGAAAATCGTTTCCATTTTCAGGGATTTTAAGTTCAGCCTCTTGACGGAACTTGAACCTGGGGTATTTTCTGGTTTAAGGAACTTGACACAATTGTAAGTATCGTCGCACTGGATTATTTCACCTAATATAATCACTGAATATTTAGGAGAAATAAACTGTTCAATAAAATCTCGTATGAATTGCATAGCCTGCTTTAGCTACCACATGTAATGAAAAATCACCTGTCTCTAAAGGCCACGATATTATTTTCCCTTAAAAAGTGTTTCCCATTGTAACATGTATAAAGGAAAACTGTACATAAATACCACTTGCTCATAAAGACTGCACTATGCCTCGACGCCTGTAGGCTTATATTTCTTGACAAAGGTGTTCACATCGAATGTTCTTAGATTTCATTTAATTAATGTTTAGTTTCATTGTTTTACTCATTTATTAATCTTGCGGAACGAACTACTTCCTCAGTTTTCGACCAAAAGTCAAGAAAGGCTGTTGTCACGGGGCTGGGGTATTAATCATCATCTTGAGTGATATTTCTAGTTTTTAAGGGGTTACATACCCGTGCAAGTAAAAATGAACAATTGTTATCACCTCAAGGTCACTCTTACCCTTTGTATGTCGCAGATTTATGCGGTAAAATGAATTTTTAGAAATTGGTATTCGTTTCAAATTAAATGCATTGCTTTGTAAAGTGAACAATACAACCTGTTTTCCACAGAACCATCTTTCAAAATAAGCTTCAGAGGATTAGAAATGGTACTTTCAACGAACTGGAGAATTTGCAGTTTCTGTAAGTCTGCTAATTTCTTTAATGGCTATAAGTTTAATGAATGCTGCGGTAACTAATGACATTACAATACTGAACAAATAATACATCGAAATCAAAATAATAACATTTACAAATTTTACAGAGATCGGCATAAAAGGAACGTCCGTCAACCTATAGCCTCGTTCAAATTAGTTCCCCAAATTAATGACCATTGGGTCGGAATGCCCACCCCTTCCCTCCGACTCCTAGATTTTAATACGCCAATGCATACAGCTCAGAGGTATGCCCCATCATTGATGTGAACTCGGTTGAACTTGTAAAGCCGTCTGAAAGGTCAACATGTTTTGCGCATGAACCATTATAATAACGAATGCGACCGAGAAACGTCAACGCACGCTTTGCAGACAATATGTCCTGTCTTCATATAAAGAATACATGTATTTGCAATATCTTACGTATTTGTGACAATATTTGCGCATGTGACATTCTAGATTACTCTTGATTACAGCTTAAAATCTAACTTTAAACTTGTAGGCCTTTAATTCTTGGTTGTCGTTTTCATTTAAAATCATTAAATCACCTGAATCTGCCACTGGCACTACTCTATTTTCAGGTTTCTTCAATCCAACAATATCAGCGAGATCCAAGTGGGTGCATTCTCTGATCTACGATCCCTCCTAACCTTGTAAGTTTGTATTCTTTCTCTCAGTACACAAATAGCCTCTATGTTTGTAAGTCCCCCCCCCCCCTGTCTTTTTTCACTTTATACATTATTTTCTCTGATTATTTGTGTTTGAAATGTGTTTTCTTTAAATATTTTTGTTAAATATTTTTGTTCTCCATATTCGCAGTTTGGAATGAAATGAGCTTCATTTTTTTCTCTTTTTCAACCTGCCTTTGTTGCTTTCTCAATAAGGGAACCGTCTTAAAGTATGAATATCTCTCAGGTCTTCTGTGTTTACTTGTTCTTTTCTGAAATTGAACTGAATGTTGAAATATATCATCACTTTGATTGGCCTTTTTATCATCACGATTATTACATTGAAAAAAAAAATCATGTTTAATCTTTTTTGTAATTATTAACAGTATTACTATTAACTTTAATGTTGTTACTGAGCGAGGTTTTGTTGGTGGTGATTTCGGTCTACTAACTACAGAACATGTTTTTCGAGCACATTTTCTGTATTTAGGGAAGAGGAAAGGCGGGGTACACATACCTTGAGTAAGTTTATCTGAAATGTCTCTTGCCCTTTAATCTTTACTCTTTTTGTAATTCAAAGGAATTTGTCACATAATTCCATTCAATATCTACCGCATGGAGTGTTTTCTGGAATGCAATCGCTAGAATATCTGTGAGTACGAAACTGATTGATGTTTGATGATGCATGCATAATTTTGTGTAAAGATTTACTGTAAATGTCGTGTAGCCTACTTTTGCATTTATTACATGCTCTAACTAAATTTTGAAAATTTCATTCGACAAAAAGAAAATATTTGTTAGGTAAATGTATTGCCTAACATGTCATCAGTCATTCAGATAATACTTTACTTTTTAATTGAATCATATAGAAGTGTACTTGTATCTTTCAAAAGAAAGTGTAACAAAAGATTTGGGCGAATGATAGTTCCTTTATTTTTGCTTCCAACAGAGATCTAAATTACAACCAGATTGCCAGAATTGACCCGTTTACAGTTAATTCATTGATGTCTCTTCGCTATCTGTAAGTATTTACTTTTAACCATTACATGCGTTCAGAAAGATTCTTATTCTTATTCATTCTAACAATAATGTGAAAACATCACTTCTACATATTCTAAATATGGAGATACCATGTTTTAATTTATTATTTCCATTTGCTTCACCATTTCCTAATGAACAATACATGTGAACAGTATTTACAAGTATCTTTAAACTATAATGCATCCTTTTTTTTCTTATCTTTTATTCATGTTTATATAAGCTACGAACAAAATTTCGTGAAAACAACTTTCAATTTTATTAAATGTTTTCCCCATGGCATAATATGATATGTTTCAATATAAATGATACATTCTTTATATATATATATATATATATATATATATATACATGTGAAAAAAAAGTACACAACTACGTGTACCCGACAAGCCTGTTTCGTAGATCTCTCAACTCTTCAGGGGTAATGCAAAGAATACATACGACTACCGCGGTTATATATCGAAGAAACAATAAAAAAACAAAAAAACAGCGTGGGCTGTTACATAATAACGGTAATTAAGGGATGGTATCCGGGAGCGCTATGGGAGAGCAATGAGTCAGCGGTAAAGCGGCGTGGGTTGTGAGCCGCGCTCAATAGTTCCGTGATAACGCTTAGTTACATAATAACGATATATATATATATATATATATATATCTCCTATTATTAACACTATTTTCTCGCACTGTTTCCGAACAGGTTTCTTCTTGAAACAGAACTCAATACCATACAAGCTGACACACTTACTGGTTTAACATCCGTTCAGAAATTGTGAGTACAGAATATTGTAACATTTTCAACACTTATTTTCCCATAAACGACTATTAGTATTAGGTTGATCAACTTTAGTGAGCATCATGTTTCTGACAATCTTGTGAGCAACACTATCATTTCATATTTCTTAACTTCACCTTAAATATGTTTGCAGTGCAAACCATTTCTTAAGCTATGTATTAATCTTTTTATTATGGATATGACTTGTGAAGGATCTAGTATTAATACTACATCCTTTGAATGTTATTTCCATCAAAATATATGGATGATAAAGATACTATGAATCGCCATTACACTTACAACAGTTAACCTTATTCTATTATATCTCAAGGGCTACATCAGACAACCGATTGTGTTGCCAGCTGAATGATAATCCCAACTTCCAATGCGTCAAAACGTCACAGACCAAGCCACTGGAAACCTGCGGCCGGCTATTTCCAAATTGGGCTCTAAGAATTGCAGGTTGGGTGATGGGGCTCTCCGCCCTCGTAGGCAATGGAATTGTTCTATTCGTAAGGCTGCAGGATAACAGTCTTCGAACATCGAAAGTTCAGAACATCATGATTGGGAGCTTAGCCATGGCTGATATTCTAATGGGTGTGTACATGATCATCATTACTTCTGTGGACATATACTATGGTGATAGTTACTATCTTACAGCTCCTCAATGGCGTGATTCCCATATTTGTCGATTCGCTGGTTTCCTCGGGTTTCTCTCAAGTGAAGCATCGGTCTTTACCTTGACCCTAATCACTGTTGACCGGTTCATTTGTATCATGTTTCCCTTCAGCAAGGTCAAGATCCGAGAGGGTTCTTCAAAGGTTCTCGTTGGTTTGCTCTGGGTCTTTACCATGATGCTTAGTTTTGGTCTCGTGGTCATTACATCCTTCAGACCGGATGTTTATGGATTGTCTGATGTTTGCCTTGGTCTTCCTCTCCATGTCGAGACAGAGAGCACAGGACAGTTGAACATACAGGGAGAGTTCTTCTTTGAGCATCAGGTTAACTACGTCATCACCGACAGCAGTTCCAGACCTCCATGGTTGTTCTCGATCATTGTCTTCATTGGTGTCAATCTAGCGTCCTTCCTTTTCATTGTTGTTTGCTACGTCATGATCTTTATCAAGACCACTCGGTCTGCTGCCCGCGTCGGGAACAAGAAATCCCAGAAACAAGAGACCAAATTAGCGGTACGTATGGCCATGATCATAGCCACCGACCTCGGCTGTTGGATGCCTGTTATCATCATGGGTATTCTTTCCCAAACCGGTATTGTCACCCTTCATCCTTCACTCTATGCTTGGACAGTAATCTTGATCGTCCCTATCAACTCATCACTCAACCCCTTCCTCTACACATACATCAGCTACCGTGATGCTAAGAAGAGCAAAAAGAAGAAGAACAACAAGACTAAGCCAAAAATAAAAGAACGTCAAAGGAGGTCCAAAGGGGAAAAGTCATCCGACGACATTGATATGGTCAGTGTGAAGACAAAGCCATCTAATTAACGTCCGTATTTTCAAGTTTAAATTTTATTCGTTTTCATTTTAACAAACTAAACGTTTCAACTCAATATGTAATTAACATGGAGTAAAATATCTCATTTAGACGAATGTGGCATTTACTTTTGTTTTCTCTTTATCTCAATCAGTAATGATGAACCTAAAGAAAATAATATAAATACCTTCAGATAAATATTAACTGGAAAAACCCCACTTAAAACGGCAGCTTGTTAGTATAATTATAGGCTTCCGCTAGTGTCTAAATTTCTCAGTTATGAAAAAAATATAAACTAAAGCACCAGTGATGGATTCAAGGTTATTAAGTTAACCCCCCCCCCCCCCCCCCCTCACCAAATATACTGGATTTGATTTGATTTGATATTCATCATACATTTACAATCAATATACAATGATATGCAAACAATGCATAGTGGAAAGCAGCAGGCTATTAGTGAGGGGGAAAACTTCAAAGGGAAAGAAAAGAGAGAGGGAAAGAAAGGAGAGATGGAGGAGTGAAAAGAGATACTTTCACGTGTTATTTTTACCTTTTCATTATGAGTTGTAAACATATTTTGTAAATTTAGTCGTTACTGCAAGAATAGTAGAAATCAAATGTGCCAATTATACAGTGATGGTGGGATTAAATTGACTGACATTTGTATGCATTCCAAATCACTCAAAATATCATGGATAAGACAATTTATTTGTTGTCCATGTAATGAATTTTTTTACTTTATATATTCAATGTTCAATGTTCAATGTTCAATCATATACATCTGTTCAGTTATTCATGGGGGCTGAACATTACAAATGTGCAACCTATTTTGGAAAGAGGTATAGTAAGTAGCCTTTTTAGATATTACTCAATCCATTGTAGATGATATTGCATTTCGAATAATCCTAGAATACAAGTCAATAATAATGTAATTTAAGTAATGGTGTGCTAAGGGGGTACGATTTGTTAACGATGTTAATTTTTTTTTAAAAGATGGATCATTTCTTTCATATTTTGAAAGTGAAAAAAGGGTGTTCACATATTTATCATTCGTTTGAAGCATAAGTTAAAGGAATGTAAAAGTCTTACAAAATGGAAACAGGAGTTTGACCTTGGCAATATCATACTAGTTCCCTATCATTCAAATGTTTATATAAACATGAGGTGGTCTCAGTTGATGCTGAATAGAATTCTTTACATGAAAGATGCTCTGTTAAGATTTGAATTAGTAACATACTATGTACATTTTGTAATAGCAGTGTAGAAACAATTTTGCATATATTTCGTTCGTGTACTTATTCAAACGAAATATGGTCAAAACTTGAGGTTGGCTGTCCCGTAAAACTTTACACATTAAGCTTACAAATTAAAATGATTTGTTTAGGTTTCAAAGACGTAATAATAGTTCCCTCAGTATTTTTATGATTGTAGTAAGGAAAGAAATTTCTGCAGCCAAATGCAAAAACTGTTTGCCAGTTTTTGAACACATGTCAGCAATAAAATGTTATTATGATATGGAAAAAATATATATGTAAACAAAAAATGTGTTTAATAATGAAATTATTTTTTGCAAAGTAAATCTGCAATACTTTGAAAAGAATTTGCTATTCATATAATTGATTTTTGTAAATGTATAGTCATATTGTCTTTACTGTCTTTGGCCAAGAATATCATTTTGAAACTTTGCATGTATACTCTTCTTGTATATTTTATGTATGATATGTTTTAAGTAAAGGAACCCTGTGCAAGGGCTAAAAAGAAAGAAAAAAAATAATGCATTAATGTTTATCAAATAATTAATACTAAAAATTAACATTATTTACCGTTCTTATAACGATATACGAAATTATTAGCGCGGGTATACTCAAGAAAGGATTCATTTATCGCATGTGGAAAATTAGATTTTTCAAATCTAGAATGTTACACATAAGGCAAGCTGATGATTAATTTTCAGATATATGATAATAAATCCAAGAAAGAAACTTTGGGTTTAATAGCGATTGTATGATGTATATTATGTGTGATACATGATATTGCTTCGATTCTGATATATTTGAATATATACCTACTGTATATACAACTATTGTAAATGTGTCAATTTACATTGAATAATGAATATATGAGGGTTTGCAAGCACTTAATTAGATTCTATGGGTCATGGAATAACAGTGTATCTGATACACTCTGAATCTGTATCTTATAAGATAAATTTTTCCCTTATGTCTGAAACGCCATCCATTTCGCTGGGTCTCTGAATTTTTCGCAATATTACCATTTGCAATGTAATTGATTTCGAAACACATTTACGATTTGTGTGTTTTAGTTCTTAATATCATAAATGCAACAAATACTTTAGACTCATAGCTCACGAAAGCAGTAGACACTTTTATCGTTTTTTATACACCCTATATTTGTACAATGTTATTCCTATCTGCACATGGCTTATATCACACTTGCAAACCAGATTTATACCCAGTTCGATAATATACAATAAATTGATTTTCTATCATTCAATCTGGAGTCCAGAATCATTGGAGTAAATTTACTTGCCTTAATTCTCTGAATCGGAGTACACAACTGAATGAAACTGATGTGATAAAATGACATTGTTGAGACTGTTTCACACTTGTCTGCAGACACAGGCTCTATTAATACAATGCCATAATGCCATAAAGCCCGTATCCGGACAACTTCCCCCAGGACAATAGGGAGTTTCGAATGTATCAACGTGAACGCCATCCTAGATCCTCCCATCTACAATGGACTGCTTTGTGTTAACTGCATACCGCGCTTTATGCAAGAACGGCTCACCCGTCCACTGGCTTCTCCCTCGTCCACTAGTCACATCGAGAACGCGTCAAACATGGTATTGCCGTCTTCTCTAAAACGTGGACCTCGCTTCACCGACTTTGTATGCAGTTAAAGATCACATTACAAGAAAATTCCATCAAAGTAAATATTGGCTTAATACCTTTTTATTGCATAGATGGCATAAATTAAACAAGGTTATCCAAATTCAACGCTTGGAAACATTTAAAGTAATGATTATTATCAGTTATAAAACGGTAAATACAGCCCCCGATATAGCAGCTGAAGAGCTCCTCGAACGCTGCTGAGATGTGTGACGATGTCCCATAACATCTTACACATTTTTCAGTGCCTGTTTTGTCATCTCCTCTTCACTTATTTCTCTTACTTGAGTAGCGTCAGTCTTAATGTTAGTCTGTTGCCTCACTCTTAACTTTGTGTATGGTATAATTTTTTAATGAAAAATGCAGCGTTAAAAAAATAAAGGAATCGGTGACTTGTAAACAAAATAAGACGCCATTGTATTTTCAGCTGCTTGCACCGGGGCATGTTCGGCGTTTCAAGAGGGAACGAATACCATCCGTGCTATTATTCGGAGGGCTTTTCAATTTGAAAATGGGGTTTATTTCATTGATCATTGACCCTTCTCCTGTGTATTTACAATCAAACGGTTTTAGTTATCAGAATCAGTTTCACTTTCTCTTTTAGAATGGTGTGAAATAAGGTCATGTTTAAATATACCAAACTCTAGACTTTATAACTTGATAAATAATTGCATTGCAATTATGTTCATTCATTATAGGACGTCGTCTGGTTAAGGAGGATCGATCCCTAGTGTGACGACATCAAAACACCGCTATATTTGTGGCGAATCCTCGGATATTCCAGATGCTGAGAAGAGCTTTTATTTATGTGGTTTTTATAATCATCAGATACGCAGTTGACATAAAACTTCTACGATTGCCATCTGTAAGCTTCCCAGTTTCTAGTGATACATTAATTGCCATATTTGTGATTTTCTTGTAATGTGATCTTTAACACAAAACAGTCCATTGTGGCTGGGAGGATCTAGGACGGCGTTCACGTTGACACATTCGAAAACTCCCCAATTACTCCAGGACAACAACTCCCCCCCCCCCCCCCCCCCCGAATTTCTCTGGGGAGGGGGTTGGGTTGTCCACGGTGTAGTTGTCCTGGAGGGTGGAGGCTAAAATTTTATTCCGGGAGAGGGAGGGTATCGGGGTAATTTTTCCAGGGGGTAATTGTCTTCGGGGGTATAGTTGTCATGTGCTTGGTTGTCCTAGGGGTACTTGTCCTGGGGTAGTTTTCCAGTGGGTAGTTGTCCTAGAATCCATAAAGCCTTGAGTGCACCCTAACTTTGTCAGTCTAAAGCCGTTTCTAATAAAAAAAAAAGATGGGCTACAGTGCAGGGACTATGGGGTGTAGTAGATCATACACTCTGTATAGTCATACAGTTCAGAAACTCTGGTACTTGTTATGCGTGGAACGAGGAAATTGTGCGGTGGGGGTGGCGGCTGCAGTCTCCCCCCCCCCCCCCTCCCCCACACACTTTTTGAGTAGACACGATTCATAAAATCCCCGAGAAAAAAGGTGCGAAAGTGTCATTATTCAAGTGAAATAAAATCAGCCCCCCCCCCCCAACACAAACACACACACCCTCACACACCCACACACTTTCAAAAATGGTATGCGGCCCCTGTTATGACAGATAATGTTTTGTGTATGGAAACTACATTAGTTTTGCGCCTGTGTTGAGACAACCATATACATGTATGTTTGTTTGTTTGTTTGAATTTATTTTCTTCTGCAATCATATAAGAGTATACAATAACAGGGAAAATATAACAATGTATTCACATAAAATAAAAAGAACATAACGTGATCAAAATATACATATTTATAGTAATATAATTACATTTCAGTTTATAAATTAATAAATTATTCAACGCATTGAAGTTCAGAGAGCAGAAGACGGACTGCCATAATAAGCTTAAGTTTGAAAACATGACAGCCCAAATAAATGAGTGTAATAACGTAATAGCATGTTCCGACGTTCATACGTTCCGGCAAAAGTGTCCGAGACATTCACCGAAAATAAATCAATAGGACCTACTGTGCATATTAATGTAGAGTATAAGTATATGTCCAGTCATTAGAATGAAGGCACTGGTGTCGTGGGACAATGACCCTCCTATTGGTGTATGAGATGAAAGGGTAGAAGAAGCTTATATCATCATTTCTTCTTGCCTCCTTTTTCCCTTTACCCTTATTGCTACCACGTCATTCTGGGGGAGGGGGGGGGGGGGGAGCGTCCCTCTTATCCTCGCCTCCTGTAGTTGGGCTGCTGCCAGCACCTACATGAACCGTTGCCATCACATGAATGTTGGAACATAGAAACATCGGAACGTATATCAAGCTGTGATAAACGGCAAAGGTTAAGTATGTGCGTGCTCAGTCGATGTCATTTGGAGAGAGTATATTCCTGACGTATAAACTGGTCCCTGTTTCATAAAACTTGTCATCAATGACAAGTTGTAATAACTGTTATAAGCTACTGTTATAAGCTACTGAAATCCTTGCGTCTGATTGCCTGAGAGTAAATTTGTCGGTAGAAATCACCGACAAGACACTTGATGAAACGCCCCCCTAATTGCCTTTATAGGCCCCTTTACACACGAGGCGTTATTTCAGTCATTCTATTAAAGGACATTATGGTTAATAAATGCATGAGACAGGTCCATGTGCAATCCCTAGCAACAGACGCAACCGTTTGAGCAGGGTGCGATTGCCAAACGCAAGGTTTAGGATATGTTTTTAAAATCTTTCTTTGGACAGAAATCTAGCTAAACCATTTAAAAAAATGATATGTTCATAAATAATATTTACGTAACTACTTCGGCTAGCCCCAAGATTTATTGATCATTTTAACTGTGGGATGATTTCTGTTGAATTACACTATAAATTGTAAATGACGGTAGTGGAATAACGCCTCATTTGCAACGGGTTATATCCTTGATAAGCGTCGGTTGTAACGCAATCGAAATGATGCCTTGTGTGTAATGGTATTAAAGGAAGTACGGCCAGAAATATCGAACCAAAATAAACAAATAAGGAAATCTAAGGGTACGTCGTTTGAGTAGCGTCAGAACATAATTATAGGGCTATTAGCAATTTATCAGTGGCGGAGTCGATTTTTTTATATCAAGGTGCAGGCAAGTCAAACAAATGTACAGACAGAATGAGAAAACAACTGATTAGTGGCTCATATTTCCCAGCAAAATGTTAGACATGCCGTTTCAAAAAGTAATGAGCCATCATATAGGGCAAACTCTATTTGAATATTCATTATGTACCGAAATTCTCCCCACGCCCTCCATCTCACCTTCGCTGACGTTAACAATACTGTGTTCATTGTTTTGATACTTGTCGCCCACCCAAAGCTGCTTTCCTGTCGTATTGTGAATATTGTCTTGGCCTGTGATCCGCACATTACACTGTGATACCTCGGAGAGACAACATGGGTAAATTAACGAGAATAAGAACTATGGGACTTGTATTCTTAATACTCCTTGCACGATCGACTTTAGGACAATACACCAGTACGTATTTTTTCTTCTTTCATTCGGCATGTTTTTAAATTTCTATCTTTAGTTTGTTTGCAACCATTCCTTTATTTCAAAGAAATGTATAGAAAAACAATTTACGAATTTGTGATACGGGCAATGTGTTTTGCTTTAAGTTTCTCATGCTTGCTGTAAATTATCTTCCTCCTCTGTATATCTGTATATATTATTAGAAAAATATAAATTGCGATTTTATCATTACGAAGAATAAATTTTCCACTTGTGAACTATGATATTCAAAATATCCACAGAACATATATATATATATCAAAGTCTTACGATGCACGATGAATGAGTGCAGTATGTGAACAGCCTTTTCAAACTATGGAAATAATATAGCTGGTGCTTTGGAAGGTTTGATGAAATTCTAACCTACTTCCTCAAATATGTGTATATTGGCAGGGATGGGACAAATTAGACACTATTCGTTTTTGAAGAAGGAAATTAATTTCTTTAAAAAACGCGGGAATTGAAGTGAGAATTGATAAATCATAACATAATATCTCTATTTAACTACTGATTACAGCTTTATAAAGTTATTCTTTTTGACGAGGGGTCACAATACTATGATCGTTAAAAGCTTCCACACATTCTTCCAAAATAAAAAGAAATGACAGCACACTGAACAAAAAAATAAATGGAATAGCTTAGCCCTAATAGCAAAGAAGGCATATTTTTGGTGGGGCATCTGTCGGTTTGGAGGTTTAGCAGGTAGGCTGGAATAGTTTTTGAAAGTAATTGAAAACAAATTTTGTCACACTTTTATCATTAACAATGAACTCGGAATACATTTTTATTGAGGTTTATTTTGCAATGATCACATAAAGAATTTGAATTCTAGATAACCTTTGCATTTAAGCATAGGCCTATATGAATAATTATATAATGTTAAGGCTGAATCTACCAACAAGTACGCGTTGATATGATTAGGAAAACAGTACATTGTAAACAGATTACGTTCATTGTTTTGAACAACTTTTCCCTTTACTTGTTTACAGTTGTGATTTGTTACTTTTTTAAAATCATTTTATGGGTTTTAATATTCTTTCTAGCATTTACACAGTCTGCCTGGTTGTATAACTAACCTTCTTAATATTTATGGTATATTTTTATTGTAGATTATAAATGACACTCCCTGTTCTATTAATAATTCACTAAAATCTATATCATATTGTAAATGTATATTTCAAACACATGTTCTCTCCCTATCTCTCATGTGCCCAATACGTTATTAAGGTCATGCAGCCGACGTAAGTCGTGGTGAGATTCCCCGACATCAAACTTGTTTTCCAGCTGTCATACTATCAGTTTGCATAAAATAAAGACAGGAATTGCAGTCGTCTGTGTCCTTGTTTATTTATGTTCGTATTGTTATGTTAAATATCCCACCTCGCGATAGCAAAGATGTGTTTTCAAAGCTTTGTTTAATTTCTCTCATATTCCTCCGAGTAGGTGTATATTGGCAGGGATTCTACGGGAAGGTGGATCGTATTTTTTTTAAGGAGAAATCACTTTACAGTTATCGATGGCCATAAATGTCACAGAGGATAGTATAACTGTATGACTTCTAATCACTACTCAAGAACAGTAGTTATCCGATAGCAACGTTCATGCAACATGTTCCTCAATAATAGTAATGACACTACTACGGAAACATTTGAGTCTTGGTTATGGTTTCATTCAACTTGTGCTCAGTCAACCGGAAAATATGGGCTCAATGTCAGCAGGATATCAACAGACAAGGAACCAGTCCAATAAGCCACTTCAGAGATGCAATCTGAGCATGAGCAGATAAAGGTCATCTGTACAAAATTATAAAACCCACTGACACTAATATTCGATATGTGCTCATGAATGTCATGTAATCATTATTCAATTATGCACTAATGGTGCATTCCATGTTATCCAGGTGGAAGTATTCATTTTAAAGGGGGAAACAAAAGCTATTCATGAGGCACCTATATCACTCCCAGAGTTATTTTTCTGAAGTGCACATAAAGGGACCCTCCATGTCTAAAATATCTGTGGATATTTGGTGTCATTTGTACTATGCGCTAACCCCGAACTGGCTTATGCATATACACAGTTATGAATGTGGAGTGTTTCTCGGTTCACTAGAGAAAATTGCCTTCTCGTGATATTTTAAATGTGGTCATTTTGTCTTTAAAGTATGCTCATTCAAGCATGACTTTAGGGATATCTAGGATTTTCACAAATAGTTTCATAAGAACCACTGACACAGTCCATCATAGTTAAATTTGTTCAAAACTTTTCGCTTTTTTAAAGAAATTATGAGGAGTTGCAGGGGGGGGTCTTACTTTTCGTGTTGCGTTAATTTCAAATTGTAAATGTATCGTTCAAACTCACTTGTGACAGCAAAAGTTATAATGAGTTCACCGAAAATAGTACATGTTTATCTCTATATCTTTCTCCCTCTCTCCTGTATATAATACATTCTTAAGGCCATGCAGCCGACGTAGATCGTGATGTGATTACTCGTCGTCAATCTAGTCCACATCCTCCTCCAACGACAAGGATTACGACGTCTTCTACAACAACAGAATCACAAGTCACCTCAAGTACGTTTAATTGGATGTGCGCGCGCATGAGTTTGTCTGTTTGTGGTTTGTGTGTGGGTGGGGGTGTACCAACAGAGGTATACTTGTGTGACTAAATGGACAATTAAACATAATAGATGTCTTTATTCCATCAGGCGTGTTTGCCTTTTTTTTTTTTTTTGCTGCTTTTGTGGCTATTTGAACAATAGAGAGAACAAAGGGAAAGACACACAAGTATACCGGTGTGCGTTTGTTTAGCATTATGTCCGAGGACATTTTCGGACAGAGAACAAAAAAAAAAATCATGACAACAATGGTCCTCGGAAGCCGGACAATAGTCCTCGAACGTCGAACAATGAATTTATGCCTTATTCCGTCGACTGTCCGAGGACGAGTAACAATAGAGGAACAATAGTTGTCCTCGGAAGTAAAGCCATGTAAACGTGGGTGAGTATGTGTGTGTGTGCGTGTAACCGTTGCTTCTTCATCTCAGCATGTTACACTGTTTTAACGTTTGAGAAAAATTTCGCCTATCTGCATAATTTGATCAAGAGAAATTTACTTTTAATTTAAAATAAAGAATGAGCATTTGTTTTCACCCTAATAGACTATCAGTTGCAATGGAATAAAGACAAGCAATGTAGTCTTATGTGTCCTTGTTTGTCGTACCATTATGTTAGATATCCCACCTCGCGATAGCAAAGGTATCTTTTCCAAGCTTTGTTTAATTTCCTTTATATTCCCTCCAGTAGGTGTATATTGGCAGGAATTCTACAGGAAAGGTGGATCATCTTTCTTATTAAAGGAAAAATCAGCTTAAGTTTATCAAACGATGGGCACAAATGTCAAAGAGTATATTAGAAATATATGATTTCAAATCACTACTCAAAAGAAGCAGTTGTCCGATAGCAAGGTTATGCAACCTGTTACTGAATAAACAAGTAGTAATACTTAAAAGAAGACACCACTGACAAATTTTAGCACTTTTACAACTTTTAATGTTATAAAACTAGTCAGATTGACCAAAAAACTCATCGCTCAGGTCGATAAAATCATAGATCTCGATTTAAAAAAAATAAATATTACAATATCTACTAGTACGAGCCGCAGAAATCCGTTACGTCACTGCAGCACTACTGCAAAACCACGGCAAATCACGGTAATGCCGATTTGAAGCAATACACAGATCGCTTTCACAGCGCCTATAAAAATGCTATTTGTGAGACAATTATGTGTGACAAAATGTGATCATAGTACGGTTGAATGCTTAAAGGTCAATGGTACGCTTATAACAGAAGATCAACAAAAGGCTGATGCTTTCAATGTACAATTTAATCAAGCTTTTAAAGATCACGTAAGCCTCTCAATACCTGAATATAGCAGTAAAGCACCTATTATGAAGGACATTCAATGTACAGAGACTGAGGTTTTAAAATTGTTGAAAAGTATAGACGTTTCAAAAGCACAGTGATGAAATATCTCCACGTTTGTTAAAGGAAGGTGCAGACCAATTAACGCCTTCTCTCTGTAAACTTTTTAACATGTCTTTGTCATCCGGCATTTTACCAGAAGACTGGCTCAGAGCAAATGTTTGTCCTATATATAAAAAAGGCAACAAAGAAGACGCTAGTAATTACCGGCCAATATCGTTAACGTCTGTCACATGTAAGATTTTAGAAAGAATAGTCTGTAAACGCCTATTTCAACATTTTAACAATAATAACATTTTATGTGATAACCAACATGGTTTTCGTGAAAAGAGATCATGCGAAACTCAATTAGTAGAGGCTTTCGATGATTGGTCATATATTTTGGAAACGGGTTCAAGTGTTCATATTGCTTTTCTTGATTTTGCTAGGGCATTCGACAGTGTGTCCCATGAACTTTTAAGAACAAAACTACAAGTATACGGAGTGAAATCAACTAATTTAAATTGGATAATGAATTTTTTACAAAAAAGATCGCAAAGAGTTGTTATTAATGGTGAATTTTCTTCATGGATTGATGTTAAATCTGGTGTTGCTCAAGGTACAATTTTGGGTCCGGCGTTATTTCTATGTTTTATTAATGATATATCTAATAACATCGCCTCTACCATTAGATTATATGCTGATGATTGTATTTTATATCGTCGTATTTCTACTTTAGATGATTGTAAAATTTTACAAAATGATCTGGAAGTTTTAAATCAGTGGTCTAAGACATGGATGCTTGATTTTAATTTATCTAAATGCAAGATCATGACGATGTCTCGGAAGCTTCATGATATAACTTACGCATATACTATTGGTGGTCAGGAGCTACAAAATACAATGTCAGAGAAATATTTAGGTCTTATGATCAACAATACTTTAAATTGGAATGATCATTGTTCTGAATTACATGTGAAGTGCAATAGACTTGTTGGTATCATACGGAGGAACTTTATTGACTGTCCAAAATCTGTTTTAACAAATCTTTATGAATCTTTAGTACGCTCACGTTTGGATTATTGTTGTATAGCATGGGATCCATATAGAAATTCACAAAAACAACAGGTTGAACGAATTCAAAAGCGCTATTTAAGAATGATGTGCAAAGACTGGAGCACTAGTTATGATACTTTATTACAAAAGTTAAGTATGAATACATTAGAGAATAGACGAAAGTACTTCCGACTGGTGTTTTATTATAAGCTTGTTAATGGTTTAATAGTTATAGGACATAAAGACAGGTGCACACCTGCGAACAGAATTGGAAGAAACGATCATAACTTAAAGATGCATGTACCCTTCGCAAGAACAGATTATTATATGAACTCATATTATCCTAAAACCATGAATGATTGGAACAAACTTCCGAAGAATGTAGTCAATATGAAAACTCTTAGCATGTTTAAAAAAGCGTTAAATAACCATCTCAACCCACATAGTTAATTTCACAGATGCTATACCTCAACTAATTAATTTTGTACTCTGCAATACTACAGTGATTTTACTTGCAATCATTATTATCGTTTACATCTTTTAAATAATACTTTGTGCAATATGTTTATGATATTGAACCTACTTGTTGTTTATATCCGGGAAACAGACTTGTATGGGTTGGTCAAACCTTTTTTGTTTTCCCGAGACATGTTTTTATAATGTCTGAATAAATTCAAATCAAATCAAATCAAATCAAAAAGAAAATGTCATTAATTTTTCCGTTTAATGCACCATTTTTGAATATTATCTGCTGAAAAAATTAAGTGCTTTAGCAAAATTTCTTCACAATTTATCGAATTAATAAAATTAAAATTGGCACTACTGTTTGTCATCGTTCGTACGTGCTTCCCATTAACGCGTGTACTTTAAGGCACGCGCGGAAAGCTAATGCAGCAAGCTGCATTGTTTACGTTCTTACGTTCGCGATATAGATAGCAAGTACGACATTAACATAAATTCCTGGTTAATCTTCAAGTAAAATCTGATCACATTCTTCAATAAGCTTGTAATCTAAGCTAAGGAGATGAATGAGGGATTTTCTGGGCGAAGAAAGAGTGCTTGCTTGTAAAGATTTTGTGGGAGAATATGGTTGGTACAGCGTCGGGCTTTAGCAGCTTCAGTGACCGCCAAAACGTCAAAATGGTCTTCACAGACCACTCGAAAACGGGAATAAATGTACGTTTTGACGTTGAATTTGGTTGTTCCAATGTTCCTTATCCATACAGCACACCTTTCTCTATCCTTCTTCGGATCAGGGATGGCAAAAAAGGATTTTACCGGACAATTTCACGACGATTCGAACAGTAAATTGCTTGGCACAACGGCATTTTTGCAACTCCACGAATATGTATGCATGCTATATGCGCTATCGTCTGCTTTTACGGACGCGTAACGCACACGCATTGTGGTGGAAACTCAAAGTGCTGCAATGACGTGACAGCTTTGGCCGACACGAGCCAATTTGCGTATCGACAGTGGCAAAAACATACTTTTTATATCAAAATATACGCACTTGTAGGCTGTTCAAATATTACAATTCCGATACTGATTAGTTCCTAGGGACATGCAGAACAACATATTTTTTCAAAATTTGCCAGTGGTGTCTTCTTTTAAGAAGCATTTGTGTCTTAGTTATGGTTTCATTTGGCTTTTGCTCAGTTAAACGCAAAATAGTGGATTCCAGGTCCACACATCTTACACATCTTGGTACCTTACATCACGTTCTTAATAATTGTGAAAAAATGCTTGACCGTTATACCTGGCGCTACAACAACATAGTACACATCATGCTCAAAAACATTAAACCCACTTCAAACAACACCACAAGATTTACGCAGACATCGAAGGGGAGAGCATCAATTGGGACAATATACCACCAAACATAATACTAACTCAGCAAAACCTAGATATCTGTCACATTGACAACAAAAACAAAACCACCACTATCATCCAACTCACAACCATTCGAAACAAACATTGACAATACACATCAACGTAAACAATACGGATACGCAAGCCTCACACAGGACATTACGGCAACAGGGTGGAAGAGAAATCTACTGTGCATTGACATTGCTTCAGGTGGGCTCCTAACCCCACAAAATAAATGTCGCCTAAAAGAACTACTCAAATTCAGTAATCCTTCATCTAGATATCCAGACTTTAGGGACGAAATAGTTGAGACCGTTCTGTTCAGTTCATATGTAATATTCCAAGAAAGATGTGAGCCAGCATGGCAAATTGATCAATACCTTAAAGTGTAATTAATCTGATTATGCTAATGGAACTATGAAGTTTTCAAACTGTTTGCACGTATTATTATAATATAATTATTCTAAATATACTCTTTCAATAGGACTACCCCAAATATTATAACAGAATTACCTCATTGATTATAATGAGCTAATCAATTCTTAATGAATATCTTGTTTTATACAAGAGAGTTTAATTCATTTGATCACGTTGGTAGAAATACGAAAGTTTTGTAAACTGTGTAATATATTACTATAATTGAATTCTTCTAAATATATTATTATAATAATAAAAATAATCCAAATATATTATAATAGAATTTATCCCAAATACATCACTATAGCAGAATTTACTCAGTCTGGTAAATAAAAATAGCTAAGTATAGCTGAATATCCTGTTTAACAATACAGTTATGGTAGTATGGTTCTATCTTCTTTTTCTTCCTTCAAACACATATTCTTTCTCTCTCTCTACCCGTTGCTCCTCGTTACCACATGCTATGTATTTGCATTACATTACAGTATGTTGGGCATACTCGTGACATAGGCCCACCATACCCTAAACCTAACCCTAACCTAATCATAAACCCTACTCTAATCCTTAACCCTAATCCTAAACCCTAACCCTAAAACATAATCCTTATCCTAATCCTAAACCCTTGCCCTTACCTTAACCATAAACAAAAACAACAACAACAAAAATAAAATTTTTTTGCAGGCGCGCCTATTTCACGATATTGCCGTATATTATTATATTGTATTGTATTATTGTATATTGTTGTTGTAAACTATAGAGCGGTGAGAGCGGTGTTCATATACTGCCAGTTAGCCAGGGGCGGATACAGGATTTTCAGAAAGGGGGCGCACACTGAGGAACCCTCCGTTTGACGAAGCCAAACGGCCATCTGGGGGGGGGGGGGGGGGTCTGGGGGCATACTTTGCCACACAAAACAGGGGGACGCACGCCCCTTGCACCGCCCCCTGCTAATTCCCTTATTCGTTAAAGCCGAACAGACAAAGAGTTAGCTTTCAAAATAGAATTAAGAAGAACAGTCGAAATTATGATACAGGTGAAAGATTTAGAAGGAGAGGGAGAATTGTCTGGGTGTCAATTTTTAGAAAAAACAGTTGTCATTATTATTTATTTTTAAGCTCTAGTTAACTACAACTCTTTTTAACAGCCGAAAATAAAAGAAAATTATTTTTTTAAACTAGAATGAAAAGGCCCTCGGTTGCGATAATGAAACAAGTATCTGATTTGTTTTAAGCTTGAGTTAACTATTGGGCGGGGAGAAACCATGTTTGTCAAGCTAAGATGCAGTTTGTCTTCGTCATGTTCATACCTCCAGTCAACATGATGGTAATTAGCGGCCAAATATCTTATTTGTTTAAAAAGCTTAACAGACATGAAAGATTTAGCTTTCAAAATAGAATTAAGAAGAACAGTCGAAATTATGATACAGGTGAAAGATTTAGAAGGAGAGAGAGAATTTTGTTCGGGTGTTTATCTTTATCCTGCTGTTGAACATGGGGAATTGATGATAAAAGAAATGAACCTTTTTAACCATACAGAAAAGGACCTGTGTGGAGATTATGACACAAGCTCGTGATTGAGAAGCAGGGAACGCGGAACCGGGGGGGGGGGGGGGGGCTGGGCTGCAGCCCCCCACTTTTTTCCAGTAAACACGTGCAAACGTATGGCAGTGCAAAAATGTGGTTATACACGCAGCCCCCCCCCCCCCCCCACTTAGCCCCTCCACTTTCCAAGACGTTCCGCGGCCCATGAGAAGGACAATGAAAGAGAAGAAAAATCAATCGTCTCGCGAAGGCAGGATGTGACTTAATCCTTGTTCTTTGAAAGTGGCGAATTCTATCCTTCTTTGACATGGCGAGAAGAAAAGAAAGACGCTTTTATAAAAAATTTTTAAAGGTAGAACTAACTAGAGCAGGATACAATTTCTTTATTATGATTCTGTGTCATTCCATCGTTGTTTAATCTGGTAATAAGTAAAGAGCGAACCGAAAAGAGAGTTAGCTTTCAAAAGAAAGAAATAAATAAGATTAGACGAAAAGTAAAAAAAAGTAAGCTTCATACGCAGACATCAACGATCTCTGTCAATATTATTGTTGGTAAAGACTAGTCTAATCAGAAAATTTGCCACAATTGAATGACTTTGCGACAATCGAATCCAAGCTTTAAAACGAAAGCAAATAACATTGAAAGAAATCAAGTTTACATGATTAATTTAGAAAAAAATATAATGACATAAAAACATCTGAAAGTTTGAACTATAATCTAATACATTTCCCCGCACAAAATGACAGACTTATAAACCTTTTGACTATAGCTAGGTTAATCATAAAAATCATACCGGCATAGGAAAGACTCAACGAAAAAAGCATGAAGTTGATTTTCTCGAGTAGGTCTATATAGATAGGGCCTCTGCAGGAAGATGGCCCTTCTTCCTTTCTTTTTTATATAAGAAGTTATCTAAAAATTATCAAAAGATGGGCACGAAAGCAATTTCTAATAGCAGTATTCCAAGGGTGGTAGCCGTTCGTAAACCTAACTTGAGGTTTAATTGAAAAACTCCTGTTATCGCGTGTGTTGTTCTAATGATAAAATACATGCCATACATTTAGCGCTAGTAATATGTAGCTTATGTATTGCTTTTGTGCCTATATTTTTTTATGATTTGAAGCTAACTTCTTAGTTTAAAAAGAAATGTTATGTATAGGGGATAAACATTTAATAAGATTCCTGTCTTCTAGTTAATCTCCAAACACTTCATATACGTTGTTGTTGTTTTGTTTTTCTCTCTGTTATCGGTATATATGGAAATGTAATAGTATAATTTTGATGTTTTGTTTTTATGAAAGTGTTAAATAAAGGAATTGAACATGAAATTGAACTAAACCAGCATTGATTCAACAGTTAGAATTGAAGAAGAAATAAAAAGGTTATGGAAATAAAAGCGTATGGGTAAGACGTTGCCAGCCAGTAGGCTGCCTATACGCGCAGATAGTCGTGAAAAAAGTAGTGCAAGCGATACATAAACTACATTACGAATGCTAATTGTATGGCAAGTATTTTATAATTCGAACAACACACGATAATGAGAGTTTTAAAATCGAACCCTCCCATTTAAAGCACGGCACGGCAACTGTGTTCATGATATCGTCTCTATGCGCTTCCAAAAGACTTTGGATATTATTACCACGGACTTTAGCTTCGGCAACCGTAGCGCTCTGTGCATTCAAGGAATGTATCGTACCAGGGGGTGTTTTATAGAGGTGTTCGTAAAGTTATGCATGACTTTATGAACGACTTGAGTATCAAGTGCCAGATAGGATGCCAGTTTTTTTCCTGATCTTTTAACAAAGTGTGACTGTATTTCCAATAACTTCAGTTAAATTATGAAAAAAAATATATACACTTCGCATTAAATATGTTTGTTATATCTGCACAGTTCCACTTTTGTTGGTGCACTTAAAAATGATTGAGCAGCCCACTTGGCTTCTAATATTTAATCATTCGTAAAGTCATGCGTAACTTTAAGAACAGCTTTATGGAACACACCCAGCTACCCACTTACTACACCTGGGTCGAGTGCGGCAAATGTCGATTAATGTCTGGACAAAGAACATTAGTGCTGCGTCAGGGACTCGAACACCGTACATTGTGGTTCACCACCCGGAGACTTATCCACTGGACCACACCTCTACAATGCACCAAGAAAATAATGTTAAGTCACCTTCAGTTATGCCAAAAAGTTTTCTACGATCGTATACCTCTACCAGTCTTATTTTATCTATACCTTTGCTTTTTTTTATCTCTAACAGCATGCCAAGATACAAAAATTGACTACTGTGGCACATTAGTCGCACAAGGTGCGTGTTTCTGTGAAGCATTCGGAGAGGCCATTGCTTATTTGTGTCAACCATTTCTCGAATCCTGCCAGCGATCATGCAAGCGATGTGAGCAACAATCTTCTAGTAAGTATTAATCCCGATTGCTCTTAAAGACCCCAACCGGAGCGAAAAGTGAAATGGAGAAATCAAAAGCCTATAAGCTTTAAAGTACAACAATACAATTTTTATACATTTTCTCCGCTTGCCAGCTGAGTATTTTGCCTTAAAAAAAACTCAAATTAGCAGGCTTCGAAAATAGGCTTTATTTTCCTTCTCACCGGCCTGAATTCTGTGACGTCATATTGTGTCAGGAGGGCTGTGATTCCATGCGTTTGTACGTGAAATATGTCATTTATTTCTTGCTTTCCAGATTAGGGAATTCATCATTTAAAAACAATTTGCAGAGGAAAATGGCACTGAAATTAATAAGTGTGTAAATCAATGAACACTTACAGCTCTTGACCTTATTTGTTTTTGTTATTGTTATTTCTTTGTTTGGCTCTTATTTGGGCACGTTTGCTATGTCAAGTAAAATTGTTACACACAAATCTGAATGTGGATAGATGGAAAGCTGCGCCAAATAAGAGGCAAAATAAAACATGGAAAATAAATGTTGCCAAGAGCTGATGATTTCATCAATTTCAGCAGAAAATACTTCCCATGATATTTCCATTTGATAATAGCAAGAAAAACTCGAATGCGTAATCTGGAAAACAACAAAATAATCAAAATTTTCCACGTATAAAGGCATGGAATCACTGCCCTCCTGACACAGTATTACGTCATAGAATTCAGACCGGTGAGAAGCACAATGAAGCCCATTTTGAAGCCCGCTAATTTGAGTTTTTCTAAATGCATAATATTTGCATTGTGTTTTGTACCTAAAAAGCTTTTGCGTGGGATATAATTTGTGAATTTCACTTTTCGCTTCGGTCGGGGTCTTTAAGTATCAAAATTGTTTATCAAAGAAAATCAATTTTGCTGTCTTAACGATTCCTTTTAGTTTGACATTTTTATCATTTTGTTATTATTATTATTATTAAAAGTAACAATGATAATACAAAGTTATTCTGAGACTGAAACTGCTTCAATACCATCATAAAAAAATCCAAAATATCAACAACTAAAAAGGAAAGTCATATTAGATGCTGCATGTCGTGGCAAGTCATTTTATTGTCTCGCCCACCGGAGGTGAAGGCGACACTAAGGGATCCAAATGGCGTCCGTCCCTCGTCCGTCGGTCGTCCGTCGGTCGTCCGTCGGTCGTCCGTCCGTCACAAACGTTAAAGTTTACCTGCAAGACTCTCTTATGATGCATTACTTGGCAACTGTTACTGCATTGGCAGCCACACTTGGGTGATAGAAGCACTAGGGGCATCTCCATGTTATTGTGTTGTCGGAGGTCACTTGATGATGTCAAAGGTCATTTGAGGTCATATGTTAAAGTTTACCTGCAAGACTCTCTTTTCATATGTTAAAGTTTACCTGCAAGACTCTCTTATCACAAATAACTTCATATCACTTGCTTGGATTACAACCTAACTTGGGTGATAGATGCACTCTTTCTAATCATTCACTTTACCCCTGACAGGTTATCAAGTCCCATCAGTTGCTTTAAACTTGGGTCATATCTGCACTGAGGATACCTTGACGTTATGTTGCCGTTGGATGTCACATGATATGGTCAAAGGTCATTTGAGGTCATATGTTAAAGTTTACCTGCAAGACTCTCTTTTGTGAAATAACTTCATATCACTTGCTTGGATTACAACCTAACTTGGGTGATAGATGCACTCTCTCTAATCATTCACTTTACCCCTGACAGGTTATCAAGTCCCCAAAAATATGATTCCAGTTTGTTCAATTCACATGCATGCCTTATTACAATTATAATGTTCAACATTATTCATATTCGTTGACAAACTTTCTCCTATGAACGTATTGATTTTAAAAGCCTTATTTCATTTCCACTTTTCAACCTTAGCACTATTTTGAACCTTTTCGCATTTTTATGCCACCCAGAGACAAACTCTACTTCGCCTCTATTGTACAACTGATTATCATCCTATTTTGTACTTGTGTAATCTAAAAGGACTTGATGGTAACTTTTTATTCCATCTCTAAAAAGGGGGGATGGGGGCAGTCGATGGACGGAAGTAGTATTTTGTGAATAGTCCTTCTCATTAATGGGATATTACATTCTGTGGCAGGTACCCAGAGATACAATTCTTCTGCGTAGCAACGGAGATCACGATATTTCCAGTTTTTGCAAGTGGGCGAGACACAATCTTGCTAATGCCTTGTTTCACATATGGTTGAGCATCCCATTCGGCTTGTCACATTCAATCATTCGTAAAGTTACACATGACTTTACGAATGATTGAATGTGACAAGCCAAATGAAACACCGAAACAGCTTTATGAAACATAGAAAAATTTACCCAATACGCTTTAAGAAGAAAAAAATGATACAGAAATACCCCCAAGGGTAATGTTCGTAGATGAACAGTTGTTCTATAAATATTATTGATTACGTTCTTAAATACTGAATAATGATTGATTTGTTTGCAATAGTAAATACATTTCCTTTACAGACTCATATCTACCACCGTGTCAGGATACAGAACTTAGCTACTGCAATACATTAGCTGGTCAAGGTGTATGTGGTTGTGAGGCAATCGGACCGGCCGTTGCTACTATTTGTCAGCAATTTCTCTCAAACTGCCCACGATCATGTAATCGATGTGAAGAACAATCTTCTGGGATAGGTAACTGTTTTCATTCAAATTTATTTTCGGTATACAGTCTTTGCATAATTTATTGCATGACCATGTGTGTATGATAAAAGTATGACCCATCGTTTTGAACCTTTTCGATATAGCTGTGGACAAACTCATCCCGTTTAGTTAGGGCTTAACTCTGGCTTTAAATTTTCATATTCATTAAGCCGTATCGAAAAGCAATTGTTATAATAAAGGTTTAAGTACATCAAGCGCTTATAACAGAGTTCCATTTCTCTATAATCATGTTTGAAATCTCCTAGAGACGTTATAACATAACATGATAAGCACTATTAAAAGAACAGAATGTTATTGTGATAATTATTGAAATGATCAAAATAAGATTTTGCTGGCGCCCCGGGCCCTCCTTCCCAGATTCTAAAGCTGGAGTTAAATGTATTTCTTACAGTTTATCTGAATTGGATCACTTGTAGATTATCATTATATAGTTTTTACTTACAGTAAATGATTTACATGGTGCTAAAACATATAAGGAAGGCCTATAATGAAGAGTGCAAGATGAAAAGCTTGTTTTTATGCGATAGAAAATTGTGTTTCTGTGTGTGGGGGGGGGGGGTGTCTGAAAGCCTTTTCTGAGAAATAGTGTACTTTCTCAGTTTTTAAAGTTTTCAAATGAGTTTCATCTCTTATTTATTAAATATTTAAATTCTGAAGATATGTCTGACCGAAAAGCAAAACGAATAATTATCATACATTCTTTAAAGAAGAAGAGTCGGCTAGGTTAAAAAAAATATACACGAAGACATTGGTTTTGTTGTTTTTCTAATTACTTCTGAACCCTCGTCAGCAGACATTTGTCGCCGGAACATAGTTTTTACCTTTCATACAGAATCAAATAATGTCACGATCGTGTCCTTCCATTGTTTTCAGCAGGATGTTCAGCAAGGTTATTTCCTATTTTTAAAAAATCCTGCACGACCACAATAATAATATATATATTTTTAAATGCTGATTTCATACAGATGTTAGACTAGTAAACGGAGTTTCCCCAAGCGAAGGTAACGTGGAAGTGTACCATTCAGGAAGATGGGGTCCAATTTGCGACAGCGGCTGGGATATTACTGACGGGCACATCGTCTGTCAGAGTCTTGGATTCCATCATGCTCTCGGGATAACAACACAGAATGAATTTTTCTTCCCTAGTATCTCACCAATTCAACTTACTAACGTACAGTGCCTTGGCAATGAATCTAACATACTGCAGTGCGCGAGTGACGATGTGGAAGCAAATTCATGTGATGGGGCAAACCAGGCAGGAGTAAGATGCTCATGTAAGTTTTATATAACACTAAGGCCTCTGTATTCCCACAGTTAAAAACATCTCGGTAGCAATTATAACTTGGTATTAAAGAGAGGTGCTTGTAAATTTACGATTGATTGTAGGACTTGCAATCAAACCGGATCAATCGCACATCTTTTTAAGACAGTGCCTAGGTCAAAACTACTATACAGAAATATAGCATGCCTTTTATTCTACAGGCCTCTTACTTTTCTAGCAATATTTATATCACAGTGCTGTACCAAAATGAGATATCAGAACTGTGTTGTTGTTGTTTTTGCCTTGTGTACAAGCAGGAAACGACTTGTACACAAATGTGGATCTATATATAGGAGGCGGCCAAAACGACCTCCTTTCAAAACAAAACTAAATGTTGTTTAAGGTACAAGCAGCCCTCCATTCTGAGACAAGTGAGACCCGATGGAATTCCCGCGAGAAAACGATATCCGTGACGTTATTTTAAAGTGTAATACATGCATCAGTCGCTGTTAGTTATTTTAATTTACTTAATTACTTTTACCTCCAGAAATGATTCTCTTACTTACCTTTTAGATTGTCAGGATATACACGAGCAATGTAATTACTGGGCCAAGAATGGAGTATGCGACTCAGACCCGGCAGAAATTCTTCTCTTCTGCCCCAGAGTTTGTAACACATGCTCCAAACGTAAGCCATCAGGTGAGCAGAAATACGAGGATTAAATTGATCAAAAATAAATAACGTCTTGATTTTATGTAATTTCATCGTTAAATTAGTATTAATACGGCTATTCTACCCTCATTTACACCATGTACATAACAAATATAAAATGATCTATATATATATGTAATTTTAAAGTTTAGTTGTTTTGATATGGTTATTTCCCCTTTTTTCCCCTTTTTATACACTTTTCATTAGCAAACCATGTATTTTGAAAACTAATTTCTTTGGCATACCAGGGAGCCTAGAAAAGTCGTAGTCGAGTGGTTTTATCAATTGACTGGAGATGCGAAGGTCTCATGTTCGAGAAGTAACACGGCACTTACGTCCGTTTGCTACATTCGTCATTCCATACCACTTGAGAAATGGGTCCTGGTATGATCCCGGAAGTCATTGTAATCGTAATTGGCATATGCCCTCATGGTGATCATGTTATTGGAATAAGCCAGTTCGGGGTTAGCGCATGGTACAAATGACCCCAAATATCCACAGATATTTTAGACATGGAGGGTCCCTTTATGTGCACTTCAGAAAATTAACTCTGGGAGTGATCGAGGTGCCTCATGAATAGCTTTTGTTTCCCCCTTTAAAAAGAATACTTCCACCTGGATATCATGGAATGCACCATTAGTGCATAATTGAATAATGATTACATGACATTCATGAGCACATATCGAATATTAGTGTCAGTGGGTTTGAGAATTTTGTACAGATGACCTTTATTTGCTCATGCTCAGATTGCATCTCCGAAGTGGTTTATACTACACGAGGGGAGAAGATGGTGCACACATTGTGAATCAAATGCATAAGGTAATGTTTGTGAAACACTTCAAGACGATAGTTTATTTCCCCTTCTTTCTCCTTCTAATAATAATAATAATTATTATTATTATTATTATTACAACAATAATCATAATAATAATAATAATAATGATAATAATAATAAGTAGTAGTAATAGTAGTAATGGATATTTCTATAGCGCTCATATCCACCAAACAAGGTGCTCAAGGCGCTCGAATATTGCCCCGGCTTGCTTCCTACCAGTAACCATTTAACACCTGAGAAGAGTGTCAAATGTAGATGAATGTCTTGCCAAGGGATATTAGTGCCGTATCAGGGTTCAACCTACGACATTCGCATCTGCAGTCAGTGTTCAAACCACTCGACTCCAAAACCCCTACAACGGACTAATCTATCTGTATCTCTTTAGATATAAGCCCCTCAACGCAAGATGCGTGCATCACAGGCCATTGCTTCACGAATTCCCTAAATGGTAAGAGAATAGTTTAGAAACGCTAAGTAATAAAAAGTAAACATAATAATTAAGGCCCTTCATTTCTCCACGAAAATGGGGATTTCAAATGTTTGGTGGTTTGGTGGTTTATTTTACCTGCCTGACTCTTATTATGGTTAATAGTTCAGTAAAGAATTCAGTAAACGAAAAGATAGCAATTTAGGCCTAATTACTAGGCTAAATACTGTAGGTTTACCTAATTGGCGACAGGTTTTGATACTGGATTCATTACGGTAGCTCAAATATTTGTGGAAATATCGGCAATTTTATGATTTTTGGCAAGTGAACATTGTCCATGGAAATGCCCAAATAATTATTCAGCAAAATATTTTTCAAGAGGAGGTATATTGATTTATTTATAACATCCAAGCCTCGTGTAAATAATTTCATCTTCCAGAAACAAGATGTATTCCAGCGGTTGAGCTTTGTATTTCTTTGGATTGGTTTGGAGGTAAGGCTTTTGACACATTGCATGATCCGGAGTTTGATGATTATTACAATGCATATGAACCGACGAATTTTCAAATTTTGTAGTGCCTGTGTACTTCAGAGAGGCCGCAAAGCGACGTGAAATAATCGTACTATTAACAGGAAAACTGAAACTCACAGCTTTTTGATATAGCTGAGTTCAGTGCTGTTTAGCATTGGGGCAAAATACAGTGAAAGACATAACAGTGTCAGTCACAATAAAGCGAAACCCAGAATCCATTGGCAAAATACATAGTTACCTATCTGTCAGATGCAATTCCGCTGGCGGAACTGCTTATTCGCCTTAAAAGGGACCAGCCCCGACAAACGACACTATTGTGCTAATTACAGGTGTCATATAACGCTTCAATATTATCCATTACATGGATTTTTAAACCACTCTGTATGAAGATATTGAATTTTAAACAAAATATAACTTCAGTGGTTATAGTATGATGACGTTCATTTTGATGACGTTACGGATTTACTTCTCAAGAAATCACCCCAAATTTGTCAAGTGACTTTCCCATAGGTGCAATATTAGCGTATTGAAACAAAATTCAGCATCAAACAAAATATAAAAAATGTATAAATAAATCTATATTTTAAAGTTAAAATTATGTTCAAGAGTAAGAAATCAAATATTTAACTAAGCAAAAAAAATCAAAATGGGAAAAACCACTTGTAAAATCTTGGGTGCGCTCCACGCTTATTGGGTGTATACTAATTATGCAGTACTTAATACGGAAGTATAATGTACTGTATATGTAAAGCCAGCTACCTCTACATTCTTACGGCGGTGACTTCCACTATACGCGTAATCTATCAATTTTCTAGCAAGAATTTGTGCAGTAGTAATGGATGAATCAGGCAGTAATCGTAGCAGAGGACCTGTAGGATATGATTTTTAAAAAAAAACGTGAGGACTGTTCCCTTTATGTTCTCGATCACGGCCGCTCTAGGGCACCAGTCGCCTTCTACGCTCACGTAGACACCGACTTCCTTCTTTTCTAGGCGCTTCCTTCATCTCTACGATGAGGCGCTTTAGCTTCTCTTATCTATACTTTTCAGGACAAAAAATCCCAGATTTTCTCCATTGTGGTTCTGTTAAATGGTCTCTATTTCAAATAAATCCAAATATTTCACATGAAAGTAACTCCTGAATGTTTATCCTAAACTTGGATTAATAATGCGATTGCGACATGCTTCTTAAACATAGTCTTTGCTCAGTCATCCGTGGTCGCATTTTGGTGAGTAGCTTGTCAAATAAAATCAAAGACTTTTTCTGTCTAATGTTGTTTTTCGTCACAGAAATGGTCTGTATCCCAACACCCAGCTACCCAAGAAAATCATTTGCGAAATGCATGTAAGTCAAATACACGGAAATGAAAATAATCTGATGACACTCGTCGACAGTTAAAGTGCCTCTTGAGCAAAAACATTCAAACTACACTCATTTGGTGTCACTGAAACGAATATAATAGTTTAAATTGCTGATTGGCTCAGGTTTTCAAGATATTTTTCAAGTGTAATATACACGGCTTCCCATGCTTTACATACTGTAAGGCAAAAACATGTTGAAACTCGTATCAGACTGAAATTCGCACATTGCAAGGTTGAAGGATGTGAATTTCAAGTAAGTTTTGTGACCTGCTTTTAAGTTGTATTTTCACAATAATGCATGCCTTACGATTTCGCATTTTTATGGATTACGGTTTCACTTTTTGACATATTCAATTATACGTTTTGTGTATACCTTATAATCAATTAAGAACACAACAATTGTTATTGCGCATTGCAGATGAAAATCCAGAGCATAATTGTCTCTGGCTGAAAGAGGTACTCTACAATTTCAGCTGCAATGCACAATAGCAATCTTTTTTTTCTGAAATAATTACTGCTACATACAAATTTGCTAACTTGCATTTTTTTCAAACTATGATGTATGCATTATTTTGATAATAATATTTGAAAGAAGGTTATAAAACTTACTCCAAATAATTTCACAGTTTTCAACGTTACAATGTACGAATTTGCAACTTACTACACTCAAATATCATGAAAACCTGAGCCAATCAATAATTTTCAGTGTAGTATTCGAAGTCAGTATGTCAAAGTCCATAAGAAAAGGCACGTTTTATCTGAGAGGCAGAACATTTTTCCAAATACTTGTTGACCAGTGTAATCGGTGTCATATAATTTTCCTTCTAATAATAATAATAATATTGCTATTTCTGTAGCGCCGTTTCAGAGTATATACAAAGCGCTTTTCTGTATGCCCATCATCATTGTTTTGTTGTTGTTGTTTTTTTACTCGTCCTTTACTAATAATTTTGATCGCTCAGATAAATGAATAGCTTTTCAATTTGTCACTTATCCAATGAAATTTGTTACTTTACATGTCATCACGTAGATGCGGACTGGGACTGAAATTCGATTGATGAATTTTAATGTCACCAGTCTAACCTATAGAACCAGCCCTCAGACCCCAATTCGACCGGCCCTCAAAATGAGAATATCGAGCGGCCCGTGTGGAAAACTCTTCAAATTCCCCATGGCCACTCTGCCCCTGAATTTTCTGCAATCATTAATCATTATTGTTCTTTAATTTCATTAGCATTAATTTATTTTGTCTTTAAGGAGTTTCGCTGAGCGAAGAACAACTGACATGGGAGGACAGGATATTGTCGACGCGATAGTCTATAAAGCGACGATTCTGGAAAAAAGCAGATATATCCCAGTGCACCAGAACCTAGGAGAGTTCCTGGAAACGTTTCGAATGATATCACATATCACTGACCAAAGCAACATTACGCTGTACAACGACAACCATATACATGCAAGGCAGAGATCAGTCACATTTATGTATGAGAACTATTTTTATTTGTAATTGGATGAAAAATGGTATTAATAGGCATGTGTTATTAATGTATGCAAATCAGTTTTCATATCACATGCAAGTGCTGTGCCCGAAGAGGGTCTGGCTAACTTCGGATGTTTTTCTGGTTTATTTTTTCTTCTTGATTTTGATGAAGATTGAGGACAAGGCAAGAAGAACATCGGGTGGTATGAGCTCTTTATATAAAGTGAAATTCGATGGTTAAAATTAATCCCATACAGAGAACAAAATTGGAGGCGAATTGTGTGTGCGTGCGTTGGTTCGTGAGTGTATGTGTGTGTGTGTGGGGGGGGGGGGTTATGTGGTAGTGTGCCAGGCTGCGAAAAATTTTCCCGTACCTTTGGGGCTAACCAATATGAATATTCATGACTTGGGTCTTAGAGATGAGAGTACGCATGCGCATGACGAGTAATACGGTTTATTCCGTCAAGACTAGTCGGCATGAATATTCATGAAAACGAACTGTAGGGATATGATAAAACGAGCAAGGCCATTGAGCAGCTGTTCTGTGTGGCGCAGTCAGATAATCTGGTGCGCTATCGATGAAAGAAATGCAAGTTCGAATCTCGGCAGAGGAATATATTACGAAATTTTCTTTTGCTGATTTAAAAATATGGTGAAACTGAGTAAGAAAATACAAGTCCGATACTTGTAGTCTCTTTCATGAATATTCAGATTGGATAGCCGCAAAGGCACAGGAAAAAAAATTTCGCTGCCGGGCTGTACTTAGCTTCGCTCCTGGTAAGGCTCGGCGCTCGGTGTAGAAGCGTTCGGGGGATATTAAAGACCTCAGCCTGACCGAATTTTGAAATATACACTTTATTCATCCACGGGGAGCTATATATTTTCTGAACAAATTGAAACCAACTTCATGAGATTCCGTTTCCTGTGGAATGAGTAACAACGTCCCGAATGTTGAGCCCCGGTGGTTTTTCTGACCAGGCCCCGTCTCTGAGGAACGCTACTTTGCGGGGGGGGGAAATTTGATGACGACATATCGTGTAGACGCACTCGGAGCTGTATACATGACATGTCGTCACACGTCTAGCGACCCCCTGCAGTTTCCTCTCTTGTTACGCAACAGGGTGGGGGCGGACCAAGAAAAATTATATTTTTTATTTTTTATGGATAAACGGAGACGAAAATTTATGAATACCCAGGGTAATTATAATCTTTGTTTACTAAGCTTTACGTCAATATATGGTTGTTTTGGGTCAAGCTGAGGTCTTTAAGGAGTTTCCTGAAATGCCGACTAGAACGCCGTCCTAGATCCTCCCACCGACAATGGACAGATTTGTGTTGACTACATACACAGTAGGTGAAACGTGAAGCAAACAATGGGTGAGAAGACGGCAAAATCATGTTTTAAGCGTTCTCGATCTGACTAGTGGAGTAGTAGATGGGTGAGCCGTTCTTGCACAAAGTGCGGTATGCAGCTAAGACAAAGCAGTCCATTGTAGCTGGGAGGATCTAAAACGGTGTTCAAGTCGACACATTCGAAAGCTCAATAGTAACACACCCTCGCCGTCGGACTCTGCGCATTCAACAGGACAAGTTCACCCCTTTATAATATAATATACGCTTTTGTGATATTCTTAAGGCCAAATATCATTTTTTTTCACATTCTATTACTCATCTTTTGAAGTTCTCCTGATTCTATTACGGGTTTGAGAGGGGAATATACCTACAGCTCGTTCCTAGTTTGAGCCACTACGAGCACACACACGCGCGCGCACACACACACACAGCTTTACATTGCTTTACTTCCGAGGACAAGTATTGTTCCTCTATTGTTCCTCGTCCTAGGACAGTCGACGGAATAAAGCACAAATTCATTGTTCGACGTTCGAGGACTATTGTTCGGCTTCCGAGGACCATTGTTCTCATGATTTTTTTTTTTTTTGTTCTCTGTCCGAAAATGTCCTCGGACATACTGCTAAACAGACCCGCACCCGCACCCACAAACTAGGTTTTACATAATGCGTGCATTGTACTGTACGGATGATGCTTAAATAGTTCCGATATAGCTCTGTTTTTGGTACAGTTAGTGTTTTTGTTGTGAATCGTATGGTTTATTGAATAGGTGATATTACTCCAAATAACTATTTGTGGTAGATTAGAATATGAAAGCAAAAAGAACAAAATGGGCTAATCTTGCAGGAAGTCGTTTCGCCGATGCACTTTGTACGTCGAAAATGTGCGTAGCACACAGTGTGGGTCGGAGCTTGCCACAGTACACTTGTAGGCGTGACTGTAAACTAATTAATTCCATTGCTACTTCATAAATGACACTGAAAGCAAGGAATGACAATAACGTTCAGATCTAAATTGAAAAAAAAAATGATTCCGTAAATGGAGCCTAAATTAAAGGCATATAAAACAGAAATTACATCACCTTTAAATGTAGTGGAAACAATTTGTTTGGTCTTCAACAAGCTTATATGATAGCTGAAGACACTCCAGCATTTTCTCCATGAGCGTAAAATATATATGCGGAGTCGGAGAGAATCCTAGGAGAGAATGCTAGGATAGAGATGCTGTAAAACTTGAGAGAAATGTGATATTAAGTGCTCCTTATCAAAGGAAAAAAAAGCACATCCTAAATTTGTTTTCATGTTTTCTTTCTTGTTTAGGATCATACCTGTTATTCGTAGAAATCTAACCCCCTCGCATCTTTATCATCTTTATAGGCATTTCTTTCTTTTCTTATTCGCAAACGACCCCCAATAAACCCATTCTCTTCGCCAACTATATAGAAAAGATATTGGATATTCATGTACCTTAAGGAGTCTCGCATGTATTAAACCTTCGCCATTCGTTCAGTTTCCTTGTTTTTCAGTTACCCTTCTTATCAGGAGAGATTAAAATAGTCATTATTAATTATAATGTTGACGAAATTATTGAAAGCTAGGTTGTGGCCTGTTTAAGTTATCATGCATGCGCACAACAAAGAGATAAATAAATAGAAATGAAAAAAATGAAAATTTATCAAGTACTTGTAATTTTCCTTATTTGAAGGATTCTCTGGAACGATATGATATCATATATTGCTGATGGTGCCTTCGCGGGATTGAGGAATCTACGTTTACTGTGAGAATTAATTTATTCGAAGTCATAACCATTCATTTTTTTTTTCATTTTTTATTCGTCTGTAAATAAGCATTTAGTTTGATGTTGTACCATAGTGATTATACATGTGAAGTATATGGTTCTCTTTCTTTTCTTCATGTGACGTGTTTATTTTTATTGTTATTATTGTTGCTCGTTTTCATCTGGGGTTTTTTCGGGGGGGGGGGGGAATACGTCGAGGTAATTATAGCAGCGTAATATGTAGAGGTAGTAGGAGTAGTAGCGATATCAGTAGTAGTCGCCGCAATAGTAGTAGTGGAAAAAAGTATTTGTCGTAGAAGTAGCGGCAGCAGCAGCAATACAACTAGTAGTGGTAGCAGGAGTAGGAGGAGATTATAAAGTAGAGGTAGTCGTAGTAATAGTATAAGTAGTAGTAGTAATAGTGTAATGTAGAAGTAGTAGTACTACTAGTAGTAGTAGTAGTACAAGTAGTAGAAGTAGTAGTAGGAATAGTAGTATAAGTGAAAGTAGAAATAGTAATAGAAGTATTAGTAGAAGTAGAAGAAGTAAAGGTAGTAGTAGAAGAAAAAGTAATAATATTAGTAGTACTAGTAGTATCAGTACAAGTAGTAGAATGAGTAGAGAAGGGTATCGACTTTGCGACATATCTATTTGTACTATCAATATATCAAAGTGAACGGAACTGTCCTTTGGGCCATAGGCCTATGGGACCTGACGTCTCTAGCTCCAACGTTAAGTATTCAGCTTTAAAAAAATTGACAACGGGTGACAATGTAAATTTTTCATCCAAATTTGTTAGATAAGATTTAAAAAGTCGCACATAGACCCCCTCGCTGCCCGAATTTATGTAGTTTTTAGATTCTCGGGGAGCAAATAGCTTTCTTTGCTTTGCAGCTGGTCTTCCATGGAGCCAGTTTACTATCATAAAAATAATTACCCTACATATAATGGCAAGTTGACCCCACCCCCCCCCCCCCCCCCCCCAACAAAAAAAATAGAAATAAACAAATGAATAAATAAATAATAATTTGTAAAAAATAATAAATATTTAAAAAATAAATAAATAAGTAATCAAAGTAATAATAAATAAATAAAACACCCATCCAAAACATAATCTCCTACTACTCCATCACGCTTACCCCCAGGGAAAAAAATACACGACATATTTAAAATTTAACAAATATATTTCATTATGCCTAGTCCCCGAAAGCCCCCGCTTCGTGCTCGTTATTTTATTATTTTTTGTAATATTATCATACGACTGTCCTCATTTCTGATAACGCTCATGGAAATCTTTTAAACGGTTTTTTCTGTCTCCCGATAGGATAATTGGTCGAAATCCGCTGCGGAAAATCACTAGAAGAGCCTTTCAAGGACTGGGTGATCTTATATACTTGTAAGTATTCATGTTTGTAATTAACCTGCAAAATAAGCTCTATCTCGTACAGAAAAGATAATAACAAGATGTATTGAGTCACGTTTGCATTTCACATTCTGCATTTCACTGATTAAAAAATTATAGTTCGTGTGCATGTGAGAGTGTCTGTGGGTGCATGTGCGTTTGTGGGTGTGTGTATGTGTGTGTAAACCAATAGTAATTTCAACTACAGGTAATGTAATGAATAGATAATGACCTATTAAACGATCAGCTATCTTTTTGTGTTTATTTATAACGTGGAGAGAAAAAAAAATGTTTTACGTAGCTTTATCGAATATAGGGAAACTAAAATAAGCGTATTTAAAGTTCATCGTCAAAGCATTCGTATTAATTTGTGCATATTTTATTAAATCATCTGTTTTCCTGTTAAAGACACATTGGGCACAACAAACTATCCTCTCTGGAACTTGGTAGTTTCTCGGATTTAAGAAACCTCCTCTTTCTGTAAGTAAAAATAAAAGGCAATCTGGAATTTTTAGTGTTGCACAAAAAAAATGTTTACATCACTATTCAGTGGTGCGTATGCAAGTGGTACGGCATAGGGAGAAGAATCATGGTTCTCTGTTTCCAAACTAATGATAATTCTGATATTTAAAAAAGAAATTGACATACAAACATTTGCAGTATTGTAGATATTTGAATGACCAATCATATGACCTTTCATTTGTCTCCTGATAATGTTTAAATTATATATAATACTTCCCTCTAAGCCTTTAAATGAAACATGAATGTGCCGTAAGAAGTTTTGATTTACATAGCATTACAATTTAATCAAATGTCGGTGTATATGTTAAATTATTAACAATATTGTTAAGTAAATATCTTAAAGCTCAAATAAGGGAATTATACAGCGATGTACAGACGACAGTGTATAATACCCTTTTTGGCTTTTTTCATTAAAATGAAAAATTATCACATAAGACCTCCCAAAACTGTTTTAAAATCTCTAACCGTTTTGAAAAATGGCCATTGTTCTAATTTTCAGGAATTTTAAATACAACGGCCTGACGGATCTGGAACCTGGGGTATTTTCTGGATTGAGAAACCTGACACAGTTGTAAGATCATTATTTCATTTGATGTACTCACAAAATGGTGTGAAAAAATATTGAAATTCCAGAAAATAATTAATTCCATTTCATAAAATTATCAAACATGCATCATAAAGGCATTGGAGGCATGCATTATCTGACGAATGTTTATATCGAAGGTTTTGTACATTTCATATACTTTAATGGTTATGTTTATCAGTTCTTGGTAATTTGTCCATATAATCAGCTAACAAATAAAGGTATGGTGGTTATGAAATGAACTACATGTATAAGGTTTGGTGATTCTGAAGGGGGTTGGGACCAGTAGAATTATGAAAAAAAAAATTAATAATTATGTCACCTGTAGGTGTCTCCCTATTTTAAAATGATTTCTCTCTAAAAAAAAATCGAGTGATCACTGACGTGACTCCCCGGGCGAGTGAAAATGGACTGGAAATAGAGTGAAAAGCACTCTTTTCTTTTTAGAGAGCACTCGATATTCACTCCTAAACAAGTGATCACTGACGTGACTCCCTGGGGAGTGAAAATAGAGTGAAAATTCACTCTTTTTTAGAGAGAGAGTTCTTTATTTTTTTTTCTTCCATTAACAGATTAAAATGTACTGCTATATCGAATAATTATCACCACCTGCCTTTTTACAGAAATTTCTATGAAAACGAGCTCCGACGGATTCGAAATGGAACTTTCAACGAACTGGAGAATTTGCAGTTTTTGTAAGTCTATCATTTTCTTTACTCACATCCAGGTCAAAAGATGCAAAAATAATGATATTGTAAGCTTATTTCAATTGACCTTTACTTTTAAATGCCGAACGTTCAACAGGATTTCGCACATAAACTACACAGACCTAACCATCAAGAAACTTCAATCCAAACTTTGCATCATTATTGTCAATTTTGTTCATCTCACGTTTTCGATTTCTATTGAATATGAATAAACTTTTATACCCTAAGTTGTTAGTTTTATTTTCCGAATGGAAGAAAAACGAATTTAACCTTGTCAATACTCCCTACAGGTTTCTTGAATGCAACAATATTAGCGAGATCCAAGTTGGTGCTTTCTCTGATCTGAGATCCCTCCAAACCCTGTACGTTCATCTTGTATGCATGAATTATATTTTTCTTTCTTTTCTGAATATATATATATATATATATATTAAAGTCTATTTGAAAATTGTTGTCGTTCAATACATGTGTTATGACATTTTTGCCAATTGTCGTAGTTTTCAGTATTAAAAACCCCGAGCTGCATGCATATAATGTTTAAAAATCCCTATTCAGTATACTTTAATTGGTTCCTCAACTACGGAAGTGTCTTCATGTGTTTAAGGTTCACTTTAGCTCGATTTCTGAAACGGAGCTGCAGATTTATAGATATCAATAATACAGTTGGCATTTTGACGTTTCAAAAATTATTTATCATGAATCTCTGTATCGTCATTATTATTATCATTGGTTCAGTCTTAATTTGTGAGAAATCTAATTACGAAAGGCCAATTTCAGAGGGAATATTGTTATTTGTATAGGTCCCTTAAGTAGTTACACTTGAGTTTTACCTAAAATCCCATAAGGGCCATTACACTTTACCATGTTTGATTATTTAAAGGAATTTGTCACAGAACTCCATCCATTATCTACCACATGGCGTGTTTTCTGGAATGCGATCGCTTAAGTATCTGTGAGTACAAAACATTTTATTAGAAAATGCAAATGTATTTTTAAGGCGTAAATACAAAGGCATAATAACGTCATTAAGAGGGTGAAGTCATTATGTATTTAATAAGAATCTTTGGGTAAATGTATTGCGTAACGTAATTATGATCAAACATTAAAAAATCGACTTTACTGTTGAATAGAATATTTTATGTAAGGGTACTTTAAGCTTTCAAGATAAATAGTATGAAAGGTTTATTGACGAGAGACATTTTCCCCATCTTGTTTGAAACAGAGATCTGAATTACAACCAAATTGCCAAAATTGACCCGATCTACTCCTTGAAGTCTCTCCGCTTTCTGTAAGTATATATTAGCTTTATAAAATAATTGCATACTTTCAGAGCGATGCCTATTGCCAAAATGACCAGATGTACATCATTTTTACATGTTCCAGGTTTTAAAAAATATGGCGTTTTTTTCTCATTCAGTCATTGCAAAACCACTCACCGTTTAAAGTGGCTATTTATAGGAACACCATTCCTAAAAACTACGTGTTAATGAAATTGTAGCGTTATTGTAAAAATATGAAACATCCAATACTATGAATTAAAGAAGGTTCATTTTAATAGAGCAATTCTGAATTTTGTTCGCTGTTATTGCCATGATGTATTATACTTCGTATAGTATTCTTTAACTGCCAGAATTATTTATTCCTAAGTATTTGTTTTAGGGGGGGGGGGGCACTGATTTTCATTAATGCGATAAACTGTAACCCTCGAAACTTAATTTGAATGATTATTATTACAAATATACCCCAAATTTCCTGACAGCTTTCTTCTTGAAACTGAGCTCAATACCATACAAGCCGATACACTTACTGACCTGACATCAGTTGAGAAATTGTAAGTATATGTAGTAATTGCTCATTTGCCTCTTATTTTAACAGTGAGTTGTAAATATGAACTATGTGATATGTACTTGTAAAAAATTAAGCCTTGCTTCTTTTGATCCCACCTTCCTGGAATGATATTTCATGGTTTGCTCTAAAATTTTACCTAGGGGGTGTACAAACGAGCAAGGAAATGTATTTCTATCAAATGTTTTTATTAAATCATGTTTAGGTTAACTTTTATGGGTTCTTTTCAATAACGTATGATCATGTGATGCATACTGCCAGATATGATGGGCGGTGATCAATTAACCACATCAAAAGGAAGCTTCATCCACGACAGAACCGTCTGTAGGGCAACAGGGGGGGGGGGGTGCAATTCGTCAGATACGTAAGTCTACTTGTTAGGAGAAATGAGAAATTGATATCGATCGCTAAGCTATTATACTTATCAAATCACAAGCTATTCTATCATTAACTATACAGGGCTGCATCAGACAACAGATTGTGCTGCCAGTTGAATGATAATCCCAACTTCCAATGCGCCAAAACTTCACAGACTAACCCATTAGAAACGTGCGGCAGGCTATTTCCAAATCGGGCTTTGAGGATTGCAGGCTGGGTAATGGGGCTCTCCGCCCTCGTAGGCAATGGAATTGTTTTGTTCGTACGGCTGCAAGATTATAGTCTTCGAAAATCGAAAGTCCAGAACATCATGATTGGGAGCTTAGCCATGGCTGATATTCTAATGGGGGTGTACATGATCATCATTACTACTGCAGACATCTATTATGGCGATGGTTACTATCTTGCAGCTCCACAATGGCGTGATTCCTATATTTGTCGTTTTGCGGGTTTCCTTGGGTTTCTCTCGAGTGAGGCATCAGTATTTACGTTGACCCTGATCACTGTAGATAGGCTCCTTTGTATTTTGTTCCCCTTTGGTAAGGTCAGGATCCGAGAGGGTGCTTCAAAAGTGCTCGTTGGTTTGCTCTGGGTCTTTACCATGATACTCAGTTTAGGTCTTGTGATCATTACATCCTTCAGACCGGATGTTTACGGACTGTCTGATGTGTGCCTTGGTCTTCCTCTTCATGTCGAGACGGAGAGTACAGGACGGCTGGACATACAGGGAGAGTTTTTCTTTGAGTATCAGGTTAACTACGTCATCACCGACAGCAGTACTAGACCTCCATGGTTGTTCTCGATCATTGTCTTCATTGGTGTTAACCTGGCGTCCTTCCTTTTCATTTTGGTTTGCTACGTAATAATCTTTATCAAGGCAAGCCGGTCGTCGGCCAAAGTCCGAAATAGCAAGTCCAATAAGCAAGAGACCAAATTGGCAGTTCGTATGGCTATGATCATTGCTACTGACCTCGCCTGCTGGATGCCAGTTATCATCATGGGTATCCTTTCCCAAACCGGTATTGTCACCCTTCATCCTTCCCTCTATGCTTGGACAGTAATCTTGATCGTCCCTATCAACTCATCACTCAACCCCTTCCTCTACACATTCATTAGCTACCTTGATGCCAGGAAGAGCAACACAATCAAGGCCAAGCCAAACATAAAAGGACCTCGAGGGAAGTCCAGATTGAACAAGTCCTCTGATGAGGTTGATATGGTCAGTGTGAAGACAAAACCATCTAGTAGTTCTTAACGTATGTGTATAAAAATTAGTGTAAATCTATTGATATTCACAAACTATTTAAAAGCAATGAAATTGAACACCAAACAAAGTTCTCATTGGGACGAATGTGGCATTTATTTTGTTTTCAAGTCAAAAGCTGGACACTACCTTGCTTAATGCAATATACATTATACCAGTGAATCAGAAAAGGACAAATACAGATACACAAATTAGTTTAATAAATAAAATGGAATGTTAAATGTTTAGCGCATATACTCAAGAAAGGCAAGGTTTAAAGAAAGGATAAGTGTCTGAAAATAAGATTCTTTATCTTTCTTCCTCTCTCTCCCTCTCTCTCCCTCCCTCTTTATCCGTCCCGGATCCTCTTTTTCTCTCGTCTCTCTCTTTCTTTCTCTTTCTCGCGCCTTGGCTCTGTTGTTTATTTACGCTTGTTGTTTTGACAATAATTACGCGCTATGCACTACATCCTTGGTGCATTTTTTGTTCTGAAATATCATTTCTTGTAGAAGCCTTGTAAGTGAAATATTGAACCTTTTTTTGCCTGACGGAGTCATTTATTCTGTGCCTCTCTCTATTTGTAATCTCCGTTGCAGGACTTTTGAACTTGATATATATGTATATATATATATGACATGTATGGGAGGGGGTACACACTGGCACGAAACGCTTCCTGAATCTGTGTCTTGTCAGAAAGAGAAATACGAAGCACAATTCTTGAAAGCAGTCTTCATTGTCATGTCTGAATAACCATCTATTGATACTGGGTTTCTGAATTTGGTGCATTATTGCAGTACTAGCAGAAGCAACCCGTGGACATCCACGGGCGCTAGCTGTGTTTATGATTAATCACCGTACCGTATAATTTGTTACATATTCAAAGGAATAAATAAAAAAGTCGTGTAAAGTTATTTTTACCAAGAAGTATTTACAACATGTGCATTGGCGGATCCGGGGGGGGGGGGGGGGCGGTACTTCCGGCCCGTGCCCTCCCCACCCCCTTTTGGAAGGAACTTTGACCATAGACGATCCGCCCTTTTGTCGATTGAGCCCCCGCCCCCTTATAGAATGAAACCTTTCTTTTTTTTTTTTGCTTGTCAGAGAATTATGGAGGGACCCTCATAACCACCCCCTCCTGAGCGAATTTTGTAGGTCTGACGAAAATAAAATTCTCGCCACCCCCCCCCCCCCCCAGGTCTGCCTTTTCCAAAAGTTGACAAAGTTGACAAAGTTGACCTTCACTTGTGTTCCCCGCCTTATACTAAATTCTGGATCCGCCCCTGATCATGTGAGTATGTCTTATTTATCTAAAGCTTGCATGAGTTCTGAAAAAAATGCATTTTCATCTTGATGAAAATGCATTTTCATCTTGATGAAAATTAATGATATGGATATAATAATTTTCGAGTAGAATATCCAAGCATAGACCTAGAGGGAGCGATTTGATCTTGCCATGTTTCTGTGGTTTAATACTCAGAGAAATTAAGGCCATGAAAACATAACATCCATAATTAGCGGTACGTCCCCTGGAAAGGATGCCAAAATGAGAAAAACTGAATTTGTCATTTTTTTTTCAGGGGGATTATGGTCCCCTATGATGGGTCTTGGGAGAACCGACGGATTGACTTTCCCCTACTACCCCCCCCCCCCCTCCCGTTCCCCCCCCCTCCCCCCCCCCCCCCCCCCCCCCCCCCCCATTCCATTGTCATCCCATCACCCCCAGCGCGAAGGGAGAAGGGATTAATATCATTATACGTATTCATATCATAGTGGAAATATTTTCGAAGGAATTTTCTTCTTATTAGATTTTCTGATAAAGTGTCAAATTAGGGTCTGTGCTTGCAGACTATACCGTACCGGTAGCGAACGTCGTGAAACCATAGAGTTACATAGACACTAAATTGTGTGTGTGACCATGAAGCTTCAAATGATGTAACTCTATGCGTAATGTACCTGTATGACCTGTACACCTGCGAACGATCTAACACGTGTGTATAGTACTGTACTGTACATTGAAGCTATCCATGCATGCGGATATGGCCGCGCTGTTCTAATGTGACATACCTCCCCTTCACAGGTAAAGTGTATGGGTTGGGCTGAGCATGAAGCTACAAACCCGCTTCATGGGTTGGCAGAATTATTAGGCTTACTCCCGGAAATTCAATGTTTAAAAATGAATTTATGAAATATGGACGGCACGTCAGCCCTTAAGAAGTGCCTCCCACCACTCTAAGAACCATTCCCCACCCGTAGGTACCAAAAGGCGGGGACCGAAAGGGCCAGGGTAGGAGCCTATTTGAACCAAAAAAAAAGAGCCCCAAGTCCTTAGTGTATTATATTGATAGATTACAGGGCGCAATGTAGCCGATTTGTGAACACAATTACAGTATCTATGTTTTCATTTTTCGTCAACAACATGTGCAGCACACACTTAGACTGGTTTCGCATGAAAGAAGCAGGCACGTTTTTATCCAATAATTTGTATACCTGTTCTGTCTTACACTTGTAAACATATACCCAGTTCAATAAAATACATTTGATTCAATTCAGTCCAGACTTAAGAGAGTAATTTTTCCTTGTCTTTTCTGAATCAGTGTACAGTGCATGTGATTAATGCGAGTGATGAGACGATTTCAAGTTGGTCTGCAGGCATTGACTCTATGTTGTTGCAATTCCATACAGCCTTGAGCAACGGCATTCAGGAGGTCCTGTTGGAAATATCGAAGGATCTTTAGCGACGAACCAAAATAAACAAGAAATAAGGAAATCCAAGAGTACATCATTTTAATACTTGTGTCTTAACTCGATCATATTCCCGATTTGTAGTACGTGTGTGTGTGTGTGTGTAATTGGGTTTTTACAGACGTGTATCAATCAGATATGATTATTTATGTCTGGGACCGACCTTTAACGTCACCATCCGAAAGACGTGACTCTGACTCAGTCTCGAACCTGGGTCCGCTGAATCAGTTTATAACTTCCGCTGGTAGCTGGATTACAGGCGCACGCCACAACGCCCAGTGTGGCGAAGTCGGTTTCTTTTACACGGAGCAGGCAGTTAAAAAAATGTAGAGACAGTTAAAAAAATGTAGAGACATAATATTTAGCCACGGAAATGAGTAGTAACTCGCATTTGTCTGCAGAATGTATAGATATGTGTATAGATATGCCTGAACTTTTTTGGAAGATCCATAATATAGGGCTAAAAATGATTTGATTATCCATTGTTACGAACCTTGATAATATCTTATGCATATTCATGTATAAATGTTAGCATGCGCGTTGTTGGTTGGCTGAAGGGATGAATACAGGCATATACGATGGTAAATTCTTTCCTTCAGCATGTTCAGCCAACAAAAACCGCGCATGCTCAAACAGCATAATACATGATTATGCATAGCATATCATCAAGGTTCGTAAACCATTATGTAGGGAAATTATCCCCACCCCAAACCCTATTAACATGCATGTCTCATCTTAACGATCCTATGTCCATTGCTTTGATACATGTTGTTCACCCAAAGCTGCTTTCCTTCCGTTTCGTGGACATGTTCTTAGCATTCGATATTCACATGATGTTGTGAGAGCGTGGATAGACAACATGGGTATATCGACGTCAAGAAACATGGGATTTATCTTTTTGTTTATCGTCCTTGCACGATCAACTTTGGGACAAAACACAAGTAGGCCCTATGTTTTTCTTCCTTTATTTTATATATATTTATATATTCAATTTACAATATCTTTTTTTCAAAGAAAAGTATTACAATTGACAGATTTTTGTGACACCCGTAATTTTGTTGGTTCTTTGTTTCTCCCCTAGGTCTGTTTCTCTTACTCTTACTTGTTTCTCTTCTCCTCCTCCTCGTCCTACTCTTTATTCATCTTCTTCTCTTTCCTCCTCTTCTTCTTCTTTTTATTCTTCATCATCATCTTCTTCTACTTCTTCTCTTCTTTTTCTTTTTCTGTTTTTTTTATATTCATTGTGTTAAGTGCATGTACATTTATAGGTACAATAGAATAGCTACGTCAGATTGCATGGAGAAGTGCAGCTGAGGGGGGGGGGGGGGGGTATACTGCCTGCATATATGCTCAAGATTCAGCTTTTCCTGCAAGTGTTGTTTTGTGTGGGTTTTTTGATGGTGGATATCTAGATTCGTTTCTTAATATTTTTTTTCCAGCTTGCCAAGATATCGAGGTTGACTACTGTAGCAAATTAGCTCGTCAAAATGCATGTTCGTTGTGTACAATGTTCGGATCAGCCGCTCCTTCAGTTTGTCAGCCATTTCTCACATCTTGCCCACGAACATGTGGTCGATGTAAGCAACAAGCCTTTGGTAAGTCTCTCATTTAAATTTAGAATTCAACCAGGGAAGAATTTATTAATTTGAAAAAAATCTACTAAGAGAGCTTTGAAATTAAATAAGTGCATTCACAATTTGGAATCTTGAAATGGCAATTGCTTATTGTCTAGGAAAAGGTGATCCGAGTGAACTGTGCCCATTTTCATACAACTCTTCATTATTCACTGTTAATACCACTAAGGACACGATGACAAAGAGAGTGGACAAAATATACAGCTCCTCATTGTGCCCTTCACAATTGCTCTGGTAGACAAAAGAACATCCCTTCATTACTATTATGTGAAATAAGTAGAACAGGTGAATATGCATGTGACACCTGTTCTACATATTTTTACGTAATATCAATGAAGGGATGTTCTTTTGTCTACCTGGATAATTGTGGAAGGTACAATGAGGAGCTGTATATTTTGTCCGCTTCTTTGTTCGCCATGTTCATAGTGTACAGAGCATAAAATAGTGGTATCAGTAGATATCACTTATCCCTAACTCATTACTGTGTTATCTGTAATTTTGTACAGACCATGCCTACACACACATCTGAATAGGATCGTATTTTTTGTGGTATACAGAGAGTTACGGGTCTTCATATTAGAGTTAAAAATCAGCATTCCTATCATATTTATTTGACGAACCACTCTCATTGTAATGATTATTACATATTATATACAATCATGTTTTTTTTTCTTTATGATTTGGCACTGAAACGCGACGAAAAGACTATTTCGGAAATCTTATAAAAAATAATTTCATATCTGCTCTTAATTTATAATTTTTCATTGTGAAAGAATTATTACAATTTTCTATTTTAATATATTTCAGCCTGTCAGGATAGAAGGCTCAGCTACTGCGCCAGATTAGCTAGTCAAGGTGCTTGCATGTGTGAGGAATTTGGTCCGGCCGTTGCTGTTTTTTGTCAGCCGTTTCTCTCAAACTGCCCCCGAACATGTAATCGATGTGAACGACAATCTCCTGAAATAGGTAGGTCTTCAGAGGGGCCTTCGCTTATTTTTGTCAGCTATTTCTCGCAGCTTGCCCACCAACATGTAATTTATGTTAGTAAAAATATTCTGGTAATTCTTTCACTGAATTTGGCATTCTTTTTAGATACAAATTAAAATAGATACAGCCGGCTTCTGACAATATTCTAGCACAAGTATTTCCCCCTAAATAGATTTTCAATTTCCAGTGTTAATGTTATAGTTCATGTGGATGAAATACTATTTTAATTGCTTAAAAACGTTTTGATATTAGTATCCATAAATATACAGATGAAATGAGGGTTGCATATTTGAGAAACTTTACAAAATGAAACTGTACGAATTCAACATTTTAATGTAACAATAACTAAGTAAAATTTACTGAATATTTGTTAACCAAAACGAAATTAAAGAGTAGTGATAAAACAGCTTAGTGAAAAGATTCGACGCTCTATTTATTTAAGCGCCTTCAATTGTATTTTTTTCTGAAAATAATTTATAGTGTTAGGATGTGTATTTACATGTATAACAATTTTTACCCGAAGGATTCAATAAAGAACAATTTCACTCATGTTTCCTGGGTTTTTTTTAACTCTATAATGTGTAGTCTAATAGTGAAATAGTATATAGGCAAACACATTTATTGAAGCAAAAGATTTCAAGGACCAAATATCATATGTGGGTCCTGTCAATACTTTGTCTTAACTTTAGAGTGTCATAGTCGAGTAGCTGAATAGAAATGCGAAGGCCTTGGTTTCGATCCCGGAAAAAAGCTATTCTATCTATGTTGCTTCTCTCTACCCACGTGTTAAGTGGACATAATTGTTGAATTGGCATGTGTGCGCTGCTAAAATTTGCGCCTGGCTCAAAAGCTCACTGTGGAGAACATGCACTCTTAATACAGAATAGCAATTGAATCCAATGAACGAGGTAATAATTATTTAATGTAAAGCGCTAGGAAAAGAAGTATTAAAGGAAAAGTCCACCTGGTATTATATTGATTTGAATAAAAGAAATATGAGAGAAACAGATTAGTGAAAGTTTAAGAAAAATCCAAAATAAAGATTTTTTAAAGTAGCTATTCAAAGAAAATCACAAATATGGCAATTAATGTATCACTAGAAACTGGGAAGCTTACAGATGGCAATCGTATAAGTTTTATGTCAACTGCGTATCTGATGATTATAAAAACAACACAAATAAAAGCTCTTCTCAGCATCTGGAATATCCGAGGATTCGCCAGAAATATAGCGAAGTTTTGATATCGTCACACTAGGGACCAATCCTGCTTAAGCAGACGACGTCCTATAATGAATAAACGTAACTGCAATGCAATTATTTATCAAATTATAAAGAGTTTGGTGTATTTAAATATGACCTTATTTCACACCATTATAAACGGAAAGTGAAACTGATTCTGATAGCTAAAACCGTTTGATTGTAAATACACAGGAGAAGGGTCAATGATCAATGAAATAAACCCCACTTTCAAATTGAAAAGCCCTCCGAATAATAGCAGGATGGTATTCGTTCCCTCTTGAAACGCCGAACATGCCCCGGTGCAAGCAGCTGAAAATACAATGGCGTCTTATTTTGTTTACAAGTGACTGATTCCTTTATTTTTTTAACGCTGCATTTTTCATCAAAATAATACCATACACGAAGTTAAGAGTGAGGCAACAGACTAACATTAAGACTGACGCTAGTGAAGGAAGAGAAATAAGTGAAGAGGAGATGACAAAATAGGCTCTGAAAAATGCGTAAGATGTTATGGGACATCGTCTGCTTAGACAGGACTGGTCCATGGTGTGTCGTCACATATCTCAGCAGCGTTCGAGGAGCTCTTCAGCTGCTATATCGGGGGCTGTATTTTACCGTTTTATAATTGATAATAATTATTACTTCAAATGTTTCCAAGCGTTGAATTTGGATAACCTTGTTTAATTTATGCCATCTATGCAATATTAAGTATTACGCCAATATTTAAAATCATTAAACTACTTTAAAGTTCAATCAAACACAAATCGGCAACTCTGACGTTTCTTGCGAGCTCCTCTCCCATTTGCCCAGTACAGAAAATCTCATAAATTTCATTTTCTAAGTTTTGAGGGAATAGATTTGTTTCATACAGGTTTTGTGTAAAAACATAGGAGAAATGATTATAATCTAAGGTGCATGTACGATTAAATATTTTCTTACAGAAAATGGAAATTAATGATTTTGGGGGAACAGGGCAAATGGGAAGAGGAGCTCGCAAGATATGTCACGGAGTTGTCATTCATAACTTTATTATTTCTTTCCGTATTATCCTCAAACAATCACTGATATGTTTCTTTAATGTGTTTGCTTCGTTTAAAATCAACTTGTAATCAGGGTGGACTTTCCTTTTAATACAAATGTCACTAATATTACTTGTTATAATTATTTGTTATTAATTTAAATATCTCTATAAGCTGATGGTGTAACAGTGAATTGCCTTGTGCTTTTTCTTCCGACTTTAGCTTTTTAACAACAGAACCCTCATTGATTTCTACAACTTTGAATTATGTATTACATACTCTTATATTTCCGTATTTTGAACAACAAATGTAATATCTAAGGAGTATTTCAGTAATCTGCATATCTAATTGACAAATCGGCCTGCTCAGTACTCCTTTATGATATATTTGCAAACTAGTATATTTTTATTTCCACAGGACCTAAATATGCATGGTGGTCCAGGAAGAATGCAAGAACTAAGATTTAGTATTTCAACGACATCATCGACGCAATGATGAATAAAATTCTAATATAAAGTTCTATTTTTGCAACCTTTTCATCATGTTCATTCTCGAAGCAGTGAGACAGCTTCCCATACTGGCTCCTTTTCATTTATGTTGTCATGTTTTTTCAAGGCGAAACCAGTCATGCGTTTGTCACAAAAGCTGACTGTATACGAAGCAGTCATACATATATTTCTCGCAAATTTTGAAAATATCTATGCCTCACAAAAATAGCCATAGAATCAAAACACCTCCAATTCATGATTTTGGTGTAATTTTACTCGGACATGAATTTTCTAACTAATGCAATTTAAAAACTATTGATATTGTGTTAGTGATGGCGTTGAAATTGCAGATCTCAAGTGTTGCATTCTTTCTGCGCCACGATGTATAATGAAGGTTCAATGAGCACGCGGAATGAGCGTATTATATGAACTCATCTAATCAAACTTCGGAAGTAGTTGTGTTTCAAAAAGAAAATTGTAAATTATCTCCGATTTCCACAATCTATATTGCCAGGGATTCAAGAGCAAAATGAGTCACATTTCCATTATGAAGATCAAATAAACTTCTTAAACACACACACCCTCACACACACACACACATACGCACACAGTTTTAAGTACATTTTAAGCACTTAGATGCCCAGCCTTAAAGGTCCCCAGAAATCCAAATGCAAGTTAATTTCTGTTGATGTGCGGGCATGCATACAACTCATATTTTGTTATTAAAACATCTAAAGATGTTTCATTTCAGGAATAAGATCTGGAGCTATTTTTTGGGGTGGAGCTTAAGAGGTTGGAAAAAAATATTTCAAAAACTATTCAAAAATCTACGAAACATATTTAGATGTTTTAATAACAAAATATGAGTTGTATGCATCCCCGCAAACTAACAGAAATCAACTTGCATTTGGATTTCTGGGGACCTTTAATGTTTCTACAAATACCCCATCTCATTAAAAAAAATATAATAATTCAAGCGATACAAAAGTTACTTTACCAGTGGTAAGTCAAGTAAATGTATGGCATAGTTTATCATTCGAACGACACACATGCCTAAAAAATGCTTTTAAAATAAACCCTCCAATTTAAAGAGTGTTATTCATACAAGAAACTTTGGCGATAGAGTTACGGACGTTTGCGAGTGGGCTAAAACGAAAGATAGAGATCTGTTATTTCCTGAAATGTATCTATATTGGCAGGGATTCCAAATCAAAATGAGAAACCTCTCCATCCTGTAGAGCAGATCAACTTCTGAAGAAAAAAAAAGGGGCATTTAAGCACATAGATGGGCAGCCTTAATGCAGATACTCCTCATGAAAAAAAAAAAAAAAAAAACATTGAAAATGTAAGCGAGACAAAACTTACATTACCAGTGTCATTTGCAATAAATGTATTATTTTCATTCGAGCGACACACATGCCAAGAAAGGCTTTGAAAAAGATCCATCACATTTAAAGACCCTATCCGAAGAGGAAAATAAATTAGATCTATTACAGCCGGCCAGGCACTATACTACTAAGTGTCAAGCGATTGAGTCTCGCAGACAATTTGCGAGAACTTGAAATTGAGTCCAGATCTAAGTAAACAGTTATTACTAAGTCACATTCTTGTAAATTTCAGATTTGGGTTGGAATGTTACCAGTCCGCGTTTTGGTAAGGTAATCTATAATAAAGCCGAAATCGGTTTTCAATGTTCGCAGGTTCAGCAGAATCACCTATATTATTTTTATCCGGACTCGCGGCGGGGCAAAGGGCAATAGTCCCATGCACGCAACCACATGCCGCGTCTCACCCGAATTATCGTCACTCATCGTTGGTGCCTTCCTCACCCCTTTCCCCAATGCTGCCATCCTCTTCGTAATAAAACGATATGATCAAGCTATGATCCTGTTCATGAATATTTGAGAAGTCAATTTTTGTTTTACCCTCGATAAGAAATTTTTCCAAACTTTGTCCACAAAAATAAACCTCGCTACCCAGGGGGGTCACTCACCACATTATGTGCTACGCACGCTCGTCCACAAAAAAACGTCGAATAGGGTGTGTTTTTAGGCTTAAGGCGTCGTCGACGTCTTCCATAAAAAAGGGGTGTTTTCAACTTCAATCGCCGTTTAGAGTACCATTTCACAAATTTAGGGTACAAAATTAATTGTTGTGATAATCAGTAGATTCTGCTTTGTATCTGTTTCTACGAAGGTTAATTTCTAATTTTTCTTCCTACTATTTTCATCCGTGAAGAATATACGGGATCAGATATTCACCCCCTGTGCGAAATCGAAAGCGCCAGTCACGGGGCTCCCGCCCGAAAAAGAATAAGGAAAAAACAACAACTCTCGAATCATGCCTCGCTACAGCGCATGCGTACTTGAACTTGGAGATTTTATACTGGACGTACGCGTAGCTAGTATTGTACTATAGTGCAGTGCAATGTATGGTGTAGTCTGTAGACCCTCTATGGACGTAGACGCCGATTGCCTGATCGTCTGACCTCGGCGTCACCATCGATCATGTATGACTATCAAGGAAAGCATCGGGGTGCCTGTAAATTCAATGCATGCCAGTGCATGGAATTCATGATCCAGGGAGCCCAAAACATCAGATGCGACTATTGTGGTTATTCACCTGCTGATCACCAGCTAGGACTAGGACTAGGAACGTACCTCTCCGTAACTCTCGGGGTTCGTTCGGTTTGCATCATATCGGACGGCCGGTAGGAGCTGGCGGGGTAGGTATACACACTGGGAGATCAAGGAAACAGGTCTCCTACTTATTTGAGTAAACGATAATCAAAGAAATCATAGTCTTTCTGTGACAAAAGAAATGTGAGTAAATCATGTTTATCTGTTCAAACTGTACAAGTCTTATTTTGTTGCTTGCCTCTTTAATTGGGGTTATTTATTGCAAACGTCATTAAGGGTATTTTACTTGGTACCTTGATAATTTATACGCCACTTAGGCTATTTTTGTATGGAGTGATGAGCGTGTTGACGCCATGTTGACGCCGTATGTTTTTCTGACCTGACGCCGTATAGAGGTGCAAATTAGACCTCGCGCGATACGCCATTAACAGGTGCGTATCCAGGGGGGGGCGCAACAGGCGCGCGCCCCCCCTATTGGCCGTCGTAAAAAAAAAAAAAAATCCTCATACCAATTGAAAATATTTTTCATTAAATAGGCTTCAAAATTGGTCACATAGCACTATTTGCATCTCAGCCCTTCTTCAGAAGCAAAAATTTTCCAAAGACCCCTCCCCCATGACGGCGATCAATAATTCCTGGCGCCCCCCCTATTGGGAAATCCTGGATACGCCACTGATTAAAGGTATTGTGTAGCTTTGCAAAATTTGACAAATTCAGCGTGAGAGTGGTCCAATGATATATAATCCTACTGTAAGAACTATAATTAGTGACATGTGAAAGTAAGATAGAAATTGGAGCTCATTTACTATTTAAAAAAAAGAAAATAAATGTGGTTTTGAAATCAAAATTCTGGCTGAAATAACGGCAGATCTACGTTTCAAACAGTATTTGGTCTAGCGTCCTCATGCGTTCGTTGTGTGTGAGACATTGGCAATACGCTATGTGTGTTTCGTACATAGTATGTATCTCTATGGTAAGCCCGTTTATCCCCAACATCCACTTACAGGCGCTAGGCGCCAGTGATATACCAGCTTTTAGCTAGCTGAGCTGTCGGGATAGTTACTGGTAGTGTGCAACGGTATACGGTCGTACCCGTCGGGAGCCAGCGCCGTCGTATACGCATGTAGCTAACTCAGTGCAGCTAGCATGCATACTTCTCCTTCAGACAAGCAGCGGCAGCTGTCTAGTCAGATTGACCAAACATAATGCCAGCGCCGGGACAGCTAGGGCACAGTGTGATATCCACAACTGACTGTAAGATTTGACAGATTTGTAAGATTTTATTGACTCTATCGACTGGAGTGGTAGGTATAATTCCGGGTATAATGGGGTGACCTACATGTACTGCTTACTTTACTGTACGCCGAGCTCCTTGGCTGATCAATCTGGTATAGTGGTAGTGGTACTGGCCTCCGCAGCTGTATGGGGAGCCCTAGGTCTGCGCACCTTGCCAGGATTGGCTTCGTGAATGTAAAAAAATAAAAGAAATTGGCTATATACGCCTTCTACATCACGAAGCCAGGCGTTCTTACCCAGCAATCTAATTGCGCACGGGTTAGGACTGGAAAATGCCCTGAAACTCCTTCACCACAGCGTTTCCTCCGAGGAAAACGTTTAGAATTAGATTTTTGATCGTACATATTTTTACCGAAAAATCCAAAAAAGATAAGAAATTTCCGAGAACTCACCAGTGTTTGTGTGTATCCATGCCTCCTCTTGTCATGCAGATATGGCATGACAATGGATTGCTGGGTAAGAACGCCTGGCTTCGTGATGTAGAAGGCGTATAACCAATTTTTACTTTTTACATTCACGAAGCCAATCCTGGCTATGCGCACATAAGGTTTTAACGGGAAAAATGAATTTCTTTAATATTCCTCTAAAGATGTATTTTATTTTATTCCTGATATTTTAAAGAGTAAGTTTGAAAAAAAAAATGCATCAAAATTAGAGCAAGAGCAATGTCATTTTCACAAGAAACGGTGGCCTTGTCATTTCAAGTAATTCAACATTGAAATTTGAATATAAACAATCATGCATGGCTCCCAATCCCATGTCTGCGTACTAATTCATTTACACGCAGTTCGGGAGTTTTGACGTGAAAAACAACATTTAGAGGCTTGTGAATAAAATGTCTGGTTTGCATGGCTCGCAGTATGTGAGAAATGATTATAATTCATTTAGACATGTTACTTGTTAGGTCTTGTTTTTGTTGATAATAATATGTGCTCCACTCAGTTGGATCCCATGAACGGCTCCGTAGGACAGTACTAGTACCAGATTGATAAGCCAAGGAGCTCATATAGGTAGGATCGATACCGTGTGTGGAGGCAGATAATGAGATATCAACCCCCCCCCCCCCCCAAAAAAAAAAAAAAAAAAAAAAAAAAAAAAAAAAAAAAAAAAAAAAAATAAAATAAATAATAATAAAATAAAATAAAAATAAAAATAAAAAATATAAAAAATAAATAAATAAATCTAAAATAAATATCGCCATTTCTCACATACTGTGAGTCATGCAAACCATCCTCAGGCTTCAGAGTCAGTTTACCTTCCACTCTAGGATCAACTAAGATTGTAAAAATTGATTGACTAAAAAAAAAACCACAAACTGGCAGGTGTGATCAGGTTTTTTTTTTTTACTTGCACATGTACACTGGTTCAATATCTGATACAATATCTGCTCATCAAGGTGTCAATCATATTATGTATGCAGATGACACCCAGCTGTACATTGTCCTGAGAAAAAATGAACTCGCATCTGGGATTTCAACCCTTGAGGATTGAGGACTGACGCTTGGGCGAGCCAGAATAGTCTTCTCCTCAATGGAGGAAAAACTGAGGTGATCCATATTGCGTCACAGTTTCGCAAAAGAAACTTCTCACCAGATCTATTGATTGACGGTGTTCGCATCACTCCTTCCACTTCTGCAAGGGATCTGGGGGTTATAGTTGACAATGCATTGACTATGAAAGAACACATTAAGAAAATCTGTCGTGCTGCATCCTTCGGGATATTCAGAATCGGGAAACTTCGGCAATACCTAGACCGTACTTCCACAGAACGTCTCGTGAATGCACTTGTCACATCCCATCTTGATTACTGCAACAGCCTCCTAATAAATCTCCCTGCTTCTCACCTAGCTCCACTACAGTCCATCCAAAATACAGCTGCTCGTATCATCACTCGGACCAAGAAGTTTCAACACATCACCCCTGTACTTCGAGGACTACACTGGCTTCCCATTCCCCTTCGCACTCAGTTCAAAGTTCTTCTCATCACATATAAGATATTGCGTCACCAGGAACCATCATATTTAACTGAACTTTTGTCTTCAAGAACCCGCCCTACAATCAACCTTAGATCTTCAAGTTCATCCCAGCTAGCACCAGGCCCACGATCCAACACACGATATGGCGACAGAGCCTTCGCAGTATGTGCCCCCATCCTGTGGAACAATCTTCCTAACTATATTCAAAATGCTCAGTCCGTCGATATATTCAAAACACAATTAAAAACCCACATGTTCAAAAACCAATAAGTTCCCAGTATACTCAAAATTAGTTGTAGCATAATATTTGAATTGTTTCACAATATACTTTGTTTAATTATCATGATTTGTATTCTTTTTTATTGTCAATATTGTAAAGCGCTTAGAAACTAACTATTGTATAAAGCGCTATATAAATTTAAATATTATTATTATTATGTAAGTTGTATATATATATATATATATATGGGACTACCCATGCAAGGCAAGGTTTGTGTAGTCCCATATATACAAGTTACACATGCCAGGTATAAACAAACCTGATCACACCTGCCGATTTCTGTTTTCTTAGCAGTTAAAAATCTTGATTTATATAGGATTTATTTGGGACAGTTCTTATCAATGAGAATGAGTTATCCTTTATATCACTATACCTATGTTGGGTGTCCGGACAGGTTGGTTATCCGGACAGATAGTTTCCAACTACTGGTAGATCTGATCTGTAATTTTAAAAAAATTGCATTCAATATTCGGAAAATCGCAATGTATGTTGGGCATAAGCATGAATAAATATTTTATCTTGGTTAGTGCTATTCCATGCATATTATTTTTGGAGAAATCCAATGGCAAACTTCAGTTATATGGACCCACCCCTTCATACTAAATTTTATTTTTAAAACGTTTTTTAATACTTTCCTGGATAAGTGGATATGCAATAGGGCAGGGAGGTGTGGGCTGTTTGTTCACAGGTGCATGTATATGATTCAGTAGATATCTACAAATTCTTATTTTCAGTCTTTCATTCAGATCCATATACTCGCCTAAGAAAACTGTCTGATAGTCTGTTATGGATACATTTGACTAGTCATTCTATTTTGCTTACAGATGCATGACATCTCTTATTTGATGATGGAGCAGACACAGTCATGCCAGAAACATGCAAATAGATCTACACTCACCAACAGGTAAATAACCTCTTTCGTCACCTTCCATGTTTACTTGAGACATGTGCAATTATAGAACAGGAATGAAACAAAGAAATTTTGTATTTGGAGTAGTAGGGTCTACATGTAAAAAATAAAGAAATGTATAAGTATAATAAAAATAAAATTAAGCTGGTTTATTGCCACTCCGGTCTGTTCCATTAGATTTTTTGTCATGCAAGAGCTTGACTAACAGGGGCGTTGCTAGAACATTTTGAATGGGGGAGGGTTGTGACACCCAAATTTGCCAACAAATTTGTAGGATGCGATACCCATTTTTTTCGACAAAACTGCTGCACCCTAATCCCTCTCCCCCGACAAAAAATAAAAGAAAATCGCAGACTTAGAGATCTTGATCAGACAGGCCCATTTCGTAAGGAGGGGACTGACGCCTTTTGCCCAAATATCAGCTTTTCAATTTCTAAATATTTGCCAGAGAGCGAAGCAAGTCAAACAACATTTTTTGAACTTTTTTTAGGTGAAAATTACTGAAGTTAACGTACATAAGTTATATAATTATCCTGGAACCTTTGTTCTTCAATATGTGGATATGGGTCTGTTCACAAACTTGGGCACCTTTTGAGGCATTTTTTCTTTAATCCCCCGTAATTCGATGAAAAAGTCTAGTTAGAATTTTCTTACTTGGCCATTCCATCTCTGGTGAAAATAAAAAGCATCTGAGAATCATAAACATGTTGTTCCACAATGTATTTTGGAAATAATTATGAAAAACCAGCGTGTGGATGTAACCGGGCATTGTGTCCGTGTTACATCCGCAAAGTCTTATTTTGAGACATAACGGCACATCCATAATGCTCTTGATGATAAATATTTGCCTGGTTACTTAGGCTCTCTATTTAATTCAATGCAACAACAACTGCAATGAGAGTATACTGACTTACAAGAGTTATTGATGAAAGTTGCAGATATTCTTTGATGTCCCGTTCGCTAATTTTTTTTCCCACGAACTTTTTGTCCCTGTCCTCCCTGGCGCATGCGCACCTGATCCTTTCCGATCTAAATAAATTTCCCAATCATAGGGTTTATTCCGTAAGCGATATAATGACGGTTGCTCCCAGCGTCTTCCTGTGGCGAGATGCGTTAGCCCTCGGACATATAACCTGAGGTATGTGGGTTCGACTCTCAGTTTGGACATTACAAAAATAACGTCTTGTATTTTTTTTTTACTAAAAGTAGGATGAAACTTTGAAACCCCATCCAACTCCAAGCATTGTAGGGCTATTTCAAAGTTGCGCATGCGTCAAGGACGATGGTGACAAAAAGTTCGTGGGGAAAAAAAGTTCGCGTCCCGTTCATCCACAACTTGTGACATTTGCTTGGAAACCGTTACACCCACAACATTCATGATAAACTCAGGGAAGATAATTTTTTTTTTTTTTTAAAAGTTTTGCTTCATTAAGTCAGCACCATAACACAATGTACCCATTAATAGGATTTAGCTTTGTAAGGTATCATGCATGTAGATATGCTGGCAATCTACCATGGGACACCAGTATGTTTTTGTCAATATTTTGAAAATGCCTCTCAAAACAATTTGTCTTGTGTTCTTCAAAAGCTTCCTGGATGCACCAAGTACATTCATATAAAACAACTTAATGGTGTAAGTCATAGTGTTAAAACTACAATGTTTTTATGATAAAATGTCAAGTTTTGGTGCCCCAACTTTGTGAACAGACACATATATATTAGCACATCGCTGCCCGAATGTGACTATCTGATCTTTGACAATCCCGGGGGGGGGGGGGGCAGCTGTAGCCTATTGCAGAAGGGAAGGGAAGGGACGCCATTTGCCCAAAGATTAACACCTCAATGTTTTTGCGAGCGACTTGAGCGAGCGAGCAAAAAAAATTGACCAATTTTTTTTTTCATTCTCTTTCCTTCCTTTCCTTCTTTTTAGTGTTTATTTTCCTTTCCCTTCCTTTCTTTTTTACCCTATATTTCCTCTTTCCTCACCTCCCCCCCCCCCCCCCCCCCCCCCTCTCTCTTTTTTGTTGCCAACAGAGGTGGCGCATGTGCCGCTAGCGACGCCCCGGTTGACAAATTTATGATATTTATATCTGCATTCCTATAGATTTTGTAAATTTGTCTTGATGAATGATGAAAGAATTATTTGTCGATGAAGGATGGATTTACTTTACATTTTATATTCTTATGATGAATAATTTATGGGATTCTGTAGTACAGATAATAGAGATTTTTGTCAGTATAAGTAATTTTTTGTAGGCAGTTGTTAGTTCCTGTCTGATTTGTTTGCACATTAGTTTTACACAAGGTGTTGCTGTGTAAATTACTAGAATATTTTTAAAAGGTACCTCTACCATCATGTAGACCAGTGCATGTTGTGTTCGCAACACTATCATATTTCACTTTAGGACAGTTTCCATTTCAGTTCATGACCAAAAAAGTGTAATGAAAAGCTTGACACCTTGTTAAGAAGCACATTGGCCACAATTCACAAAGGAGGGTAAACCCATGGTCTAAACTATGGTTTAAAATAAGCGTAGCCTGTATTTCCATTTATGATTGGACATGAGGCCATGTACGTTGCTTGTACTACCCTTACAGAAGTATTCATGAATTCGGGCCATGGCCTTTTCACAAAAGAAAAAAAGAAATTCTTTTTCATTGAAATTCTAATTCATTTTTTTCAAAACAATCTTTTCTTTTATTACAGCACCACCAAACTGTTGTATGTGCTGATTGGATTCCCTGCCACTGTCGGCTTAGTTATAGTGTAACTTTAGACTTCCTGGTCTTGCTCAGTTCCAAGGTACGATTGATGAGATCACTCGTCCTATCCATCTACCTGTTTGCCTGGGAATCCTGGACCCTCACAGCAGACCTCCAGAGGCGAATTCAAGCAATGGAAAAAAATACTAGGCATCTCATATAAAGACCACATAACCAACGAGACGGTCCGCACCATCATCCACCAAGCAATTGGGCCATACGAAGAACTCCTCACGACCGCGAAAAAGCGCAAACTGAAATGATTTGGCATGTTTCTCATTCTTCGGGTCTTGCAAAAACCATCCTGCAAGGCACAGTGAAAGGTGGAAGAAAAAGAGGAAGACAGAAGAAAAGATGGGAAGACGATATCAAAGAGTGGACCGGCCTGGACTTTTCTTGTTCTCCATCGAAATGTGATTTTGACTTAATTCAGTTTTGCTGTGACTCTTTTGAAATTTGGTTACATATATAGTAGAAATGGAATTGTATTATTGTGAATGGCAATTCAGTAGCAATGAATTCCTGTACATGTAAAGAAAATGAAATTCGCCTCTTTTTTTCTACATTTATCAATTGATGGCTTTTTTCCTTGTCCATCTTCCTAAATACCTCAATCACACTAATAAGACCGACATAAGACCCAGAACAAAATTACCCTGAATGGCAAAGAACTGGTCGGTTTGGTGGTGTGATGGCAGTAATAGGATGAGTGGGTGTAACTTGTGCCCCCCCCCCCCCTTTCCTGAATCTTTAGGAAAAGTGTTAAAGACAACTTGCATGTTGTCTTCAGCACGTGTTGCTGCCAAGAAATATTATGTCCAGATATATTATTTAGAATGTTGATACATTCTTTGCCACTGATAATATCCTTCTTTAAAAATCCCTGCCCTTACCAACCATATAGAGCCACATAATGTTCCGAACCAGTTAGTCTGTAATTTCTGTTGTATTGTAATTTGAATATACCCTTATTGAAACAAAAAATGAACTTTTTCCTTTCATTTGAACTTCCTTTTCTTGTGAAGGGTCAGAAAGGAGAGGGAATAAGAGAGAAGGAGAAAATGGAGAGGTGCAAAAACGGTAAAATCAAGCCATTGAGAGAAAGGAAGGAAAGGATGAAGAAACAAATCATGAGAAGAGGATGAGGGAGAACGCAGCGATGGAGATATTGAGAGAGAGGGGAGAGTAGTGAAGAGCGAACACAATCCCAAAGTGAATTTTGAAATATTAGTAGGCCAAGTGGCGTACGCAGGATTTGTTAAAAGGGGGGAGGGGGGGGGGGTGTATATATCAGTATTTTGGGGGTCTTTTTACTCCAAAAAATCTGACAAGCCAAACAAAAAGAAAAAAGGTAACATTATTTTGGGGGTTACTTTCACTCAAAAATTATCCAATAAGTGTTAAAAAAAGTTAACGGGAATTTTAAGGTGGCGTTTTTAACATCAAAAATGTGTGTGCTGACTTACAATAACACAAAAAGGGGGTGTTCGACCACCTAAAAATGCCCCTTTTGTTTAGACATCCCCCCCCCCCCCTCGATAAGTGCATGGGTAGGTTTACCTTCTTGCATTAATTTTATTCTTATTTCATGTATTCTGCATCTACGTGTATTTATTTACTAAACCGAATTTATAACTAAAAACACTTGTGATAACTCATTGCCTGAACCAACATCGTGATTAGATGGAAGCTTGTGAACGTGTTAGAGTAAGGATGTGTATGTAGAGAGAGACAGAGAGAGAAAGAGAGGGGAGGGCGAGGCGTTTGCTGACAGAAATTGATGTCCATGCTCAGTTTAAAGGGAAATTAACCTCAGCGTATGAATTAGCTTATTTTGAATGGTGTAGTATATGCCTCTTATTTGATACATGCAATTTCATGTAAAAACACAGGATATAGAATAAATCACTATTTTCCAGCCAAGTTATCGTCTGCTAGCAATAATAAGGGGCTGCATTACTTTGTGTACACGAACATATTTTTCATCCCAAGTAAAATTTCCTTCATCGTTAACTTGTAATGATTTTTAGAGACAAATATATATTAGATAAAGTCACATATTCTGAAATGTAAGTTTAGTTTTATATATTTTTTAAAAGGTCTTATTTGTTCATAAAAAATATACTTCATAAAAAATATACAAGGACGGAGAATTGACGTCAAGGACGGAGACAATCGTAACAATACCAAAACAAAGCGAGGAATCTGCTTTACAGGATGGCTATTAGAACTCATGGTCGTCAATTATCTAGGCCCATGGCCAATAACAATCGTAATACAATCAGAACAAAGCGACGTATCTGTTGTAAAGGTAGCTATTATCAATGCATATGGTACCTAATGATCCGTGTCATGCACAAAATGGCAGCCTCCATGGAAAGACGTAGCAGACAATAGGTGCATCTAGAATATCACGTGGGGTTAATTGTCCTTTAAACTCTCTTCGAAAAAGAGCATTCTGCAGCTACCCGGTGAAAAGACTATGAAGCCGAAGTGAACCGCGGAGAGCAGCAATACAAATTTCACAAACGTGGGCTATATGTAAAGAGCAAGGAGTTCTGTCATAACTCCTTGGTCAGAGCAGGGAGGTAGAAGAGAGATCTCTCTTCCACCTCCCCAGTCAGAGCAAGAAGCTTACACTCCTTAGGCAGATGATTTGGCAAATCAGGCGTAGGCCTATGAGGGTAGGGGCTGGGTCAAGTTCGGCCCGGACCGCTGGAGTCGAATATATTACTGGTATGGACTGTCTTCCGAATTTTTGTTTCATTTTGAGAAAATTTACCACAAACATTTGGATGATTTTGGCGTAATGACAATTTTCTCACTTTTCAGATATGACGGTAACCTGATATGACTTAGATATATTATCAAGCTTCCAGAATGTTAGGCTATAACCCAATATTGGAAATATTAGAAGAAGAAAAAAAGAAACCCCAAACAAAAATCACTAACGTGAGGGGGGGGGGGGGGGGATTCCACACTCTTTATGACAAGTATTCCGTCTCCCTAATCAATTCCCCGTCCAAGGAGACAAAATAAAATCTTATCTGTTCATTGTTTCATCAGTCTTCAATCGATCGCATGATCCTGCTATTCTGCTTTTCATTTCTCTTTATCCTCCGATTGTAGTATTGGAAATTTGTCTAAGCATCCAACCGCATAGGCCTATATGCCCGCCCCGCACTATTTCCAGTACAATGTATATCTTGACGACTAGTAACCGAAATTAGTTTGGAAAATGTGACATGGGCGTAAGGGGATATTTTCGCTCCTGGGGGTCGCCTCCTTTATTTTGCTAAACATTGTCGACATGAATGATTCCATTTCCTCGAGAGCGAGAAATAAATTTATTGGACCTGCGGGCACTCGTACTCCGCGCGGTGGCCGTTACCCGAAAATAAAAAAAAGAGTGGCGGGCTGCGAAATTTTTTTTCCTGTACCTTTGGGGCTATCCAATCTGAATATTCATGAAAGAGACTACAAGTAACGGACTTGTGTTTTCTTACTCAGTTTCACCTTATTTTTAAATCGGCAAAAGAAAATTTAGTAATATATTCCTCTGCCGAGATTCGAACTTGCGGTCCTTTCATCGATAGCGCACCAGATTATCCGACTGCGCCACACAGAACAGCTGCTCAATGGCCTTGCTCGTTTTATCATAGTATTGCCGAGTTATCAATCCTTGGTATTGCAAGCTCTGTCAGAATTACACCCCACAGCGGCAGGCCAATGTAAATCTATTAGACGTATACGCTGTGCCTTTGCCGAAAAAGGGAGGTATGCCGACCGTTACAAGTTATAAGCATCATGCCATACGCTTATAAAATTTCGATTTTAAATCATAAATATCTTGATAATGAAATCACCAAATGACCTGTCATACGATTCCCGACTGACCTAAAGGTTTCTAATTATCATTGCAGCATGAGCTAATTCAGATTTTTTTTTCTGATCTCCAACAAAGTTACTCAATGCCTTTAAGGGTCCAATTTTGAAGTGTGTGGACGGGCGTGGGTAGCACATAATGTGGTGAGTGACCCCCCCCCCCCCCCCCCCCCCGGGCCTCGCTATAGGTTCTACTCTATTGTTTGCATACACATGTCGCACACGAATGATCAGTTGGCTGGCAGGCCACCTGCGAGACGATAGCTAAGGTCTACATTGAATAACGATAAAGATAGCGGCTCATTCGTCTACTGTTGACACGTATTTGGGAGGGGGCGGCTCAGTGGCGTTTCGATCTGCTTTTGTGCAATACTGAAAAGAAATATAATTTTCAACTATGAATAATTTTATTCCACGATTCCTGAGCCTTCCGTTGATGTACAGTTGTATAGGTGTATAGGTTTTGGATAGGGTCTTTAAAGCGTGTTCTACAAGCAAGAAACTTTAGAAGCGCAGTTAGTCATTGACGTTTGCGAGTTGACAAAAGAGAAGCATATAAAAGTGTTATATCGGACTTATAACCTCTCGCCTACTGGAACCGGGTTGTCCCTGTATTAAACCTATGGGGAATATAGGAATTCAGTGGTCAACAGGTTAATACGAAAAATGATTGTATCACTTCTTAAAGGTTATTTCCTTTTTCCTTGAATGTATTTTATGTTGCCAGGGATTCAAGAGCTAAATGAGTCACCTTCCTATTTTGAAGATCCTATTAACTTCCTTAAAACTGATACAGTCTTATAAAGTGAGAACTTAAAGAGCATAGCATGAACAATTAACTTGTATTCACGTCTGACAATATACAGTGCGTATTGGAAAAACGCAACAATATTTTAATTTCAAATTTGTGAAGATTGTGTTAGGTTAAAGGAGAATTAACCTCAAACAATAAAGACGATGGTGTTCAAAGGTGTTATTTATTCCTACTTTTTAGACTATATGGCTTCGCGTCAAAATATACGAGATCGATACGAATCAAGATTTTCTGAGCAAAACTTATCATCTGCAAGCAATATGTATCGTCTGCTAGCAATACATGGGGGCTGTCATGTTTTTTATGTGTACAAGAAGATTTTCTTAATCCAAATGCCTAATTGCCTTTTTGAAAATTAAAAACCCATTTGAGATTAAAAATATAGAATAGATATGTCAATTTATTTTTAAACTGAAGATTTCATTATATATTTCTGTTGAAAATCGATATTCGCTTAATAGAAATCTATTTTCTCGATACTGGACGTATGGGACGGAGCAAATTAATTCAAATTTTATGGATGCTTCTTCCCTGAGCATCTATAGCGGCAAACTATGCATTCACCTGCTTTCGGATAATGGGACTTGAAAAGTTAGAATGCATGCTGCATATAATATTATGTTCAGCTCTGTTTGGCAAACCCAAGAAAATAGATTTTTGTAAAGCAAAACCAGACAATTTAAAAGTATCATTATAAAGATTTAATTTTTATAATACATGTAAACACCCACTTTATATTTTTCGTCACAGATGGGATTTTAGGTAATGAAGAAAATCAATTTAGGTCTTGGATTCAAAATATCTTCCTGACTGGAACATTTCTCAATGGTTCATGTACAACTCCAAATCAGCAAGAAAATGGCAGCCCCCATGTAAATGAGTAGGAGACGATACCGGGTGTTGGAATATCTTTATTTATACCCTTTTCTGATATCTTATTAGAAAATGATTTAGGCCAATAAGTAGGAATATATTACACCTTCCAATATAAGTAAATTTGTAATCAGGGGTTAATTCTCCTTTAACACCAAAGTAACACATTAAAGCCACATATCTCCTCTTTCCAATGATATCTTATTTATTCATACTAGGTCATGGATGGCTGACTAATCATACTTTTGGACAATGGGACAAAGTAGACCTGGGACCAAGTTTTAGACACTGCAAGAATCATGGCACCTTATTAGAAATTAACTTAATTAACAAAATGGAATAATGAAATTAATAATCGCAACTTACCATTGTCTTCTTTAGGATATCCCTTTTTAACATTACATCCCATGCCCCTCAACATGGCCACCATTACTTTCCACACAGAGATTAGCTCGTTTCTCCATCTCACGCACAGCTCGGCGAATCATTGGGGCTTGGTGGTGTAGAGCATGAAACTCATCAATGATTCTTGTACCATGATGTGGAGTTGCAACCGCAATCTCCGGATCTGACTTGTTGTGACTTTTTTCTCAAGAGCAAAGTGTTTACTACCCCTCCACGTGACATCGCAACTCTGCGACAAAGAATCATTGATGAGTTTGATATATATATATATAAGGTGCCACGATTCTTGCAGTGTCTAAAACTTGGTCCCAGGTCTTTGTCCCATTGTCCAAAAAGTATGATTACTCAGCCATCCATGACCGCGTATGAATAAATAAGATATCATTGGAAAGAGGAGATATATGGATGTAATGTGTTACTACCCACTTTGGTGATAAGCTAACACAATAATCACAAATTTGAAATTAAAATCTTGCTGCGTTTTTTTCGATGCGGACTGTGTGTGTGTATATATATATATATATATATACATATATTTGACTAACGGGTACATTAGGTCGACAGTTGACAATACAGTTTATTTCGTCATAATAGAGACCCCTACATTAGGTCGACAGTTGGACAAAGAAAAAGAACAAAAACTGTCCTCCTAATGTACCCGATAGGTGTTTATATATATGTATATATATATATATATATATATTTATATATATGTATATATATGTATATATATATATTTGGTTTTTGTTTCAAAGCTGATGCAGCCGACTATGGAATTGGTGCGTACTCTCCTACATCCACAACAGTATCATCAGTAGCCTCAAGTATGTTTAAAAGAACGTTATTATTCTATGCACCTATAATTTTTTGCCTCACTTCCACTGTACCTTTGCCAGCGTTGACAACATAAGGTTTTTCTTCTTTTTTGAAATTGTGAATCGATGATTTTTCCTTTTTTTTTCTTCTTCCAGGCTAGATATATTGCATCATTGTTTATTATATTCACTTACAGTAAAGTTTGCGCAAGGTGCGACGAAATACGAAAATGGACCTATATGAAGACCGCAAAGGTTTTTTAAAATGTGATTAGAAAACGGTGTTTTTCAGTTGTCTGAAAAAGACGTTTCTGAGAATAATCTACTTTCTAAGGTTTAAAACTTTGAAGGATTTTGAGTGGCATTTATTTTATTTTAAAAAAATAGTAATGTTTCCAGCCTAAAAAAGATAAAAGAATGTTAAAATAATATTCTTGAAGATAATGTTAAAAAGAAAACGCGCACTATTAAGAAACTGAACCCTTGTTGGCAAACTTTGTCTCTGGGACATGTATATATTTCATGTTTAATGCAACGAGCATGTCACGATCGTGTCTTTCCATTTATTTCATCACCTGAGGATGTTCAGCATGTCTATCCCCCCATTCAAATAACAGGCGAATTCCAGTAAGACTTCAGTTCTGTAATAAAATAGATATCATGCAATGATATTATGCAGAGGTCTTGTTGTGTAATGCATAACACTGGAGATGAAAAGCACCAGTGTCCTTTAGCAAGACATTAATCTGCATTTTGTAGTAAGTGGGTTGGATTTTGTTCTTTTAATGCACTGAGAGCCATGGTTGCCGTGCTCAACGGGGGTAATAATCAGAGCCATCCATACACAGAGTTTGGCCAACCCGGTTCGAGTTTTTTGCGATCACGTGATAACAGGCGCCATGTTGTGACCCAATGTAGTGTGAGCGCGCGAGTTAGGACTGCATGCATAGCGCATAATAGCTATAGCTATAGCATGCATGCATTGTATTGCACTGTGTATACTATCGATGAAATGTATAACTAGATTCGTGAAATCTACTGTCTAGATTTACTTCAAAATGCCATGCTGTTTTGCATGTGGATGTTCTAATTGTTCAGGGAAGGGAAGAAATATGAATAAGAACTTGATATAGAAGACTGTAAAGTATAAAGAGTAAAGTTCAAGGCACTAAATCATGGTTTGTGTATATCAAAAACCCTTCTCATAGGAAAATGGGGGGGGGGGATTTGTCCGGGGCAGTTTGTCCTTGCCGTAGTCGTCCTAGGGGTAATTGTCCTGGGGTAGTTTTGCACAAAGCTAATTTTACTGGTGGGTAGTAGTCCATTAATAATGAATTAGCTCTTAATAATCATTTTTCTAGTCCCATAGACAATGGACTTCACACTACCTGTATTCCTCAAAATGCAGCTGGTCTAATAATTTTTTCCAGGGCTGTATGTTTGCGACTCTATTTTCATGCCAATAACCAATATGCGGTGTTTATTATCATTGGCGTTCATTCATTGCCATTAAGAATATTTCTTTTTTTTTTAATCAATATTTTAAATTTGTAATGCACCTGTGGTTAATGTTATTAATAATTCTTGATATCAGTATTCTTTTTCTCTCTTTAGTGCTCGTTTATAAAATATATATATTTTGATTACGTCATACGGAGTCAATCAACGGTCCAGTTAATCGCAGCAACTTTGGCACGAACAGGGCAGACTTTTATAATTAGGAAAAAACATGTCTATAATTTGATAGCTGTGATAAGTAATATGCAATATTACTGCACACGGTGAAGTATGAATTGGGGTCTTTCAGGTATGCTGAGTCATATGACGATAAATTCCGAAGATGTTCAAAAGCTGACATATTTTCTGAATATAATTTATTCATCAATATTACCAAAGTCTATTAAATTGATTATTTTGCTGCAATAACTTTGCAAGACTAATCTATGTGATTAATATCGATATAATATACCAATATTATGCACCTGTTACAAAATTGATATGCATCCAACGAGTCAAAATATTGGAAAAAGTGTCTTATTTAAGACATTTTATTCACAAGCCTCAAAATGTTGTCTTTTAAGGCAAAACCCCGAAACTGCGTGTAATGAATGTGGAAATAACATGGCCACCGTTTCTTCTGAAAATGGCAATGTGATCTTTCTCTAATGTGATGTTATTTTTTGCAAACTTACTCTTTAGAATATAGAATAATATGAAATTAATCTATAGAGGAATATTAAAGAAATCTTTGTTCATTTTCAGGTCAAAATCGTAGCCGGGTGCTCGGACAAAGGCTCCCCACCATATCCCACTTTACACACACACGCAACGCGAGTGCGCGCAGTCGTTGGGTTACAACATGGCAGATATTAAACGAAGAAGCTTGACTGGGGAGGAATTTTTAATTTGTAAACAAATCTTTCGGCATATTACTCCCAGTGTTAAAGATCGTATGCTCGATCTGTAATGAAAAACACAAGTCAGAAAAATTGGAACCAGCGGGACTTGGCCGTGAACCAGAATAGCCTGGTGGTTAAGTCGCTGCCCGGCAAGCAGTAGATGGCAGGTTCGAATCCCGCTGGTTCCAATTTTTTCTGACTTGTGTTTTTCATTACAGATCGAGCATACGATCTTTAACACTGGGAGTAATATGCCGAAAGATTTGTTTACAAATTAAAAATGGCAGATATTGTTGAGTTAGCCAAACCCTGTGTATGGATGGCTCTGGTAATTATGACTGCAGCGCCCTCAGGAAGAAGATCGTTTCGTACTAATGAGACTGCAATGCCTAAACAACGTGTATTATTATAACTTACTTCAATTCGTATTTTTATTCTTCTTATCGTCGTTATTATCACTACATATATTTACGATCATTATTAGTAGTAGTAGTATTACCATTATTATTATCATTATTATCATTATCATTTAAATTGGCCCGTATTCGCGAAAGAGGCCTAAGTAAAGCCTAGCTTAACTTACGCCACTGATTTATGGAAGGCCATTTATCAACCCCGAAGTCCTTAATGAATTATTATATTTATCTAACAAAATAAAGAAACATTATTTTCTGGCATGAAATGAGAATCGGAAATCAATTTTACCGTGGCGGTTTTTGTATTGCATTTAGTTCCAGCACTAGAGGGAGTCTATGGTGATTTTGTAGGATTAAACGTGGATGACATTTGGCTATCCATAATTCAGTGGCCTATTAAAATGTACACACTTAGGTGGCGGCTTAATGTTAGGCACCTTTTGAATAATATTATTTTTATTTTTATTACAATTATTACTAGTAGCAGTAGTATATTATTATTATGATCATTATTATTACTTTTATTATTACTATACTCCTACTACTCCTCCTCCTCCTACTACTACTACTACTACTACTACTATCATTATTATTATTAACCCTGAAAAAGATGTCAAACTTGTGAACGGATGGGTTTCAAACGAAGGAAATGTGGAGGTGTTCCGTTCAGGGAGATGGGGTCCAATCTGCGACAACGGCTGGGATATAACGGATGGACATATCGCCTGTCAGAGCCTTGGTTACCATCATGCTCTTGGGATAACAACACAGAATGAATTCTTCCCTAGTCATCTATCAATGCAGCTTACCAATGTCAAGTGCACCGGGAATGAATCGAACATACTACAGTGTGCGAGCGACGACGTGAGCGCAAATGAATGTGGAGGTGCTAACCAGGCGGGTGTAAGGTGCTCACGTAAGTTATAAGGCCCCGTCTTCAAACAGTGAAATAGATCGTAACTTGATATTAATCGCAGCTCTGAAATTGATTGCAGTACATGCGATTAGCCCGGATGAATTGCACTACATTGCAAGACAGGGTCTATGTCATAGATATGATAAAATAATATTCATTTCATTATACAGGCCTGTTGTAATGCCAACATGTATATCACATAGCTTTTACAAATACTGATTCAAGGCATATAACTGGGTCCCGTTTCATGAAACTTGTTATTAGTAACAATTGCCACATTTCTTTGACCTCAGCTAATCAGATGCAAGGATTTCAGTAGCTTATAACAGTTATTGCAACTCGTTATTGACAACAAATTTTATAAAACAGGGCCCAGAATTGTGTCGTTTGTCGTTTTATCTCGATAGCATACGAGAAGTAAACGACTGTAACATATAAGTGAATAAAGAGACGGGGTTAAAAGTACAGGCAGCCCTCTTTTCCAAGACACATGAGGTTCGATGGAGTTTCCGTGAGAAAACAATATCCGTAAAAATGTAACAATATTTGAAAATGTAATACATGCATTAGTCGCTGTTAGTTATTTAAATTTACCTCCAGAAATGATTCTCTCCATTTACCTTTTAGATTGTGCGGATATACACGAGCAATGTGATTACTGGGCTAAACATGGTACTTGCGAGTCGGACCCGGCAGAAATTCTGCTCGTCTGCCCCAGGGTTTGTAACATGTGCTCTAAACGCAAACCATCCGGTGAGCAGGACAAAAGATGAATGGAATTGACAAGAAACATAAGAAATATATAATTTGTCTGTTTTATGTAATGTCAGTGTTCGATTAGTATTCATACATCCGTTTAACTTCATTTCCCATCATTTTCAAAGCACATGTAAAATGATATGTATCAATTTCAATGTTCTTTGTTTTAACGCCCCGAAATTTTAAAAGATTTTCGCAAATTTCAATGATTTCTTAAAGCGATTGATATATCCTTTTCATCGACATACCATGTACGTATTTTGAAAAGTAATTTCCGTGGCAACCCAGAAACATAGAGGTGTCGTAGTCTAGTGACTTGATCAGTATTATTTACTAGAGATTCGAAGGTCAAAGGGTCGAGCCCCGTCACGGCACTCCTTTTGCCAGATATCAATCTACATTTGTCATTCCGTATGCCCCTTGAGAAATGGGGCCTGGGGTGTTTCATAAAGCTGTTCGTAAAGTTACGCATGACTTTACGAACGACTTGAATATTACGTGCCAGATAGAATGCCTAATGTTTTTAGTGATGTTTTAACAAAGTGTGACTGTCTTTCCAATAACTTCAATTAAATTATAGCAAACAATATGCTTTGCATTAAAAATATTTGTTAAAATAACAATGTTAGTTTACATCTGCACGGTTCAACTTTAGTTGATGCAGTTAAATGATTGAGCATCACACAGGGGCAGATACAGGATTTCAGAAAGGGGGGCGCACCTGAGGAACCCTCCGTTTGACGAAGCCAAACGGCCATCCCAAAGCAGGCATGGAAGTAACTAATTCCATATCTATGCATCGATGACAGGCTAAATCCTTTCTGGAAAAATTGGAACTTGGGTGTGGCAATCTCTCTCTCCACCTCTCTCCTTCACACACCACATAAACCCGACGTTCACACTATCCCGCCCTTTAGCGGGGGAATGGGCAGAGATCTTATCTTTTTTACGACCGAGCGTTCGTACTATGTTCGAATCCCCCGCTAGCCGGGAGGCGTCTTTCTTTTTTGCAACCAAGCCTAGGCAGAAACCCCTTTTTGAAGACTTTGAAACAGACTACAAGTATCGGACTTGTATTTTCTTACTCAGTCACCTTATTTTTAAATAAGCAAAAGAAAATTTCGTAATATAAACTTCTGCCGAGGTTCGAACTCGTGGTTCTTTCACCAAGAGAAGACTGGATTATCCGATTGCGCCACACTCAACAGCTGCTCGATGCCCTTGCTCGTTTTATTATATCGCTATAATTCGTTTTAATCAATATTCATGCAGATTAGTCTAAACCGTATTAGTATGAAAAATGCGAAATCTGCCTAGGCTTGGTTGTAAAACGTAAACGCGCAGCCGGGGGACAAATCACGATTGCCTGTGCGTTAGGTCACCGTGCGTGGCGCTGTAAGGCGCGCCCTGGCGATAAAGCGCGCCAAAATGCGATTTGTAAAGAACAAACGATCTGCCTGTACCGGTAAACTATTCTCTTCAAGAAGTGAAGTGGGAGTAATTTACTCAAAATACTCACTACTCAAAATAAAACACATCAGCAAACTATGCACGTGTGACGTAAATGTTTACATTTACTGTGTTGTGACACAGCGGAAGCAGTTCTTCGCATGCGCACATATGACAAAAACAGGTGCGAGATATCGGATTAGGAGCCAAGGTCGCTCTCCCATCCAAAAACCCAACATGTTTGGGGGGGGGGGGCGGGGCGAAGTCCCAGCAAGCGTACACACTATGCGTTTGCCAGAAATAGTCTGAACGGGGGGATACATGTACCACAGGTTTTCACGCAAGCGTACAAGACAATAACTGCCTAGACAAAAAAGACCCAGTAAAATTTCTGAATGCTTAGCACACATTTCAGCTAGTAACCTGGTTTACCCCCGACAGTGCGTAACTTTAAGAACGGCTTTATGAAGCACCCCTCCCCCCCCCCCCCCCCCCCCCCCCGGTACGATGACGAAAGTCTTTGTGATCGTAATTCTGTTGTGCCCTACTGGTGACCATGTAGGAATACTCCTTGTGTAGAGCAGATGGTGCATTGTGTTCCTGAATGTATCCAATGAATAATGCAATATTATCTCTTAAGCAGTTCAAGACGATTATTCGTGTTAATCTCTATATTAATTAATTTATTTAAGATGTGAGCCCCTCACCGCGAGATGCGTGCGTCACAGGGCATTGCTTCACGAATTCCCGAAATGGTATGAGAATGGTAATTTACAAAACTTACGTAATCAAATTAAAAGTTATTCTTGGGCATCTACATTCCTCAAAATATTTGTCAATGGAATTTCCAATGTTACACCGCATAATGTTATTTATTCAGTTCGAACGAACATAAAATTGTAATTATACAGTGAGTAGAAGTTGATTCCGTCTTTGCTCTGTTTACAGAAAACATTAGTAGCGGTTTTGTCTTTGTATCAGCTAGAGATAAATTGATTGGGATGTAGGATGGAGAGAGGGTAGCACAGGCTGTAGAATTGTAGTGGTCCTTAGTTCCTTTATATGACAGATATGAACTAAATAACATTGTGCGATAAGGAAAATGTATCCATGTACAGTCATTTTTTGATAACAACATGTTTGCTGTGCTTTATTTCTACTTACTTTTTATTCCCAGCTTACATGTTCTTTATTGTGCAAGTATAAACAATAATATCATGTATACAAAAAAATCATGTATATACCTCTCGCACGACATCGTAAACTCGTCATATCTTAATTCCATTTAATCCATCAGACATTGGATTTTTAGATTAAAACGTAGCATACATTGAAGCCTATTTGAATTTAGGACATTTGATGTTGCATAAGTCAGTACGTGGAATCTGCACAATGGTGATGTTTATAATATTATGAATTTTTTAAAAAATCTAGAATATTAATAAAATCGATTAAATTTTCAACCAACATCAAAACATTAAGTATGATTATACAGTATTGTATGTTAACGAAGCATTCATAGTTGCATGGATTATAATTCATTAACAAAATTCTTCACAAGTAGAGGACTATTGATGTCCTTTTCACATCCAATCCTCCTATGAATTTTTTTTTATCTAGAAACAAGATGTATCCCAGCCGTTGAGCTGTGTATTTCGGCGGAATCGTTTGGAGGTAAGGCTTTTAATGAAAACATACTCTGGAATCTGATATAACAATGTATATGAACCGATGAATTCAAAATTTTCAAAGTGCCTGTGTACTTTACCAAAGCCGCACAAGAGGTGAAATAATCGTATTATAACTGTTGTAGAAAAGAAGAATTCAATGGATTTTGAAGATAAACAGGATCTTCTCTACTTAACAGGTATTATGCAAAAAGACCGTATTTTAGTTTGTATCATTTAACTTCCCGTCCGCTACAACTGCTGAATGATAGGCGTAATCACGGGCTTACCACGTGTGCCGATGGGAAAAACAATAGGCACTCTACACTGCATTTTGATAATTTCCGGTCCTCCTCGGCTACGTGACAAAACTATTATCACCTGTATGTAGTAGCCTTGCACTGGAAAACGATTAACTTGAATCCACTGGCAAAAATACCCCTTGGGAAATACAGTGTGGCACAGGGAAATTATTTTAGAGGCACATTAAAAGTTACATAGAGCCGGTGTTGCTCATTGTATATACCAGAAAATGATGAAGAGTAGGACTAAGAGAGGAGTTGGGGTATCTGGTGCCTCATCCTATTCTGTAAACACCATTGTATTACGTCGATATACATTTATGCCTTGGTAATTAAATTTGAAGACATCTTCTGTTTTTCTTCACAGAATTCCTCTGTATCCCAACACCCAACCTTCACAGAAAATCATTTGTGAAATGTATGTAAGTCAGTCACACTTAGTCTCAAATTAGCTTAGTGCATACGTTATGTATAGAGATGAAAATCATCTTATTCTGATTGTCAAATATTCCCCCTTCTCTGTCCATGCCCATCATCGCTATTGTGTATAACCTATTGTGTATAACTCGTAATTTCATCGCCAAGATAGCTTTCGAATGTGCGATATATCGAAAGAAATATCATTCTTTTACATACCACCACATAATTCTTTTCTTCTCAAGGGCTGACTGGGAATGAAATTCAGTTATGGAATTTCGATGCCACCGGTCCTCTAGCCTATAAAACCGGCCATCCGACCTGAAGCGAAAATATTATACGGTCGATAGGGAAAACTCCCCAAACTCCCAGTGATCAATCTGCCGTTGGGTTTTTTCAGTCATTATTCATTATCGTTTTTTCTTTCTTTTTTGGATTTATTTTGTCTTAAGGAATTTCGCTGAAAGAAGAAAAACTGACATGAGAGGAAATGATATTGCAGACGAAATAGTGTATAAAACGAAGATTCTGAAAGAGAGCAGATTTTTTGAAATTAAACAGCAACTCACAGAGTTTCTGGGGAAATTTCAAATGATAGCAGCTATCCTTGACCAAACTAACCAGACGTGGTATAACGACGACCATATACGAGGAAGGCAGAGATCAGTCACATTAATGTATGAAATCTATTAGATTTGTATTGATTTAAAAGAGTTTAGAAATTACATTAGAAATCTACGTCATAAATGTCGTTACAAACAAGGAATCACACTGAAATTCAATTTTGAATCTTATCAATAAAAATAAACATAATGGCAGATAAACAAGATTGCATTACTTCTGAAATTTAGTGGAATGGTTAACGATTAATTTATATGTTTATAAATTCATATAATAGTTATTGAAATATTTACAATTCATGCTTTTCTCCATTGACACAAATTGTCTTTACAGGGAAAATTCTAAGAAAGAGTAGCTGTAAAACTTCGGGGAATTATGATATTTAGCGCTCCGTAGTTAAAGGAAAACGGAGCTTTTTGAATTACATTACTCACTGTAATGAAGCATATTTTTTTTATCATATTAGAGGAATAAATTAATGTAAAAACCTTTTTTTTTTTGGTTCTTTAGGATCTCATTCACCTGTTTTCCATAGAAATCTACACCTCATCTTTATAATGCATTATTAGTCATTTATTTCGTGTTTAATCCCTAACCACCCCCCCCCCCCCCCCCCCCCCCCATATAGCGATTCCCGTTCAAAATGTCAAAACGATTGTTTCACTATTTTTCATGAATTTCTCCTTTAAACCTTTTCAGGGGAGTTTCATATATCTTTCTTAAAGACCTCAGCCTGACCGAATTGTGAAATATACCCTTTATTCATCCACGGGGAGCTATATATTTTCTGAACAAATTGAAACCAACTTCATGAGATTCCGTTTCCTGTGGAATGAGTAACAGCATCCCGAATGTTGAGCCCCGGTGGTTTGGGCCCCGTCTCTGAGGAACGCTACTTTGCGGGGGGTGAAAATTTGATGACGACATATCGTGTAGACGCACTCGGAGCTGTATACATGACATGTCGTCACACGTCTAGCGACCCCCTGCAGTGTTACGCCATAGGGAGGGGGCGGACCAAAAAAATTATCTTTATTTTTTAATGGATAAACGGAGACGAAAATTTATGAATAACCAGGGTAATTATATTCTTTGTTTACTAAGCTTTACGTCAATATATGGTTGTTTTGGGTCAGGCTGAGGTCTTTAACTATAATGTTGACAAAATTGCCGACTGCTTAGTTTTTGTCTGTTGAAGTTATCATGCATACGTAAAGACAAAGATAAATATTAAATGGTAATCTAATAAGTGCTAGTAATCCGTTTTGTTTATCCTTATCTAAAGGATTCTTTGGAACTATACGATATCACATATCGCTGATGGTGCCTTCGCGGGATTGAGGAATCTGCGTTTACTGTAAGAATTGATTTAACTGCGGTCATAATGTCTTTTTAAAAATTATATATCAACTGTATAACGTTTGTAACTCTATTCGTCATGAGACAAGTATCATTGGAAGCAATTTTTGTATTTTTTTTGTTTCATTCACAAATAGTGCTACCTATAGCAGCATTGTAGTCATTTGCAAAGTTTTAAGACCATATTTAAAAGAAAAAAAAAAGAAACATAAAATAATTAATCATGGCAAATTATTCGTTGCTCCAATGTCATCATGACTATGGTGTTTACACTAGCATTAGAGCTACCTTGATAGTTTGCCGAGTACCTGAAGAGCCATTCACAGCAATATTCTCTGATTTGCATAGACACAACGTGAGGGGGTTTCTTTTAGACGACGGCACCTTTTTTGGTTGGAAATTTATCCATATTATTGAGCTATTGCGCTATGCAGTCTTGCTGCAACCAATCCTCTTGTTAATTTAACATTCAGAATTTCTGACTAGCCCTCTTGTTTTTTGCAGTTTTTTTTTTTCAGGCTGTATTACACACAAAATGTCATACAATATCAGTCCTTGCAAAAAAATAAAAGGAAAAATTTATTAAAGTGGGATTATATCACTACTTTGATGATATGGACAACAGTAATATACATATTATATAATCATTCAGTAAGGCAATGTAACGCAGACCCAGTGACAGACATACCAACAAAATTCAGGTGGTCTCAAAATTTTACAAATGACTATAGTATTATTAGCAGTAGAAGAAGTAGGAAGGCGTAACAACTTGCAATATATCCCTTTGTACTATCTTTATGTCAAATTGAATGGTATCGGAACTGACCTATTGGGCCATAGACGGGGACTGGCGTCTCTGGCGCGTATTCTCGAAAGTTAAACCTGGCTTAAATTAGGTCGCTGAGTTATTGAAGGCATTTGTCAACTCCTAAAGTCCCGTATGAATCACTATATTTATGTAATAATATATAGAAACAAAACTATTTCATGGCATGAAAATTAGCATTAGAAATCAATTCTATCGTGAGGTTTTTGTTATTTGGATTTAGTTCCAGAACTAGAGAGTCTATAGTGAATTTGTAGGATGAAAAATGGCTGACATTAATTTTGGCTCTCCATAATTCAGTGTCCTAAATTTTGCCAATGGGCGAAGCGAGCAAGCATAGCCTATTGTAACTTTTTTATGTTGACAATGTAGTTTTTCCAAGAATATAAGATATGAAAGTAGCAAACAGACCAACTCGCTGCTCGAATATGAGTCGTTGTTTGCCCTAATTTGGGTAATTTTAAGATTGTCGGGAGTACATAGCCTAGCTCCCCCCCCCCCCCCCCTTCCCGATTCATACGCCTCTGCGTTAGTGAATCTGCGTTAGTGAAAAATAATCAATCTTGAATGTCCGATGCTTTCCTCGTTTCTGATCAAGCTGATGAAATATCTTTTAACCCGTCTCCACTGTTTCCTGACAGAATTGTTGGTAAAAATCCGCTGAAGAAAATCACTAGAAGAGCCTTTGAAGGACTGGAAGATCTAATTTACCTGTAAGTATTCAGGTTTTTGTAATAAACCTGAAGCACTATCTCTCAGAGAAAGAAAATAATAAAAGCTGTATCTTTGTGTCTCTCTACATTTCACACTCTGCCTTTCACATGAGTAACGATGACAGTTTGTGTATGAGAGTATAATGTGTGCGTGTGTGTGCGTTTGTTTAGCATTATGTCCGAGGACGTTTTCGGACAGAGAACAAAACAAAAATCATGACAACAATGGTCCTCGGAAGGCGGACAATAGTCCTCGAACGTCGAACAATGAATTTATGCCTTATTCCGTCGACTGTCCGAGGACGAGTAACAATAGAGGAACAATAGTTGTCCTCGGAAGTAAAGACATGTAAACCCGTGTGTGTGTGTGTGTGTATGTGCATCAATAGTAATCTCAGTTGCAGGTAATTTGATTGATAGAAATGGATAAGGGAATGAATTAAAATGATCTATTTTTGTTTTTATCACGTGGAGAAAATAACAATTTAACGTGGGTTTATGGAGTATATGGAAACTTACAGCTAATCGTCAAAACGTTCCAATTTTCTTTGTGCATATGTCATTATGTGGTCTTTCTTTTTTTCGTTGACAGACACCTTGGGCACAACAGACTATCCTCTTTGGAACTTGGTAGTTTCTCTGATTTACGAAACTTATTATTTCTGTAAGTAAAAATAATAAGCAATCTTGAATTTTGAATTTGTAGTACCACACACCTTCGTTGACAGCAGGTAGTTAGTGTGTGCAGCTTGCCAGTAGTTGGACATGAAGAGAAAACGTAGTTTCCAAGCTTAAGAATTATTCTGACCCACAAAAATGTCGACCTCCAAATATTTGCATCGCAGCTTATCTAGATATAGGAATGGCCAATCAAATCTCTGATAATGTTTGGACTATAATACTCCCTATGAGTGAGTGAAAGTGAATGTGCCGTGTAAATATTTCATTTAGATGTCGTTGCCGTTTAATAAAATGTTCGTGCGTATGTTAGATTATTAACATTTGTGTTAAGTAAACAGCGGACTACAGTGTGTGTAAATATACCGTGTTTTGCTGTTTTGATTATAATGAAAATCTAAGACCTCCCCAATCCTCTTTGAAAAACGGCAATGTTCCCATTTTTCAGGAATTTTAAATACAACGACCTGACGGAGCTGGAACCTGGGGTATTTTCTGGATTGAAGAACTTGACACAATTGTAAGAGGATTATTTTATTCGATATACATGTACTCACGAAATGGTGTGTAAATATATGGAATTCAAGAATTCCAGAAAACATTAATCATGTCATGTAGGCAAAGGATTCGTGTATTTTCTGACGAAGGTCAGTTCTAACTAATTTGCCATATTTCAGCCTACAAATAAAGGAATATGGGTTCGTTATTATTACAATAATGTAATGGTGATATTAAAGGGGGTACTGTCCTGTCAAATAAAAAGAAAAGAATAGATTTGTCACCTGAATGTTTCTCCCACCCCCCCCCCCCCCCCCACCCCTTCCCGGTCCCCTCCTTTTTTACGATAAAATGATTTTTTTTTCTTTCATTAAAATGTACTGCTATATCGAATGATTATCACCACCTGCCTCTTATAGGAATTTCTATAAAAATCAGCTTCGAAGGATTAGGAATGGGACTTTTAACGAACTGGACAATTTGCAGTTTCTGTAAGTCTATCATTTTTTCTACGCACATATTTGTCAAAAGACGCAATAATAAAAATATTGTAAGCTCATTTGAACTCACCTTTACTTTTAAATGCTTAACGTAGAAATTCAAAGAAAATAATATACATGTATATGAATGGAAAGCCGGAAGTTTGAAGAAGACAATGGTGTTCATGAAATCTATAGATTGCAATAAATCAATCTAAGAACACATTTCCAATACGCCCCTCCAATTCTACGAACCCGGAAGTGCCAGAGAGCGAAATGGGTCCCTAAATATGACGTAGGCAGATGGACGATACGCTCCGCGGATAGCCCACCACTCGTAGTAGTAGAATTGCACGTAAATACATTGACAATTATGTAATATTGACTGGCTTGAGGGGGATATCAGAATATATTGCCTGCAACAGAATCATATTGCCCCCGAGTCGAAGTCGAGGGCAATATGGTTCTTTTAAGGGCAATATTTTCAATACCCACCGAAATTAGTCAGTCAATATTATTAACTAGACTCTATAATCATCTTTATGCCTATTTTGTAGCAATTACAAACAGGTCTGTTTGCCTGTCAGTCCTTCTGATTTCAGGTTATTCATACAGATATGTAATCTGGGCCATGCAATTGTGACGTAAATTGTTTTCGCGCGTATCCATTGTTTAAACCTTTGTACACTTTAACGCGTACACAATACTGCGCGTATGCACTTTGATTAAAAGCGCGCTGACAAGAAAGGGTGGAATATGGCAAATGTTGCCCCTTTTTGTCTCGCCCACCGGAGTTGAAGGCGAGACTAAGGGATCCAAATGTCGTCCGTCCGTTGTCCGTCCGTCACAAACGTTATGAGAGATAACTTTGCAACCGTCACTCACTTTTCAACCAAACTTGGGTTGTAGATGCACTGAGGGGACCTGCATGTTATGGTGCCGTTGGAGGTCACAAGATAAGGTCAAAGGTCATACGTTAAAGTTTAGCTGCAAGACTCTCTTATGACAGATAACTTTGCAACCATCACTCACTTTTCAACCAAACTTGGGTTGTAGATGCACTGAGGGGACCTGCATGTTATGGTGCCGTTGGAGGTCATATGATAAGGTCAAAGGTCATGCGTTAAAGTTTACCTGCAAGACTCTCTTATGACAGATAACTTTGCAACCATCACTCACTTTTCAACCAAACTTGGGTTGTAGATGCACTGAGGGGACCTGCATGTTATGGTGCCGTTGGCAGTCACATGGTAGGGTCAAAGGTCAATTGAGGTCATACGTTAAAGCTTACCTGCAAGACTCTCTTATGACAGATAACTTTGCAACAGTCACTCACTTTTCAACCAAACTTGGGTTGTAGATGAACTAAGGGGACCTGCATGTTATGGTGCCGTTGGAGGTCACATGATAAGGTCAAAGGTCATTTCAGGTCAAATGTTAAAGTTTACCTGCAAGACTCTCTTATGACAGATAACTTTGCAACCGTCACTCACTTTTCAACCAAACTTGGGTTGTAGATGCACTGAGGGGACCTGCATGTAATGGTGCCGTTGGAGGTCACATGATAAGGTCAAAGGTCATACGTTAAAGTTTACATGCAAGACTCTCTTATGACATAACTTTGCAACCATCACTCACTTTTCAACCAAACTTGGGTTTGAGAAGCACTTGGGGGACCTGCATGTTATGCTGCCATCAGAGGTCACATGGTAAGGTCAAAGGTCATTTCAGGTCAAACATAGTTTACCCGCAAGACTCTCTTATGACTTAACTTTTTAAACGTCACTTTCCAAACATTAGTAATGTAGATATATGGAAGCGTAACTTATGCAGATTTATGCACTTGGGGGACCTGTTCCATGGCAACCGAGATCACGATGTTTCTAGTTATCGCATGTGGGCGAGACACATTATCGCTAATGCCTTGTTTAGTACATTGGTCTATGGGGAAAACCCGGACGAGGGCAATATGGCAAATATTGCCCGCTCCGGAGTTGCATGTAAAATACGGCTTTTTATTTTACAGCTAAAAATGCCCTGTATGGGTACTAACAAATTATATCATCATATTGTGATAAAGAGAAAAGGCAAAACTGCAGTACCATAACATTTATATTGCATCTTTGATGGGACAAACCTCTTTATTTTTGGTCAAAGTTCAATTTAGGTAGAAAATAGAAATGGTAATTAACGTTAGATCTAACGTGAGTATAAACGTGACTCAAAGTCAGACTATGACCCGAAAACGACCGTGCAACAAATTCTAAGGGACAGAATATGAAACGTGCTTAACAAAACATGGTAGTATAAGAAAGTTAACAAGATAATCTTATTGTCTAAGGAAAGCTGTTGCTTTTTGTAGAACATTCTTGATAAAAAACATCCTATATGGCAAAATCTCGGATACGTACGCATTTAACGTTGCGCGTGCGCCACATATAGCTAGCTAGCTAGCCAGCTAGCGTAGCCGCCCTTTTCAAGTCTTTGTTGAGGGACTTTTTTTTGAGTGATCTGATTAACTGTGATTTCGATAAAGCACGTATTTGATTTTTTAAGAGGTTAGAATAAATTCTAATGAAAATGTGAAAATCAATTAAGATATACGAAAATGTAACCGAGTTGAATGCTGCTTACACGTGTATGTTCTATACTGTACTGTACTGCTAATATAAATTTTACACACATGTGGCTTCTTCGCACAAGCATACAGACAATAGCAAATTGTCTTCAGTCAAGGACAGAGTGAGATAGAGAAACAATAGGAAAAGCTATCTATGGAGAGGGATGTAAAAGATAGTAAGGAGTAGTGTCCCTGTATTAAAGAGTTGCGACATGGACGTCCGACTTTTATGGAAACAAAATGGCGTTCGAATTCTTTCTATTGAGAACACCCAGGTGCTCATCGGAATTGAATAGAAATGTTACGTAATAGTGGAAACAAATTGTAAAATCAGCACTGATTTTCTTATTTACTATATAAATCTATATACCTACCTATTATGCCAGTAGTCTTGACTACGGGACCCCTTCGAGAATTTAACACAAATGAGTCACAATATTGTGCGCACCCCCCGTAATCCTATTGTCCCCTTCGCCACTCACGCGCGTCAACACGCCACGGCCATCTTCCTCTTTTGCGAGCAACCCCAAGTAGAAACATGTTGCTTGCAAGGTGAGGGGAAGGAGGGAGGGTCATAGGTAGGTATATAGATTTATATAGTAAATAAAATCAGTGCTGATTTTACAAATTTACTGCAATAAATCATATGTGACCCGGCACCACAAAACCACCAAAAAGTCACAAAACTTGATTTTTCTGATTTCATCATATTTGGAAAGAACAGAGTCTCAGCTTTAAAATGATATATAAATTGTCAAAATTGAAGGTTCCTAACCCTTTTAATTTAGCGAATAAATGGAGCTAGTAAGAGAGTTTGCTGGTATTAGTTACGGAGGAAACAAGCTCTAAAATTTGGGCCTATTCAACCGTGCGGAGCAAGAAAACATAAGAGAAAATCAATAGAGAGTGAATCAAAATGCCATAGTAACCACTATAAAGGCGTTGTCAGATTTAGTTGAATTTAGCAGGTGTGTTAAACATAGTCTATTCATTGTATAACCAAGAGTTTAATTTGGGGGCTTAAGTCATTCAAAATATTATCATGAAACTCATGAAAGAGTTCCAATGGAGAGATTAAGCGCACCTGGGTGGCCTGGCACCTGCACTAGACAATGCCTATTCACCCCTATTCACCCCTATTCACCCCATTGGGGTGTCTTTCTTTGTTCCCCGTTATATAATACCGATTTGTCACTTTCTTTTATCGCAGTGAACTTGCAATTTAGCCTATAATGAACTTGAATAGGGCCTGCTCTTTTCTTGCTCACATGAAAATCACCTATGGAATTTACTTTGTACTGTAGACCTACTTATAACTATTTTGTTTAGCTCAAATGAATAAACTTGCAATTTGCTTTATGTATAGCAGACACGCGTACTATTTTTTTGCTCACAGGAATAATCTTGTAATTTTTAAATACAAAACTTATATACTCTTTTCTCTCTCACAAGAATTAGCAATTGTTTTATGGAGAAATCACATACTCTTTTAAACTTTAAAGCTCAAAAGAATCACAATTGCAATTTATTTGCACTGTACTCACTCTTTTCTTGCTCACATGAAAATAATTTGCTTTCGCGACTATTAATATACTTTGATATCATTATTATGAGATTGCTGAGAGTTTCTTCTTTCTGTCAGTATAAAAATCATAAGGGAAGAAGTAATTTAAGACCTGTGATATTGTAATGATTTCAAAAGGGTGAGCGGTACCGATGAAAAAAAATCACACGGAAAGGGGGAAGAATTTGTAAGAAACCGAAGCTGTGCGAAAAAAACTCCTCTAGAAAAACTCTTAAAAACACATCTTCTACTGTGTTTTAAGCTTCCAGATTTTGATACAAGGTACAGAAAAGATCGATCTTTCAGAAAAACCAAAAATCCCGAAATTGATTTTTTTCAACCCAAATTTCCATTTCGGCTGTTTGTACAAAATCACTGCTTGCGACTTTTTGGTGGTTTTGTGGTGCCGGGTCACATATATACCTACCTATTATGCCAGACCAGCGCCAACTCAACGACCGGGAGGCATGTTTCAAGCAGAAGGGAAAAGGATTACACCGAAGATTACAAAGAAGACACAGCGGCCTTCATCCCTAAGGTAGCAAGAAATGAAGGAATTGGGCGAACGCCAATAAACAGCCTTCAAAATATCATCAAGCGCCACACCTTGAAACAGAGCCCAAGAAGTGCTGACACTACGAGTGTCATGAGCATGAGGCTTACTGTCAGATAAAAGAGCCTCTGTGCCAGCAGCCCAAAAATCCTCGACAACTGATCATCCTTACGATAAGACGTAGACTTATCAATATACCATCTGAGAGCCCTAACAGGACATCAAACTTTGTCCTCGCGCACTGACGAAAACCCAGAAAGCGGACAAAGAAAAAAATCTCAACAGGGCCAGAGGCAGCTGTCTGATTCTTGGCAATAAAAGAAGCCTTAGGAATCAATCTAACGCCTTTTCTCTCCCAGCGAACATGACCAGGAGTAAGGCAGAGAGCATGAAGAGTACTGCGCCTCTGCCCAGAGGCAATAGCTACCAAAAAGAGCGTCTTAACCGTAAGATGATGAAGCGAAGCTTCACCTAACGGTTCGAAAGGAGGTTTCGCCAAGGCCTCCAGGACCTTAGGCAAACTCCAAGACGATACTAACCTAGAAAAAGGAGGTCGTTTCAGAAAGAACGACCGAATCAAACCACTTAACAGCGGGGAATTGGAAATCCCCGAACCATCTGAGAAACCCGAGTGAAAGGCCCCGATCGCCGATCGGTAACCTCGGATAGTAGAGATGGATCTCCCTTTGTCAAATAGCGAGATTAGAAAATCCGCAATTGAACCAATAGGAGCCTTAGAAGGGGTTTGATTTCGCTCTTTACGCCAAAGGAAAAAGACCGAAAGACGGGAATTATAAATTTCCCTAGTAGAAACTCTACGACTGGACATTAAAAATCCCGCGGCTCTATCACAGAGACCCGACTGTCTTGCAGATTCCCCGACAGGGGCCAAGCAGTCAAATGAAGGGACTCTGGATTGTGGTGAAGAATCCCCGAGAGGGGCTGCAACACCAGAAGGAACGGTTGAGCCGCCAGAAGGCTCATTAGCTCCGGAAACCAACTCCTCCTGGGCCAAAAGGGAGCTATCACAAGCACCCGAGCCCGATCTTCCCTGATCTTCCGCAAGACTCGCGGAATCAGCTGGAGGGAGGAAAGGCAAATCCTCGAAGATTCTCCCAACTGAGAGAGAAAGCATCGAGAGCCCAAGCTCCCCAATCGCGCGCACAGGAGCAATATATCGGAAGTAGGTGGTTTAGAACCGACGCAAAAAGATCCGCTTCCAGTGGATCCAGGTAACTGCGAATGCGGCGAAAAACCTCTGGATGGAGCATCCATTCCGATGGAAGACACCTGCCCCGAGACAGAAAATCCGCAATGAGGTTTTCCTGACCGGGGATGAAAGAGGCCACGGGTGTGATCGCCATGCGACGACACCACCTCCACAGCTGTGCTGCTAGGGCATTCAGGATAGCAGAACGAGTGCCTCCCTGCCGATTGACATAAGCCGCCACAGTGACATTGTCCGTGAGGATCAGAACTGAACGACTGAAAAGTCGACTTCTGAAATGAAGCAGGGTTAAAAGAACTGCCATAAACTCCAGGACATTGATATGGGGAAGAGTCCCAAGATGAGACCAATTCCCCCGCGACCGCGCTGCCATTGCAATGTCCTCCCCACCCCAACCGAGAGGCGTCCGTCGAAACCGAGATCAACGGAAGGGGGGTACGGAAGAACTTGCCTCGCGCAAGAACCTTTCTGGCCAGCATGAGCTTGCGAGCTGCCGAGACAATGGTGAGAATCCTGTCCCGACTGGGCCGAGCCAACTGATTCCAAATGTCCAACACAGCCCCCAGAAAAACTGGGCTGCGAGTAGGAACTAACTGACTTTTCCAAAAAAAACCCAAAAAGTAAAAACCCGAGGGGCTGGGCGCAGCCCGAAGGGAAGAGCGCGAAAGGGAAAAGTCTCTGAGAGGAAGGAAAAACCTTAGAAGATCGCGCAAAGCGCGATGAATGGGAATATGGAAATAAGCATCTTTGAGATCTATCGAGATTGCGTAGTCCTTCCTCTTGATCAACGGGAGAATGGAAGCGAGAGTCTCCATACGAAAATGTACCGAAGGAATGAATTTTATTCTTTTCAAATTCAGTATCAACGAAGTTTTCCCTAGTGCTTGGGAATGAAAAAGATTGAAGAAATAACTTTTACTTGTCTTTTCTCTTTTTCTTCATCCTGTACAACCTCTCTTTTCCGTTTCTCCAATTTCGCTACCCCCTCCCACCTCTCTCTCTCTCTACTCACTTGCTATGTGAAATTTAGTGCTCAATTCTAGTTATTTTAGTCAACTCAGCGGTTAACTGCTTTAATATATGATGATCTACCAAATCTGTGTGATAGATATAATACATGTATAGAGTTTATACAGCTTCAGACAATAACCTATCTGAAACTTTACTGGTGAAAACAGTTGAAAATAGAACCCTCTGAAATCGGCACTAGACAAGTTTCAATTAATATCCTTTTCTGTAGTCAGACAAATTTTGTATTCTACAAAAGCAGCAGGAAAAAAAGTCCCTAACTGCTTTGCCTGTAAGTGAATGTTAATGATCTGATGGATGAAAAACATTGCTTGATAAAGAAAGTTGAAAGAAGAGTTAATTTAACCCAACCCCCATCCCCAACAAATAGGTTTATTTTCGACTATTTTCAGAAAACTTATAGTAAGCTTAAATAAAAAAAAAAACCATGACAAAACAAACAAATGAAAAAAAAAAAAATTGCCATTGGGTTAATTCCTTTGTACACAACATAGTGTTTCTTTTTTGAATGTCTTAAGTTATTTATCTAATGTCTCAGAACAGTTCGGCTGTAGTGGCCTCCTCTGTCAAGATAAGAATTCTTTACTGCAGCGTGCACACATGCTGGTAGCTGAACACGGATGTCTCTTCCTAGAACTCCCGATTAACATCTCACAAACTGGCGATAGGCAACATATACTTCCTGTATATTGGATGAGAATAAAAGACAAATATCAGGTTGGCTGAGGAAGTTGTTTTAAGATAATTATCTGAGCATGTGTTTGGGTAGACAAATAGCAATTTACCACAAGAGTTATCAACTGCAAGCCATAAAGCGAAAGTGATTTAGTCTATAGTAGATCTACTTGAACCTGAATCTCCTTGTGTGAATTTTTGCATAAGTCTTTTAAAACTCCCACAATCAACATTATTTCTTTTAAGGAATGTGTGCAATAGGTATTTAGAAAGGCAATTTTGAAAATGACATGCAGTGAAACTATGTCTAGAGTGCCCAAGTGTGTACAGCGCCCTTGTCTGCATACACGTACATGATTCTAAGAATACAAAACATTCAAATTTTGGCAATGAAGTTCATAAACCCAATTTTTTTCATCTCTATTATACTATAGCGATAGACATTCCTGCGAAAAACAAGTCAGTCAAATTATTAAAAAATCATCGAATTTCAGACATTTTGTTCGCAAGCCTCAGAATGTTGTCTTTCATGTCAAAATTTCGAACTGCATTTAAAATGAATGAGTGCGCAGACATGTTTTGGGCACCATCTGTTTTTTTCAATGTCAACCTGACATGACACAGCCTCTGTCGCAAAAGGAAGTCTACCCCTCTAATTTTGACGAAAATTTTTGCACACCTACTCTTTAAGATATCAGGAATAATGTAATTTAGGCATAAGAGGAATAATGAAAAAACATCCTTGTTCAGTGTCGAGTCAAATCTCAGTTGGGCAGACTTAGAGCTTAGGCTCCCAATCACACAGTGTAGCCTTAGACTTTGGGGGAGCACTGACCTGGTCTGGGGCTGGGTGCGCGTTCCGGCCGAGTTCACTGGCCCGTCGATCAATAGGGACTTTTAGAATTGGACGTCCACTTAGTCGACTGGTACGCAAGGACATCATTCTACGCCACTGCGCATGCGCCACTCGCCCTCTCCCTGTCCTCCTCCCTGACTTGCAAAATCGAGAACGTGTTCACTTCGTTTTTGCGGTGCTCCGAAATCTTCGACGAGGTTCAGGTATATGACGTCATCAGAACAGCTCAACTATTATGCTCATCCTCAAATTCGGATTGAAAAGGTAAGTTTTCAGTACCTTTTCTTGAAATCACTGTAAATTCAACGATGTTTTCTCTTTGTCGTGTTTTAAAGGAGAATTAACCTCAAACAATAAAGACGATAGTGTTCAAAGGAGTTATTTATTCCTACTTGTTAGACTATATGGCTTCGCGTCAAAATATACGAGATCGATACGAATCAAGATTTTCTGAGCAAAATTTATCATCTGCTAGCAATATGTATCGTCTGCTAGCAATACATGGGGGCTGCCATTTTTTTTATGTGTACAAGAAGATTTTCTTAATCCAAATGCCCAATTGCCTTTTTCAAAATTAAAAACCCATTTGAGATTTAAAATATAGAATAGATATGTCAATTTATTTTTAAACTGAAGATTTCCTTATATATTTCTGTTGAAAATCGATATTCGCTTAATATAAATCTATTTTCTAGATACTGTGACGCAATGGACGGAGCAAATTAATTCAAATTTTATGGATGCTTCTTCCCTGAGCATCTATAGCGGCAAACTATGCATTCACCTGCTTTCGGATAATGGGACTTGAAAAGTCAGAATGCATGCTGCATATATTATGTTCTGCTCTGTTTGGCAAACCCAAGAAAATAGATTTTTGTTAAGCAAAACCAGACAATTTAAAAGTATCATTATAAAGATTTAATTTTTATAAATCATGTAAACACCCACTTTATATTTTTCGTCACATATGGGATTTTAGGTAATGAAGAAAATCAATTTAGGTCTTGGATTCAAAATATCTTCCTGACCGGAACATTTCTCAATGGTTCATGTACAAATCCAAATCAGCAAGAAAATGGCAGCCCCCATGTAAATGAGTAGTAGACGATACCGGGTGTTGGAATATCTTTATTATACCCTTTTCTGATATCTTATTGGAAAATGATTTAGGCCAATAAGTAGGAATATACTACACCTTTCAATATAAGTAAATTTGTACTCAGGGGTTAATTCTCCTTTAAATTATCGTCTGAAGTCTGAAAGTTGTACTGGCAAGTTATAAATCTGGAATTAAATCAAGTGAAGTGCAAGCGTGAACAAGTTGAGTGTGTACTTCCGGTTGACGTCGACGGTACGTACACGTCGAGTGAAATCTAAAATGATCAGAACTGTAGTCAACATGGGTAGTCGACGACGTTGACATGCGCGAATTAGTCGACTGGGACGAAGTACTAGTCCACTGCCTCTAAAAGTCCCTAATTACAATGGCAGGCGCTAGCATGAGAACATGTGTGACAAAAAAAGACAGAATATTCATCCTCTTATAAAGACAGTAAACGTACCAATTCGAAGAGCTATTGGGATCGAGCTTTGTATGATCCTTATTGCCCCATCACCGAGGTTATGCTGATATTCCTCTCGATCTCCATCTCCACCTCTAGCTCTCGCTTCTGGCTCATACAGATACACTCGACCTAATTCTTCGACAACTGCAGCTTGTTCATTGTCCGTTTCAAATTCACCTAAATTCACCGGTATCAACGTTACTGCCTGGTCCACTGCTTGAGCTAATACTCTCACCATCATCCTCTTCTTCAACATTTGCTATTTCGAAATCCAAATCTAGAGTAATATCGGCCATAATAGATGATGACATTCGTGATATCCTGCGAAGATTTGTAAACTATGTTTGCTTTGTAGACCCGCTATCGATAACCTGATGCAATCAATATCACATCGTCCATCATGTGACGTAGCCGGCTCTCGCATCTTCTGCGGAACGTATTTGGAGGCAATATTGGGGGTCGTTTTTATCAATTTGTTATGAGAAATATTTGCATCCCATTTACTTTTCAAAAGTTTCCATGGGTTTCATAGTAATATCTGCCCCATAAACTTTACATTGATATGAAATTCGACCATATTTATAACCTTTGAATAGGTACTTTAACACGACTTTACACGTTTAAAACTATCTTGCATAAGAACTACTACCGCCAAACAATAATAGAAACTTCGATCCAAACTTTGCATCATTATTGTCAATATTTTGCTCCTGTCAAATGTTGCATTTCTTTTGAATACAAATTAACTCTCGTACCCTTTAATTGTAAGTCTTATTTTCAAATTAGATATAATAACGCTGTCACTACTCTCTACAGGTCTCTTGAATACAACAATATTAGCGAGATCCATGTGGGTGCATTTTCTGATCTCATATCCCTCAAAACCCTGTAAGTTCATCATTTATGCATACATAATTGCTCTTTAAATTTGATTTTTCATGAATATTTATGGGAACATTTCTTCAAAATTCTTGTCTTTGAATAATTTCCGCCCATAGTCGTTGTTTTGAGTTTAAAATGGGGAAAAGGCTGTATGGTTATGTTTAAAAGACCCCTGTTTCACTCTGCTTTTAATTGGTTTATCAACTGGGGAACTGTCTCAGCCAAAATGGCTTCGTGTATTTAAAGGTTCACTTTCGCTTAATTTGTGAAACGGAACTTTGATAAATATTATTAATACATGTGGCATTATAACTTTTCAAAAATGTATTCAATGGTGACTTTATTATCCTCATTATTAGCATTACTTTCTTTGTTTTAGTCTTAACTTGTCATAAACATAATTACGAAACAACTTGGTCGAGTAAATGTTATTTTTCTAGGTTCCTTAAATAAGTACGCATGGACTTGCAATTAGTCTTCACCATGTGTTTGTTTTTTATCATTTAAAGGAATTTGTCACAGAACTCCATCCAATATATACCACATGAAGTGTTTTCTCGAATGCGATCCCTTAAGTATCTGTGAGTAAAATCCTATTTTTCCTTTTCAGTCTGTTTGATAATGCGTGTTAAATAATTAATACCATTGAATAAAATGTCTATGAAGTAATTACAGTGTACTTTTACTTCTACCACAGTAGGCACTGACTAGACCTCTTAAAATGTCATTACTTTTGACCAAAAAATATTTTGTTCATAAAAATCTTTGGGAAAATTTAATGCGTAACATTTGATGAGTCATTGAGAAACGACTTTGCTTTTGAATAACATATATTTTAGATAAGGGTACTTAAAGGATGCGAATTGGCTCTGTCGGTAAAGCGTCAGCCTGTCGAACCCAAGAGAGTGGGTTCGAATCCACCTCCGGAAGATGATTTAAGCCTGATAGATGCAAAGTTGTGTGACAGTCGGAAAGGACGTTAAAGATAAAGTAGAGTTCTGGTCATGCAATTACATTGTGAAAGAAACCTGTCTCAAAAGATTTGGGAATGGATAATCATGTCTACATAAGAATTGTTTTATACTGTGTTGGTTTGAATCATCAAAAGCACATGTACTACACACAGAAATGGGTATATGGGACTACACATGCAAGTGGCATGAATGTTCAGCCCGAACATTTCAGCTATTTTTAGCCATATTTCGAATATAAGAGCATTTGAAGAGCGATCCTTTTCAGGGGATGTTTCCACTATGATGTTCCTTCAAACTGACATAAAAGGAATGAGAATGATCGCAAATTATTTTTCACCTTTCCCCGAATTCAAGATTTCCTTTAAATTGAGGTCCCGTATAGAGGGCTCCACCGTTGCACGTTAAGAACCCACTGCACTATTCGTAGAAGAGAAGGGGAAAACTCCGGTGTAGTGGTACTACACTTCCCGGTCAGTTATAATGGGAGGAGACAACCGAGGCCTATGTACAGCGATTCAATTTGCCTTTCTCCTCCAAAGTACAAGTGACGCCAAATACCATAATAATAATATTACCTATAAATAATAATAATAATAATAATAATAATAGTAATAATAATAATAATAATACTTAAACCTTTCCATAAAAAAATATGAAAAGCTCGTGACGAACTACACTTTCCCCGTCTTGTTTGAAACAGAGATCTGAATTACAACCAGATTGCCAAGATTGACCCGATTTCTTCCTTGAAGTCTCTTCGCTTTCTGTAAGTATCTACCTTTAAAGAAATGCATGCTTTCAGAACGGTGCTTATTGTAATATCTTGTGAAAATGACAGGACTAACATTTTTTTTTTCATATTCCAAATACAAAAATACGTTGTTCTTTTTCCTTAATAACATGTAAATATTATTTATAAGGGTGTTAGCTTAAAAAAAGAACAACTCTGTATTTTTCTCGCTATAATTGAGCCATATCATAAATTTGTACGTTTTTATATAATAAATTATGTAAATATTGAGTATAATAATGTTTCACTGTAAAAATTATGTATTCTTTAGTTTATATTTTTGTTGTTTGTTGTTCTCATGAATGTAATCAACGTGAACCTTAACACTAAACTTGCATGATTGTATCGTTTTAAAAAAAAGTACGCCGCATTTCCCAACAGCTTTCTACTTGAAACTCGGCTCAATACCATACAAACCGATACACTCACTGACCTGACATCCGTTGAAAAATTGTAAGTATATGTTGTAACTGTTTAACGTGCGCAGGTGCACGCGCGTGTATATTTGTATATTTTCATTATGTATTTATTTTTCCAAAAATCAGTAAGGTTGGCCAAAATTTAAACATCTGTGCGGAGCATAAGGATAAAGTTGAGTTCTGTTGATGCGATTATATTTTGAAGGAAACTGTTTCGTGATCAAAACGATAGGAAAAGGTTAATCATGTCTACACAATGGGTTTGAAATAATTGAAATAATAATGAAGAATTTTGATGTTCTTCCGAACATACATTAAAAGAATAAAAAGTCCACTATTATCGTTCACTTTTACCAGAACTCAAACTTCTCTTTAAAGCAATAATGTCATTTCATATCCCATTTAACATTCTGTAAAGATGGGTTTGCTCTTGCGTGCTATTTGAATTATTTTCCCTCCTAAGAATGGCATTTAAGGATCTAATTCCAAAGCTTCCGTTATTACTATATATGCCCACTGGCGTACACTTGTTGAACGGGGGGGGGGGGGGGGGGGGTGACATACAAGAACAACGAGTCGCATAGTTACAAACATACACGCCTACATGCTTCAATAAGCAAGAGAAGGGTAGAGTTAAGGTCATGACCCCTAAATTCTGTGGATGACCTTTCTTTATATTCTTTTTAGCAGATGAACAGGGGGTCATGGCCGCTTATGCCCCCCCCCCCTCCCTCCCGGCTACTGCTATGTCAGGATTATCTATTTAAATTACAATACCATTAAAGGGATACGCCACCAGGCGGCCCTGGGGAAAGTCAGGATTGGGTAAGTCCCATTCAGACGTACACAAAGTTTGTGCGTCAAACGTGTCCGTCGGACGACTGGTATTACATTTCGGACTGCACGATGCCGACCGAATCTAGCGCGAGAGTTCGAGCTCAGGTGGAGCCTGCATGTTGCGCGGCATATAGTCTGTCCGAAGTTTGCGCCCAGAGGGACAACGGCATGATCAGGTAACGATTACGGTGCCCTCTCGCGGCATAAAAACGTCCACAATCTGCGGTTGAGTATCCCTTTAATTCACTCTCCATTTTTGTATTTTACCATGTTACCTAATTGGTATGTATTTTGTATTTTCATTTAGGATGAATTGATTAACTGCAGGGCGCCTTTGGAAAGCAGTTTTGCATAACTAAACAGGCCAACCCTGCAGCATAAAATCAAGTAGGCAAAATAAATAAATTAATCTTTACAATTACAAGATATTCTATTCTCAAATCTACAGGGCTACATCTGACAACCGATTGTGCTGCCAGCTGAATGATAATCCCAACTTTCAATGCGCCAAAACTTCACAGACCAAGCCACTGGAAAAGTGCGGCAGGCTATTTCCAAATCGGGCGTTGATGATTGCAGGTTGGGTGATGGGGCTTTCTGCCCTTGTAGGCAATGGAATCGTTCTGTTCGTACGGCTGCAAGATAATAGTCTTCGAACATCGAAAGTTCAGAACATAATGATTGGGAGCCTAGCAATGGCCGATATTCTGATGGGGGTGTACATGATCATCATCACTACTGCTGACATCTACTATGGTGATGGGTACTACCTCACCGCTCCTCAATGGCGTCTTTCCCATGTTTGCCGTTTCGCTGGTTTCCTTGGGTTTCTTTCGAGTGAGGCATCGGTTTTTACACTGACCCTGATCACTGTCGACAGGTTCATTTGTATCATATTTCCATTCAGCAAGGCCAAGATTCGAGAGGGAACTGCAAAAGTTCTAGTTTGTTTGCTCTGGATCTTTACAATGATGCTTAGTGTGGGTCTTGTGATCATTACATCCTACAGACCGGATGTTTATGGATTGTCTGATGTGTGTCTTGGTCTTCCTCTTCATGTCGAGACGGAGAGGACAGGACGGCTGGACATCAGTGGAGAATTTTTCTTTGAGTATCAGGTTAGCTACGTAATTACCGATAGCAGCTCTAGACCTCCATGGTTGTTCTCGATCATTGTCTTCATTGGTGTCAATCTGGCCTCGTTTCTTTTCATTGTTGTTTGCTACGTCATGATCTTTATCAAGGCAAGTCGGTCGTCGGCCAAAATTCGGAACAGCAAGTCCAATAAGCAAGAGACCAAATTAGCAGTTCGTATGGCAATGATAATTTCTACCGACCTCGCCTGTTGGATGCCTGTGATCATCATGGGTATCCTTTCCCAAACAGGTATGGTCACCCTTCCCCCTTCCCTCTATGCATGGACAGTAATTTTGATTGTCCCTATCAACTCATCACTTAACCCTTTCCTCTACACATTCATCAGCTACCTTGATGCCAAGAAGAGCAACAAGAAGAAGGACAACAAGAAGACGGCTAAGCCAAACCTACAAAATCCTCAGGGGAAGTCCCGAGGGAACAAGTCCTCTTACGAGATTAATATGGTCAGCAAGAACACAAAGCCAGCTATTTATTAACAGCAGTGTTTAAGGCCTAATATTTTGAAGTTTATTCGTTTCCAACTATTAGAGAACCGTTCAATCGAACGTGTAATGAAGAAATCTTTCACCTAAAACATATGGCATTTCTTATTACTCGCTTTCGGCTCTATACAAATGGCAGAAAATTGACTCTCTTGTTTTGAAAATTAAATGGAAAATATAATAATTATTATCGAGGTCAAGATAATACATATAGCGTACAGTTTATTATATTATATTATATATTATTATCTTGTGGCAAATTATACAGCAGAATATCTTAATATTTTTCATATCGAAGGATGAATAAAAACCAGCTGTAGGAGACCGATTGGAATGATGTAGACAGAGCATTGCCTAAAAGGAATTTAGTTTAATGACATTGGATTATGTCGATATATAACTATAGGGGTAACACTTAATAAGATTAGAGCAACCATGAGAATTCACAATTAAATTAGGTGTCCTGATTGGATTGATATATAACAATAAAATTGTTGCACTTCATATATGAAATTGATATTTATTGATTGATTTATTACCACCAACAACATTTAATTACAATACTTTTTTTACATACAATGATATTTACAAAATCTATTCCAAAATTCCCTACCAATGAAAGACAATGAAAATTGACCTTGCGTCGTTCTGAATTTTGGTAGGCGCAACTGTCCACTTTCCTTTTGCCTTGTGGAGTACCTATGCTGTATAGTGTCACAGTAATTTACTAAAGTATGAGGCAAGTTGTTATTGTACAAATCAAACATGAAAGTAGAAATAGACAAGTCATGCAAATCATACACATTAAGGATTCGCAAACTTTGGAACAAAGGAGTCGTATGAGTTCTCCATTCACTGAATGTTATAGCACGGACCGCCATTTTCTGTGAATACAATATGCTTCTTAGGCTAGTCTTATAAGTACTTCCCCACACTTCTATTCCGTAATGTGTGGTTGTATAACAGCTTTATATAGCAGTATTAAAGTGCGCCTGGGTACAGAATGTCGCAACCTAAATATCACTCCAACTTTCTTTCTTATGCACTGATTTACAAAACGAATGTGATTATTCCAAGACAGATGTTTATCAATGTTGATTGCAACAAAAGTGGCAACATCAACTTCTCTGATTTCCTCACCAGCTGTTTTCAATTTACCATTCATACCTATTTCTTCCTCCTGCTACTTGTTAGCATGAAATTAGTTTTCATTGAGTTTATTGTAAGTTTATTGGCTATGCACTAATTTCGTATCTTCTGTATGTTGTCATTCACTTCATCTGCATCAATTTCGACCTGGTCAGCTGGAAAAGTATAGAAAAGGTTATAATCGTTGGCAAACAACCGAAAATTGAAATACTCTGTTACTGAAGGTAAATTATTTATGCAGATCAAAAATAAATTTGGCCCTAGTACTGATCCTTGTGGAACACCACATTTTATCTCTTTCTTTTTGGATAATGTTTGTCCACATTGAAGAAAATGAAATCTGCTACTAAGATTCCGTAATTGGAGAGTTTACCTAAAAGTATACCATGATTAATGGTATACAAGGAAGGATGTACAAGGTATACAAGGAAGGATGTACAATTATTTACGTGAATACCTAACAGAACGTACTTTTCAAGTAAGAATCTTAGATACAGAATCAAGCACATACAAAATGCATAACGGTTTACCTCAAGGTAGTGTTTTGAGCCCCCTCCTCTATAATGTGATGATGAGGGACATTCCAACAGACCCAGACGTAACAATATCTATGTATGCAGACGACTGTGCAGTATGGACGTCTGGTAAACATGTTGATATAATTGGACTGAAAATCCAATCTTATTTGGATAGATTATCCTCTTGGTTTAAAGACTGGGGTTTTAAACTCTCAAATGAGAAAACTGTACCTGTATTATTCACGAAAAGTTCAAACATTCCTCAACCAGTATTGAACTTGGAAGGGAATGTTTTAAAGTAGATATTCAAAGAAAATCACAAATATGGCAATTAATGTATCACTAGAAACTGGGAAGCTTACAGATGGCAATCGTATAAGTTTTATGTCAACTGCGTATCTGGTGATTATAAAAACAACACAAATAAAAGCTCTTCTCAGCATCTGGAATATCCGAGGATTCGCCAGAAATATAGCGATGTTTTGATGTCGTCACACACGGGATCGATCCTGCTTAAGCAGACGACGTCCTATAATGAATGAACGTAATTGCAATGCAATTATTTATGAAATTATAAAGAGTTTGGTGTATTTAAACATGACCTTATTTCACACCATTATAAAGGGAAAGTGAAACTGATTCTGATAGCTAAAACCGTTTGATTGTAAATACATAGGAGAAGGGTCAATGATCAATGAAATAAACCCCACTTTCAAATTGAAAAGCCCTCCGAATAATAGCAGGATGGTATTCGTTCCCTCTTGAAACGCCGAACATGGCCCGGTGCAAGCAGCTGAAAATACAATGGCGTCTTATTTTGTTTACAAGTGACTGATTCCTTTATTTTTTTAACGCTGCATTTTTCATCAAAATAATACCATACACGAAGTTAAGAGTGAGGCAACAGACTAACATTAAGACTGACGCTAGTGAAGGAAGAGAAATAAGTGAAGAGGAGATGACAAAATAGGCTCTGAAAAATGTGTAAGATGTTATGGGACATCGTCTGCTTAGACAGGACTGGTCCAGGGTGTGTCGTCACATATCTCAGCAGCGTTCGAGGAGCTCTTCAGCTGCTATATCGGGGGCTGTATTTTACGGTTTTATAATTGATAATAATCATTACTTCAAATGTTTCCAAGCGTTGAATTTGGATAACCTTGTTTAATTTATGCCATCTATGCAATAATAAGTATTAAGCCAATATTTAAAATCATTAACGTTCTACTTTAACATATAAACCGTCTCACCGTTTTTTAGGAATTTTATTTGATAGCAAATTGACATGGCACTCTCATATAGAAAATGTAGCTACAAGATGTAAACGAAAACTAAACATATTACGTAGTTTGACAGGAACAAAATGGGGAAGTTCATCAAAATCCCTTCTAATTGTTTATTGAGCACTTATTAGATCTCTTCTGGACTACGGTTGCCAAGCATATGATAGTGCAGCTGAAACTACCAAAAAGATCTTAGATTCTGTGCAATATCAAGCTCTTAGGATATGTGCGGGGTGTCTCCCGTTAACCTCTTTGAGTTCTTTACAGGTTGAAATGGGGGAACTACCTCTAGACCTAAGAAGACAATTGTTATCTAGCAAGTACAGACAAAGTATTGAGAGAAATATTAATCACCCACTGGTAAGTCATATAGAACCATGCTGGCAATTTGAATACCTAAAAGGCAAATGTGTTTGTAAACCTTTTGGATACAGGTTACAGAGTAAGATGGGACAAGAAATTATCGAAAAACTTAGTCCTTTTGTTTTTCCCCCCAATGGTTATTCTGTCCACCAATCATATCTACTGAATTAAACTTACAATTAAAGAAAACAGACCATCCCATGCAATTACAACAACAGAGCCTTGAATTAATACACACCAAATGGATAAGTCAATTGCACATATACACTGACGGATCCAAATCACCTGATAAAGGAGTAAATTCATCTGCCTTTGATGTACCATACTTTTCAATACATCGAGGGAAGAGATTGACTAATTTCACTTCGTCTTACAGGGCTGAATTTATTGCTATTCTTCTAGCCCTCGAATGGGTAGAAAATATGGACATTTACACGGGTGTTGTTATATTTAGTGATTCACTTAGTGCTCTTTTATCCATACAAAACCAAAATAATGAACCAACTATTAATGAAATTCTAACGATTAGTACGAGGCTTAAGTACAAAGGAATAGATATATATTTGGAATGGATCCCAGGACACTGTGGAATCATGGGCAATGAAATAGTAGACTCGTGTGCAAAAGCTGCTCTATCCAAAAATATTGAAATATATAAAAAAAATAACACTTTCAGAAATAAAACAACTTATAGTTCAGAGTTCCAAAGTACTCTGGCAAGAAAGATGGAATCAATCAAATTCCAGTTTAAAAGAGCTGCAGTCATTAATTTACTGCAATAAATCATATATACCTACCTATTATGCCTGTAGTCTTGACTACGGGACCCCTTCGAGAATTATCACACATGTGTCACAAAATTGTGCGCACCCCCCGTAATCCTATTGTCCCCTTTGCCACTCACGCGCGTCAATACGCTACGGCCATCTTCCTCTTTCTTGCTCGCCCCCGACGAGTTAGGACGTATAGTCACAGCGCTCCTGAAATCAGGTCGTATAGTATCTTTTTGGTGCGCTTTTTCGCATAGTTAAAGCACTTTTAGGTACCTATATTCGTTTAGATTATAGTACTTTGTGTTTTATTAGTCACTCTTGCCGATTGCAAGGGATTTTTTGATTCCCTTTCTTGGCATTTATTTTTCTCTTTCACGGTCAGCCCCACGTAGATATTTCCGTGTTTGCGGGTGTTTCCGTTTGTCACCGAGCCTTCGGGTTCGGTGTTTGTTCTTACGGTTTAGGCTGTGAAAATTTATTTAGTGCGTATCTCCCAAATAAACTTTAGTTTTATTTACTGCATTCAGTTGAAGTATTTCTTAATTTGAAAAGTATACTTTATTGTCTGTTTTATTGCAGTGGTATGAATTCGGAAGAAGAAGCAGCTGGGTCAAGGAGACCTGCTTCTTCCGAAGAGTTGTCTAGCAAGACGACTCGGCCTTCCAGAACTCCCCCGAGTACAGCGGTACGCGGGGGAGGGAGGAGGGCTAAAGGTAAGTTGCCTAGTGGTGTTCCCTTGCAGAGTTTGCCAGTTTCGGAGCTTGCGGCTTCGGGACGGGTGGCGTTAACTGAATCGGGATTGTCAACTCCGAAGCCTGTGGTTTCGGGGTGGGTGGCGTCAGATTCTAGTGGTTTGGATATCTCGAATCCAATCCCCCGGTCGCTGAGACCAGAGGGGGGGGGGGGGGGGGGGGGCTGGTGTTTCCCGTACGGTAGCGTTCACTCGCTCTGATCCGTTAGGGGTGATGCGCGAATCTCTAGGCTTACGCCATGAGCGCTCCAATCCCTTTATGGGAAGTGAACGTCCCTCCGCGGAGGAATCGGTTCGTGTTTCCGAAGAGGCTTCGGGGATCCGAATGAATCCGATTAAGCGTTCTAAGAAAAGGCTTTCGGCTACGACTATTGTCGAGCCAGCCAAGAAAAAGGCCAAGAAGAAGGCGAAAAGAGGCAAGGCTTTGCCGACCTCTTGCCCGTCTGGCCTGGCTGACCCGGCTAGCTCCTCTCAAGCTGACATGTTCAGTATGATGCGGGCTTTTGCTCAGAGTCATGGTTGGTCCTTTGTACCGGCTTCTTCAACCCTGACTTCTGTCCCTATTCAGGGATCTCGCTTTGAGTCTGATCAACCTTTTGTGATTGATTCCTCTTTGTCTGAGACTGATTCGCATGTGCCTCCTACTCCCGCGGCCCTTGGGGCTCCGCCGGGCGAGGAGACTGTTGGTCAACCATGCGGGGACCCGCCTGCGGAGGCCTTTGTTAGCGTTCCTTTGTCTCATTCCACTCGGGTGGAACCAGATTTGGATGCGTCCTCTCAAGCTTCGGTTCCCGAATCGCTTGGGCAGGCGGAGTCTCAATCGCTCAATCTCTGTGGAGTGGAAGCGATTGCTTTGTTGTCCAAATATCGCCCTGAAGTTCAGTCAACCCGCGCGCAGGGTTCGACTTCGCGTTGGAATTTCAAGCAGCAGGTCTCCTCTGAGGGTATTGCTCTCGAGGAGGCTTTCAAGCTGGAGTATGACCGCATTGAGGCCGCTGTGTTGGTTAAGCGATCTAATGCGGTCAGGGGTAAGGCCTTTTCCTTTTGTTCTCAGGACCAAGACAGCTTTTTCAAGGCTAAGATTCTTTCTCCTGAGATTTTAGAGGTTGGTCGTCGCTTGCGGGCGACTAATCCGCTTACCTCCGCTGCGTTCAGGGCGGAGGATAAGATTTGGTCTAATATTGAAAACCACATTAGATCAGGGATGCGTTTGACGGCTTTTCAAGGGCTTCTCTCCGACCTTAGGTCCAGGGCGGAGGAGTTGAATGTTACCGATGGTGACAAGCTGATTATTGACGACTTGCTGCATACTCTTTTTTGTCTGCAGTGGTCGCAGCTTTCCACAGCAGCTGCTTCGGCTACGTTCCGTCGCAGGACCTCGGCTCTCTCAGCACTGGGTGTTAGAGAGTCGGGCATTGCTCAACTTCTCCGAGATGTTCCGTCTCGGGGTCCTTCGCTTTTTGGTGGTAAATTCGCTACGGTGTTTCAAAGAGAGATCGATGCGCGAAAGCAGATCTCGGATATGACTAAGCAGTTTCACACTAGCTCTAAGCCAACGCGGGCCCCTGTTCAGCGTAGACCTGCTGGTCCTGTTTCGGGCCAACGCAGTCGTGTGTCTAGGGTCCCGCCTCCTGAGCCTCAGCCAGCTCCGTCTCGTGGGAGAGGGAGTCGTGGCAGGGGTTTTTCGAGAGGTTGTGGTAAGGCGATGGCTTCGCAGAAGGCCAAGCCTGGTTTTTGACGTTTTTCCCCGAGCGCTGGTTCGACCGAATGTGGTAGGTGGCCGACTTCATGCGTTTCTCCCCGCTTGGGAGGCCATCTCCGGGGACGGGTTTGTTCTCTCCGTCGTGCGAGACGGATTCTTCATAGATCTTTGCGCCTCGCTCCCCGGAGGGGCTATAAGAATTCGGTCACCTCCCATGTCTGCCCTGTCTCGGTCTCATGCTTCGAAGGAGATCGAGTCTCTTTTGGAAAAGAGGGCTATAGAAAGGGTAAGAGACAGGCCGTCTCTTTCCCTTTCTCCAATATTTGTTATTCCCAAGCGCTCGGGAAAACTTCGTTTGATACTGAACCTAAAGAGGATAAACAAATTTATTCCTCCGGTTCATTTTCGTATGGAGACTCTTGCCTCCATTCTTCCGTTGATCAAAAGGGAAGACTACGCGGTCTCGATAGATCTCAAGGACGCGTACTTTCACATTCCCATTCATCGCGCATCTCGCGATCTTCTGGGGTTCTCCTTCCTCTCGGAGACTTACCGGTTTCGGGCTCTTCCCTTCGGGCTGCGCCCGGCCCCTCGGGTTTTTACTCAAGTTGTAGCGGTGCTAGCGGCCTTTCTGAGGCGTCGCGGCCTGCGGTTGTTTTGTTACCTGGACGATTGGCTTCTCCTTGCGGAGTCGCGCGATCGTTTGTTGGACGAGACTCGTTTGCTAGTCTCTCTTACTCAAGACTTAGGTTTCCTAATAAATTGGGAAAAGTCAGAGTTAGTCCCCACTCGCAACCCAGTTTTTCTGGGGGCGGTGTTAGACATAAGGAATCAGTTAGCTCGACCCAGTCGAGACAGGATTCTCACCATTGTCTCTGCGGCTCGCAAGCTCTTGCTGGCCAGAAGAGTCTCGGCCAGACAGTGGCTTCAGTTTCTAGGTTATCTGGCCAGTCTAGTCGATGTTTTAGAGGACTGCCGGCTCCTCATGAGACCCTTTCAGAGACATCTCCTCAGGTTCTTCAAGCCGGGAAAAGACTCTCTTTTGGTCTGGATTCCAGTACCAGTAGAGATCAAGTCTCTTCTCGCTTGTTGGACGAGCGAGGTGTTTCTCGCGCGAGGCAGGTCCTTCTCTGTCCCTCTTCCGTCGATATCGGTTTCGACGGACGCCTCTCGGTTGGGGTGGGGAGGACACTGCAACGGCAGCACGGTTGCGGGGGATTGGTCTCATCTTGGGACTCTTCCTCATATCAATGTCCTGGAGTTTATGGCAGTTCTGCTGACCTTGCTCCATTTCAGAAGTCGACTTCTCAGTCGTTCAGTTCTGATTCTCACGGACAATGTTACCGTGGCGGCATATATCAATCGGCAGGGAGGCACTCGTTCGGTTGCCCTGAATGCCCTAGCAGCTCAGCTGTGGAGGTGGTGTCGTCGCATGGCAATCACACCCGTGGCCTCTTTCATCCCAGGTCGGGAAAACCTCATTGCGGATTTTCTGTCCCGGGGCAGGTATCTTCCATCGGAATGGATGCTCCATCCGGAGGTATTTTGCCGCATTCGCACTTGCCTAGGTCCACTGGAAGTGGATCTATTTGCGTCGGTACTAAATCACGAGCTGCCGAAGTATTGCTCCCGTGTTCGCGATCAGGGAGCATGGGCTCTCGATGCTTTCTCCCTCAGCTGGGAGAACCTTCAGGGATTCGCCTTTCCTCCCTTCCAACTGATTCCGCGTGTCTTGCGGAAAATCAGGGAAGATCGGGCGAGGGTGCTTGTAATAGCTCCCTTTTGGCCCAGGAGGAATTGGTTTCCGGAACTTATGAGCCTTCTAAGGGCTCAACCGTTAGTTCTCCCGTTAAGAGCGGATCTGGTGTTACAGCCCCTATCGGGGATTCTTCACCACAATCCGGAGTCTCTTCATTTGACTGCTTGGCCCCTGTCAGGGAATCTGCAAGACAGTCGGGTCTCTCTGATAGAGCCGCGGACTTTTTAATGTCCAGTCGTAGGGTTTCTACTAGGGAAATTTACAATTCCCGTCTCTCGGTCTTTTTCCTTTGGTGCAAAGAGAGAAATCAAACCCCTTCTAAGGCTCCTATTGGTTCAATTGCGGATTTCTTAATCTCGTTATTTGACAAAGGGAGATCTATTTCTACTATCCGAGGCTACCGTTCGGCGATCGGGGCCATTCATTCGGGTTTTTCGGATGGTTCGGGGATTTCCAATTCCCCGCTACTAAGCGATTTGATTCGTTCGTTCTTTCTGAAACGACCTTCATTTTCTAAGTTAGTGCCGTCTTGGAGTCTGCCTAAGGTCCTGGAGGCCTTGGCGAAACCTCCTTTTGAACCGTTAGGTGAAGCTTCGCTTCATCATCTTACGGTTAAGACGCTCTTTTTGGTAGCTATTGCCTCTGGGCAGAGGCGCAGTACTCTTCATGCTCTCTGTCTTACTCCTGGTCATGTTCGCTGGGAGAGAAAAGGTGTTAGATTGATTCCTAGGGCTTCTTTCGTTGCCAAGAATCAGACAGCTACCTCCGGTCCTGTTGAGATTTTTCTTTGTCCGCTTTCTGACCTTTCTTCGGTGCGTGAGGACAAAGTTTGGTGTCCTGTTAGGGCTCTCAAATGGTATATTGATAAGACTAAGTCTTTTCGTAAGGATGATCAGTTGTTCTTGATCACTAGAGAGCCTTTTTCTCCTGCCTCTCTTGATTCCATTTCTAGATGGATCGTTGAAGCTATTAGGGCCGCTGGCACAGAGGCTCTTTTATCCGACAGTAAGCCTCGTGCTCATGATACTCGTAGTGTCAGCACTTCTTGGGCTCTGTTTCAAGGTGTGGCGCTTGTTGATATTTTGAAGGCTGCTTATTGGCGTTCGCCCAATTCCTTCATTTCTTGCTACCTTAGGGATATTCCCGCAGGTGAAGCTTTGTTTGCGTCAGCCACCTTGAAGGCCGCTGTGTCTTCTTTGTAGTCTTTGGTGTAATCCTATTTCCTTTGCTCGAAACATGCCTCCCGGTTTTTTGAGTTGGCGCTGGTCTGGCATAATAGGTAGGTATATATGATTTATTGCAGTAAATTTGTAAAATCAGCACTGATTTTCTTATTTACTATATAAATCTATATACCTACCTATGACCCTCCCTCCTTCCCCGCTCCTTGCAAGCAACATGTTTCTTCTTGGGGTTGCTCGCAAAAGAGGAAGATGGCCGTAGCGTATTGACGCGCGTGAGTGGCAAAGGGGACAATAGGATTACGGGGGGTGCGCACAATTTTGTGACACATGTGTGATAATTCTCGAAGGGGTCCCGTAGTCAAGACTACAGGCATAATAGGTAGGTATATAGATTTATATAGTAAATAAGAAAATCAGTGCTGATTTTACAAATTACATCCACTTACACTTGTAACCTAGGTAGACAACAAGAAATTATACTCCATCGTCTTCGAGTTGGAGTGATAGGTCTCAACCATGATCTATTAAGACTAGGTATTCATCCAACTGGTTTCTGTGACAGATGTCAACAGGTTGAAACTGTCGGCCATTACCTTATAGATTGCCCAAAATATATTATCGAGAGAGCGATGCTCTTGTCTGAACTGAATGAAACCAATGAAAGAAAAATAATTGAGTATTTGAAAAGTAGTGATCCCCAAATACAAAGGGCTATTACACGTTTCGTTCTGCGAACGAAGCGTTTTTCGGGGAAGGTAGGCTTTAACCCTCCTTTCTCAGTAAAGAAGAACTAGGCACTACATGAACATGGCAGGCAAAGAGGCGGACGGGGTATCCGCACTATGAACACGGTGACAAAGAGAGCGGACAATTTATGCAGCTCCTCATTGTACCCTCCACAATTATAGCTCTAGTAGACAAAAGGACATCCCTTCACTGCTATTATGTGACACCTGTTCTACATATTTTTACAGGATAGCAATGAATGGATGTTCTTTTGTTAACCAGTACAATTGTGAAGAGTACAATGAGGAGCAGCATAAATTGTCCGCTTCTTTGTTCGTCATGTTCATAGTGACGGCTTCTCACTGTGCTTCCTGCATTTCCTCTGGTGGACGGGGGAGCGTCCCTTCGTTGCTGTAATGTGAATATAATTTTTTATGTGGAACAGGAGCCACATGCATTTTCACCTGTTCTGCTTATTTTGCATAATGACAGTGAGGGGTGTTCTTTTGTCTGCCGGAGCGGTTGTGGGGTGCGGTGGGGGGCTGTGTATTTTGTCCGCTCTCTTTTGTTGTCGTGTTCGTAGTGAGGGATACTAGTATTTTGTATTTTATGTAGGTCTGAGTTTCAATGCTAAATGTATTTTCTTCCTTTGTGTATATTATAAAAGTTATGTCTTAATGTATAAATGATGCACGCACACAATTATGTGCATTTAGAGGCTCCATTTTCTACTAACTTAGCCCAGTTGGAATACATGTTCAACCCATCAATAAGCACAGGTACAACAGCGCCCCTGTGTCTATGCATGAGTTACCTAGGCATGTCCGAAAAAACGGCGCAAAGTACCGCTCCGCATCGGTAAGATTGCATCTATGAAAGGGCTAGGCAAGCGCTCGTTGGAACTGAGCTGAAGCATGTGGTGTTTTGTTATTTTCTTATTAAGCTTTATATACAGATTAAATACAGTATTAAATGTTTACTTGATTCTAAATGTAAATTAAAAGAGAGAAGGAGTCAGAAATACTGAATTTGAATTACATGTATAACGTCATTGGCAACAATAGTCAAATTTCACTGATTGCCGATACCATACAACGAAAGAAGAAGAAGAAGTGTTGAAAGCTTTCTTAAAATCAATGAAAACACCAAGGGTAACTTTCCCCTCATAGACTTCAAAGTTGCATTTATCAAATTGGTTAATGACAATTTGGTACTATATTTCTTCCATGGTAATGGTAATAGAAAGCATAATTTGTTTCTAAATACTGTATTAATCTGATATTTATTAATTTTCAAATATTTTACCTAAGACAGAACCGATATGGGTCTGTAGTAATACCTGGATCCTCTCTCGAGCCTTTTTTATGAAGGAGAGTAACCTTTGCAATTTTCATTTCATCCGGAACCTTGCAAATGAAGAAATTAAATTCACGTTCTTCTCACGGTAGATACATTACGTGTATCGGGAATAAAACAACAAGTACAATCAGAAAAAAAGAGGTAAACCGCATGGCAAAACATGGCAAAGCTTAGCGTCCCAGTCAAAGACGAGAAGCAATTTTTCTTTTGAGGAGGGAGTGGGTACACCCATCAGACAGCACTCACTGATGTGTACAGCTCATACGATACAAAGCTATGAGGCGCATGGTTTTCTGGGGACGGTCTACCTTGTCCTCTTTGAAAGTCCATCTCTAGATACAATTTGTGAACTTTGCGCCGTAGTAGTAGCATACTACATGTAGTTAATGTATGTAGCATTATCATCAGGACGTATAAAGAAAACAAACAAAAGGGAATAGCTTTACAGATCACCTTTTTTAACTTCTACATTGGCATACAATAACTCAAATATGATTTCTTTTATAGGTAATACTAAACCTCTCCAAAAAAAAAAAAGTTTTGAAACTCAAGTATGATTGCTTATATATCTCTCGTCTTTGCATAATCATCGCTATGTTTAGTGTCATTAGAAAGTATGTTTATTCTTCTTTAATTCATCGTGGATTATGCAGTACATCAATATAAGGGGCAAGGTCAATATTGAAAAGTTTCAAAATGCAGTGTTCTTGTTTGGCTGTCCATTCTGCTTTCTTTTGTGTTTTTTGACGTCCCCTCCTTGGTCTGTTTCTTACAACACCAGTTTCTCAGCACTTTGTTTTCATCTTGGATATGGTGCCGGGACTCACTACAAAATGCGCTCAACCTCAACAAACATGGTATCCTTTTAAAGAGGGATAAACACACTTTCTTACTATCCTTGACAAAGCGATAATTATGCCATGATAAAATAGATATAATCGGTGAAACCTTAGTTTCCAAACTTCTTTCGAAAGGTTTATATGGTATAGAACTTTTCCCTTGAATTTATTTCTCGAAAGTTTTCGCCATCGTGTTATGTAAAGCGTCCTTATTTTTTTTTCTGAACATGTATCATACAAACACTGAGAATGAAAGGTCATATACTACACCGTATACTGTATGCATATTTTATATGTCTGTGTTTGTTTCAATCTATATCTTTTAACACATACATTAAAGTCAGATTTCTACACAGTTCAATGCAATACAATTACTTCTTGTTTTCGTATGTTCAATTCTAGAGTCAAAATTATGCGAAGTTAAAGTGATCAATGATATCTGGATGAATGTACATAGTGGCATACAATTCATAAGAGTGATGAGAGTGTTAAGACAATTTCAACCTATTCTGCAGGCAAGGACGCTATTTTTTACACTTAGAAGCAATTATATAAAGACTTGAGCCGATCGCAATTTTGCTAGTCTGTCAATGTCTTAAATAAGAGGTGCAGCTATGGGGTGTAGTAGAAAAACTTCCATAGGTTATGCTGACAACGGCTTGTGCCTACAATATAGTTTCACCCCTATAATCATGGTAATGCGACAACCTTATTTTCCGACGTTCATATGTTCCGGCAAAAAGTGTCAATGGTATCTAACTAGAGAAGGTTCGGAGGGCCTTGAATCTTCCTTTCCTCAGGACCCATTTTCCCTTTAGGTTTATTTATAACACTTTCCTTGTCCCTTTTCTTTTTATTGTTCTTTTTTTTTTGGGGGGGGGGGGGAATTCCCCCTTTTTCCTCGCCTCCTGTAGTTGGGATAATGCCAAGGCCTGCAGGAAGAGATTATCAGTACATGAAGGTTGGAACATAAGAACATCGGAAGGTAAAGTTACAGGTCCCTGGTGAAACCATTAGCGTTGGGATAAAGTGCAGATAGTGAGTATGTGCGTGATCAGACGATGTCATTTTGAGACAGTGGCGTAGTTATGAGAGGGTTGGATTCCTGACGTATTCATAGGCCTGTTGTACACTATGCTATATCAGTAAGCCAGTTCGGGGTTAGCGCATGGTACTGAGATTGTACAAATGACCCAAATATCCACAGATATTTTAGACATGGAGGGTGCCTTTATGTGCACTTCAGAAAATAACTCTGGGAGTGATAGAGGTGCCTCATGAATAGCTTTTGTTTCCCCTTTAAAAAGAATACTTCCACCTGGATATCATGGAATGCACCATTAGTGCATAATTGAATAATGATTACATGACATTCATGAGCACATATCGAATGTTAGTGTCAGTGGGTTTTAGAATTTGGTACAGATGACCTTTATCTGCTCATGCTCAGATTGCGACCCCGAACTGGCTTATTACGCCATTCAAGGACATTCAGGCATATAAATGCTAAGGAAAAGTTCAGGCGCAATATCCGCCTGCAGATGCAACCCCTTGCTCCAGGATGGGATGCCCTAGCGCAAGGTTTCGTTTTTTATTTTACAAATATTCACTTTCGATGGAGAAGTGGCCTTAAAATCTACACAAACCAATTAGTAGGCCTATACACATAACATTTGCGCGATAACTCGGGCGCGGAACGTGGACCGTTTGTTCAGGTGCCAGGATTTCTAATGCACGTAACTGACGGCAGTGGAATAACGTCTCGTGTGCAACGGGCTAATTTTTGATGAGCATGGGTTGTCAGACAATCGAAATAACGCCTCGTGTGTGTGGGCGTAAAGGAAGTCCTGTCGGAAATATTGAAGGAGCTTTGTACTAACGAATCTAAATAAACAAGTCCAAGTTTAGATCGTTTGAATACTTGTGTCTGAATACTTTTAGTCAGTGGAATAGTCGGGGGAGGGGGTTAATATCACTGGGTAGGCAGGCAATATTAAGGCAATGTAATAATAATAATAATAATAATAATAATAATAATAATAGCTGTTTCTTATATAGATCCTTACCAGTTACAAAGCGTTTACATCATTATTACCCCGGTCACAAGATTCAGTTGCGATTCTGCACATTTCGGTGCAATTCTGCACTCTTGGGAGCATTCCAGCCAGTCGCCTGTTTCAACACATGCTAATCCCACCACAATGACGTTCGCGTGCTACCGGGTACCCATTTAAAACCTGGATGGAGAGGGGCAATGTAGATAAAATGCCTTACTCAAGGGCATAAGTGCCGTGCCGGGGTTCCAACCCACGACTTTTGTATTCCCAGTCAAGTGATGTACAGACAAACGGGGTTTTTTTAAGGTACTTGCTCGCAATTCCCTGCATAAAGTAAGCTCTGGGGGGATGGGGATGTAAACATCCATCATATAGGGCAAAAAGTCATTGAATATCTGTTATGTTGGGAAATTCTTTCCACGTAACCCAACCCCTCTTAACTTTGATCATGTTAACAATACTGCGTTCATCGTTTTGATACTTGTCGCCCACACAAAGCTGCTTTCCTGTCGTATTGTGAATATTATCTTAGCCTGTCATCCGCACATTAGATTGTGATACCTCGGAGAGACAACATGGGTAAACTAACGAGAAGAAGGACAATGGGATTTGTCGTCTTGTTAATCCTCCTTTCACGATCGACTTTGGGACAATGTACGTATTTCTTCGCTAATTTGATAAATCTTATTATATTTTTTATTATCATTTATTCATTTCAAACAAAAGTAAAGAAACAATTTACAAAATTTGAGACATGAACAAAGTATTATTGCTCTTTGGTTCGTAGATGATTGTTGTAATACTCTCGGTCTACTTCTTTTTACTTTTCTTCTTCGTCTTCTCCTTATGTTACTTTTTTTCTTTTTCTTTTTCTTTTTCTTCTTCTTCTTCTTCTACTTCTACTTCTTATTCTTCCTCTCTCATTATTATTTCTTCTTCTTATACCTCTTTTTCGTCTTCTCCTCCTTCTACTTCTTCTTCTTTTTCCTCTCTTATTATTGTTTCTTCTTCTTATACCTCTTTTTCGTCTTCTCCTCCTCCTCCTCCTTCTTCTTCTTCTTCTTCTACTACTACCATTCCTTGTGTTGAACATGTGCTTGTACAGGGGCAGGCACCATAATACATCTACGTCACATTGCGTGTGAAAAAGCATTTTATTTTTAATATGTTTTCATTTTATACTGCCTACGTAAAGGCTAAGGATCAGCTTGTACTGAAAGTCTTGAGATAACGGATTTTGTATTCATTGTTTAATTCATTTATTTTAGCTTGTCAAGATATGGAGCTTGACCTCTGTAGAACATTAGATAGTCAAGGTGCATGTTTGTGTGGATTCCTCGGATCGGGCGTTTCTTCTGTTTGTCAGCCATTTCTCTCAACCTGCCCTCGATCATGTCGTCGATGTGACCGACGGTCTCCTGGTATGAGTGATTTTGTATTCATTTGAAAATTATTTTATTTTGAACTTTTACTATAAATTAGTAGATTCACAATACAGAATGTTAAATAAACCACATTTGTCACTGAAAAAATCCTTGTAGAATTTTCACAATTGTTAAACTGTACCAGACTTACGGGTTGACCGGTTGCCAACACAAATCTGGTAATTTGTACCCCATTGCGTGTACGATTCACCTCACAGAAGAAAATAGCAGACAGACATTTGTCTTGTAACCCTTATTGTGCCATTGCTGCTGTTTGCCTACACACAAATCTAACAGAATTGTACTTGTGGCATACAAGGAGTTAGGAGCAGATATGAAAATTGTTCATATCTGTAAAGTTTCTCATAACTTGTGCTCCCTCTGAATGATCATTATTATTTACGTATATTGTATTCCATAGTTCATGTGAGAAAAAAAACACCTAAAGTGGCATGAAAACGCTCCACCGGGGAAGCGCATTTTAAGAAAAATAACGAACAGGGTAGTATTCGCATTCTTCATCAGTGACAAGGATGCGAAATTGATGTTAAACTTTAAAATCCGTTTCTAAAGTAGACATACACACACGATTACGTCTGCTCCTGGTCGCACGGATTTCAGAAGTAACCTGTTGGAGATGAAAATGCATATACGATATACACTGCAAAAACCAGGGTGTTAATTTAACACCATCTCGGTATCCATATCGGGCTACACCAGATAAGTGTCAAAACAACACCAGTTAGTGTTAAAACAACACCAGTTTGATATTGGTCTACACCAGATAAGTGTCAAAACAACACCAGTTAGTGTTAAAACAACGCCAGTTTGATTCGAAACTGGTGTTGTTTTAACACTTATCTGGTGTAGCCCAATATAGATACCGAGATGGTGTTAAATTAACACCCTGGTTTTTGCAGTGTATATATTTGCAGATGGCAATGCACATACGATGGGGGAAAATTGGGAATTGTATGGAAACAACTTGAAATATCTGCAATATTTAATTGTATTCCATCGTAAAGAATAATAATTATTTATTTTTTACTTTTAAAATATCTGCCAGCTTGTAGAGATACAAGCCTTAACTACTGTAGCACATTAGCTAGTCAAGGAGCCTGTATGTGTGAAACATTTGGAGAGGCCTTTTCTACTATGTGCCGGTCATTTCGCGCATCCTGTCCACGGTCATGCAATAGATGCGGTAAGTCTTTTACTGAAATGCGGACAAAGGTATATTTTAAAACTATAATAATAAAAATTAGAACAATAATCTTTTTAGATTCATATGAAAATTAATTAAGCGGGCATCCCCCTGTTTTCTAAGATACTTTTTTCCATTGCAAAAGTTAATAATCAAATGACTTAATATGTAGACGAAAATATAATTACATGTTGTTTAAACATCTTTTTATATAAATATCCATTAATATGTAGGCCTATAGATATTGAGAATCAAGAACAATTGTCATTTGAGATTAAGTTAAAAATATTACTGAATTTTGGTACTATTTGGCCGTTACACATACAATCTAACAAAAAAAAAAGTGAAAATATAGTAAACAAGTTTTAAAACAAAAATCAAAATCTTTCTTGTTAACTACCTTAAAATCAAACTTTATTTCTGTATAGGGTGTTTATTTATTTTTTCATTTATTTTTATTTATTTATTTTCCACACATGGACTTGATCACCCTCTTCGGCCAGGTGCTGTTCTTGTAAGGGCCCCATTGGAAATTTGACACAATTCGGATGTTTACCCTATAGTAGGTGTCAATCACCCAAAGTGGACTCAGTTTTATGACCAAGAAACCCCAAGTAATATGGTGTATTTTCCACCGATCGCCCCATATGGTAAAGACATTATCTCACATTTCCCTCACCGAAGACTCTCTTAGAGACCGGGGGGGGGGGGGGGGGGGGGGGGGGGTCATAAAGCTGTTCCCTTATTATTGGTCCCTTATTATTTATCATATACATATGATACATGACTTTTATAAATCCTCAGATGTGTTAGCATTTATTCTATTTGCAGACGATTCAAACTTATTTTATTCTCATTCTAACCCAAATACCCTTCTTTCAACAATCAACAAAGAACTTAAATGCATAGAAGAATTTTATGATGTTTAGTAACACCCTGCAAAACTTACCTGGAAATATTTTTTAGGACGACGCACCGATGGCTAGGGTAGCATCAACAACATTTCTAGGGCTTACGATCAACGACAAACTAAACTGGAACATGCACATACAAAATATATCTTACTGATAAAATTACTATCTTACAAAAGAAAATCATAAGGATAATGCATAATGCTCCTGTTCGTTCACATAGCGATCCTTTATTTTACGAACATAAATTCTAAAATTTCCAGAATTTTTTTTTCTTCAAACAGGACAATTCATGTAAAAATTGAATAAAAACGAACTGCCACACGCTTTCATTAACATGTTCACAAGAAACAATTCCATACATACATACCCAACAAGACAATCCAACCGTTTCCACCTTCCCCGCACCCGCACTCTCTTTGCACCCAAAACCGTCTCTTTCTACGGCCCGAAATACTGGAACTCACTTAGCAGCGATATAATCAACTCCCATAGTCTAAACTGTTTCAAAAGCATGTTGAAGAAACATCTTCAACTGTATGCAATGAATTCAAACTGAGCGAGCAGGATCCACCTCTCTCTTTCTTTCGCTCTCTCTCTCTCTCTTTCTCTCTCTTTCTTATTCTCTCTTTCTCCATCTCCCTTTCCATATCCCTCTTTCTTCTCTGTTTTACTCCCTTTTCCCCTCTTCTTTTCCCTGCCTTCTCTCTTCCTTCTTCTCACACACTGACACCCGCATTATCTTTCATTTTCCTCTTTCCTCCACCCTCCTTCTTTTTATTCTTTTTTGTTTCCATACCGTCTTCCACTTCCATTTTACATTCACACTTGGTATTTCTTGTGGGTTGAGGCAATAGTCCTACTACCTCAACTTACTTATCAATTCTCTTATCAATAATTCGCTTCTCGTAATGATGCCTTATGAATTTAATATTATTGAACGACCCACTTGTGATCAAGTTATATAAGTTTGTGGACATGTAATATACAAGCTTTGCTTTTAAACATGTCCCAACTGTTTTCAACACCACTTAATAGGTCAGTATTTGTGCATCATATTTTTTATACTTATTGATATGTGATATTGTGCCATATCTATGGGAAAACTATATCTATCTATGGAAAAACATCATTGTTACATTTTGTTATAATTGTATTCATATTATGTTACGCACTACAGTATTATGTTAATATGATTGAAAACAGCAATAAAATCTGAACTATGACAAGCCAAATGGGATGCTCAATCATCTTTAACTGCATTAACTTAAGTTGAACTGTGCAGATGTAGATTTAAATTCTTATTATAACAAACATGTTTGATGAAAAGCATATATTTTGCCATAATTTAATTGAGGTTACTGGAAATAGAGTCACACTTTGTTAAAACATCAATAAGAACTTTGGGAATCCTATATGGCACTTCACATTCAAGTCGTTAGTAAAGTCACGCCTAACTCTTTTTACTTGTCACTCTTTACGAACAACTTTATGAAACACCCCCAAGTGGTATTTCTTGGCTTGACAGCGGGTTTGCTGTGTGTCAGACCTCTACACCCACTAACATTTCCATTGCATTCCTCCAAGTCTGGTGTCAGCGAATTATGACCTCCTGCGCATGGAAACTGCCTACCACATGCCTCTATAAAATGTAGTTTTTTTGTATGCTTACGTATACCGTTGAAACGTTAAGATGATTCAATACGAAATATTTTAAGTGACGTTTCCTGTTTTATCATTACTATAATGTTTATGTATTGTGTTGCATTTTGTATAGCAAAACACTTTACGACGACGAAAGTTTTGATCATGAACTGAAGACTTTATATCTGTATTTTATCTTTACTTGTAATATATATGTCTTATTTGAGTTATTATTCTATTGCATTTTTATATATTTAACAGAAACAAGCAAGATAACATCTTACGAGCATTTCATCTATATGCATATTTTATTGAAAAGAGAATGCAGTTTGCGAGCTATTCTATAATAGAACGTAAATACATATTTAAAATGCAGTTATATAAGTCCTATATGCACGACGAATGATCATGTTACTTGAACAACCTCATCAAATGACGGAAATGAGATATTTGGAGTTTTGACAGGGTTGTTGAAATTCTCTCATATTTCCTCAAATATGTGTATATATTGGCAGGGATCCGAGAGCAAAATGAGTCATCTGTTTTATTTAAAAGCTTAAAAGGGAAGGTCAATTTCTTACAAACAAAACATGCCTAAGTGCGAGCAGCATGGCATGAGTATTTGGTGGCGTATCCAGTCCTTAGTCTCAGAAAGGGCAGAACACCTAAGCCTATAGGTTGGTCCATAAAATCAAGCAAGAAAACCACTTTTGAGGTGGGAACAGAAAGCGTACTAGAAGCTACCACAAATTTGACATTTTGTTCAATCGTTAGCTTGTTGTTTTGGTTAGTTTTTGCCTAGAAATTAAATTGAGAGCCTTTATTGCTGAAATTAAATTTCATATACATAACAGATTTACTGACAAAAATAAAATGACATTTGCACTTCATTTGAACATAATTATAATATTGTGATGACGAGGCTAAATCTAGGTTTAAAAGGAATACAGTTTTACAGATGTCGATAAATTTTCTAACAACTTCTTCGCTTCAACGGATTTTTCGGAATTATTTCATTCTAAGTTATAATGGGTTATAAATGATTTCCTTGTATCATTTTGAGGATGTAGTTCCTTGTAGTATTCACGCGTTCGATCTGTATGCATTACTTACAATGTTACTATAGAATATCATAATTATATAACACTTAATTGTTTCATTTTTTTGTATATTGCTATAAATTTGCATGACAAAACACTTACAATGATGATAATAATAATGAATCTTGCTTATATAGCGCATATCACTTACAGAAGAAAGTCCATATGTGCTTAAGTTTAGTTTCAAGTTTCAAGTTTATTTATTTATTTGTCTTTCTTCTAGCAATAGGTAACAATAACAACAGTAACGCTTAGACGCTACAAGTAGAACAGACTAATATATGAGTACATGTACATGTGTAATAAGAAGAAAGGGGGAAAATATTTTAAGAAAGACACACGAGGAGACTTTAATCAAGCATAGCATGTAAGATGAGGTCCCTCGGGAATAAAGAAAAGTATATTGGAAAAAGAAAGTTAACGACAAATACACAATAGTAAATGGAAATAAGATAATTAAAAAAAAGAAATAAGAGATAGGTCAGGATAAATTACAAACATGCCTGGTACATGGAGCTATGATAATAAAAATCAAATAATTGCTTATAAAGAATCAAATGATTACTTACAAACCAGTTACAGTTGCAAAGGAAATAATATATATATAATCACATGTAGTTTAACAAATCATTATTTCGTAAGTTTATTTCAACTGAATAGGTTTATGCAATCTTCTTTCTTTTAGGTTTCATCTATTTGTAAGGTCATGCAGCTGTCACAAATCATTTTATGCCTCCATCTCCTCCAACGACGACGACTTCTACAACATCACTATGAAAGGGTCAACATTGCCTTGAAATGGGCACAACCTTTTTAGTCATTGACGCTTCTATACAGCTAACAGCGTTTTTTTTTCCGTTGATTTGCAATCGTAGGTTGTCACATGACAATCTCAGGTTTCTTGCCCTAGTGGCAAGCAACCTTGAGCAATGCACGTACTTTGCATATTAAAATTAAATAAGTTGTTCATCTTGAGCAATGCAACCTGTGATCCAACGAAGGGCGGTATCATTTTATCGCAGGTTTTAATTCACAAGATTAAGAACACTGTTAGCGTTGGGTGCATCGCGCAGATTTTCCATAAGTTGTCTTGGGCTGTTTAATATGCCTACACTGTGATCATTTAGATTTATGTAATTAACGCAAAAAGCTCAAAGTTGCTTTTTCTAAAAAGCTGATATCGTTCGGAGATAACATGGAATCACAAATTTAAAAAAAAAATAAATAAAAAATCAACGGATTTTTTTTCCCCCGAGGTTCATGAAATGTCAAGTCGACTATAGGTGGTATAAGCAAGTGGAATTGTTAAATTTCAACAAGCATAATATTAAATTTACATTTGATCTAAAATATTGGTATTTTATTTCATTTGGAAAGTTGTCAGCGGGGGTGGGGGTTACCCCCTTGTCCCTGCTTTAAATGGGATAGTTTATTTTAACTTCAAACTACAAGTACCGAAAATAATTTTATGTACACAATAAGAAATAAATCGTCCAACACTAGAACGAAAGCAGATATCTGAACGAAATATCAGATTGCCCCTTATACCAAATACTTTGTCCATAATCAGGTCTGGTGATGGTTTGGTGTGTAAAGCAGATTATTAGGATTTATCTTGCAATCTCTTTAGAAAGTAATCGGCAAACTTTTCAAAGTCTACTCTTTGTCAATAAGCCGAGAATTAACCTTTTATAATGGTTTTTTGGTGGGAACAGAAAGTGTACTAGAAGCTTCCCAAAAATGTGAAAATTTTATTTAATTGTTTGTTTGTTGCTTTTGTTTACTTTTTTGTTTGCATATAAAACTAAACAGCGAACCTTTTTGGCTGAAGTTAAATTATATATACATTACAGATTTACTAACAAAACAAGATGATACTTTTACTGAAATTCATTTGAACATATCTATAATCTTATGATGACGAGTCTAAATCTACCCAACACGTAAATACAACAGGTTTGAAAGGAACACAGTAGTAAAGTAGTAATTTTCTAAACATTTTTTCGCTTCTACATTTTTCTTATTTTATTTTTTTGCATCATTTTGAATATCTAGGGCATTGTAGTATTGAATCACTCTATCTGTATGCATTACCCACAATTTTACAACTGAATATTATAAACACTTAATTATTTTTTTAATGTATATTATTATAAATGTGTATAAGCAAAACACTTACGAATACGAAAGGTGATGTTTGAACTTTGTTCTTCCCTTTTACGTTTCTTTTATTTGTATTGTCGTGTAGCAGTCATAAATCCTGTTGTGACAACAGAATCACCAATGACCTCAAGTAAGTTATATTGTACTTTTCTTTTTGTTTTTCTGCATTTTTCATGATATACTCTTCATTTGAAAATGAAAAAAGTTTGTTTTTGTTTTCAAAGAAACTCTTTCCTATGAATCTCATTGTAAAACGAATGAAAGGGTCAACACATTGCCTCCTTGAAATAGAATGGGCACATCCTTGTAAGTCACTGAGGCTCCTTTTCGGCTAACAGCAAACTTAGAACAAAACAAAATATCTTTGGGTTTTTTTTCCATAAATTGTCAAGTGGACTATAGGTTGAATTTTAAAGTCTGAATAAGTATCATATTATGATTACACTTGATCATGTTGATATAAGATAAAGTTGTACTACTTGGTGCAGGTGGAGAGATACGTCTTGTCGGTGGTGCTTCATCATCTGAAGGTCGTGTTGAAATATCATACAACGGGCGATGGGGAACAATCTGTGATGATGAATGGGATTTGAACGATGCCAACGTGGTCTGTCGATCGCTTGGTTTTCCTGGTGCTACTGAGGCTGTTGCCATGGCTGGATTTGGCGAAGGCACTGGAGAAATTGTCCTTGATGATGTCGGATGCTCTGGGACCGAGCCAAATATTCTGGAATGCCCGAATAATGGACTAGGAGTACACAACTGTGGTCATAATGAAGATGCTGGAGTGCGTTGCGAAGAAATGCTTCAAGGTTTGTCATATCAAATTGTTTAAGAAAGCATACTCAGTTATTTCTAATTGGGTTAATTTAACAAAGTGTCTTCTTTATACAGATTGTGTGAGACAAATTTCAATTATGCTTAAATTGTTTTTGTCAGTATCATAAAATACTTCATTAAAGTCTGAATAAGTATCATATTATGATTACACTTGATCATGTTGATATAAGATAAAGTTGTACTACTTGGTGCAGGTGGAGAGATACGTCTTGTCGGTGGTGCTTCATCATCTGAAGGTCGTGTTGAAATATCATACAACGGGCGATGGGGAACAATCTGTGATGATGAATGGGATTTGAACGATGCCAACGTGGTCTGTCGATCGCTTGGTTTTCCTGGTGCTACTGAGGCTGTTGCCATGGCTGGATTTGGCGAAGGCACTGGAGAAATTGTCCTTGATAATGTCGGATGCTCTGGGACCGAGCCAAATATTCTGGAATGCCCGAATAATGGACTAGGAGTACACAACTGTGGTCATAATGAAGATGCTGGAGTGCGTTGCGAAGAAATGCTTCAAGGTTTGTCATATCAAATTGTTTAAGAAAGCATACTCAGTTATTTCTAATTGGGTTAATTTAACAAAGTGTCTTCTTTATACAGATTATGTGAGACAAATTTCAATTATGCTTAAATTGTTTTTGTCAGTATCATAAAATACTTCATTAAAGTCTGAATAAGTATCATATTATGATTACACTTGATCATGTTGATATAAGATAAAGTTGTACTACTTGGTGCAGGTGGAGAGATACGTCTTGTCGGTGGTGCTTCATCATCTGAAGGTCGTGTTGAAATATCATACAACGGGCGATGGGGAACAATCTGTGATGATGAATGGGATTTGAACGATGCCAACGTGGTCTGTCGATCGCTTGGTTTTCCTGGTGCTACTGAGGCTGTTGCCATGGCTGGATTTGGTGAAGGCACTGTGGCCATTGTCCTTGATGACGTCAGGTGTTCTGGAAGCGAGTCTAGTATTCTAGAATGCCCGAATGCTGGCCTTGGAGTTCACAACTGTGGTCATGTAGAAGATGCTGGAGTCCGTTGCGAAGAAATGCTTCAAGGTTTGTCATATCAAATTGTTTAAGAAAGCATACTCAGTTATTTCTAATTGGGTTAATTTAACAAAGTGTCTTCTTTATACAGATTGTGTGAGACAAATTTCAATTATGCTTAAATTGTTTTTGTCAGTATCATAAAATACTTCATTAAATTTCTAACGCAAAAACGCACTATGCAAAACATTTACTTTGCTTTCACTATCACTTACTCAAAAGCACCTTATAATCCACTGGAGAGAGAGATTAACATTTAAAAAAAAACATTAAGAGAGTAGCCTTAATTGTCAGGTAAATCACACGTCGTGTCACAAAAATGTACCAATAAAATGGTAAACTTCCTATTCACAGATGGACGGATACGCCTAGTGGGTGGTTCTTCATCTTCTGAAGGTCGTGTAGAGATATCCTACAACGGGCGATGGGGAACTATCTGTGATGACTCCTGGAGTTTGAACGATGTCAATGTTGTTTGTCGATCTCTCGGTTTTCCTGGTGCTACTGAGGCTGTTTTAAGAGCTGGATTTGGACGAGGAACTGGGCCCATTGTCCTTGATGATGTCGCATGCACTGGAAGTGAGACTAGTATCATGGAATGCCCGCATGGTGGACTTGGAGTACACAACTGTGGTCATAATGAAGATGCTGGGGTGCGTTGCCAAGTCTTTCAAGGTTTGTTACTTGTATGTTTTTATGACATAAAATCATAGTTCGGGCAATCGTGAACCATTATAAACGTTGAAGATTGGTTTTTTAGTGTGTTAAAAAATGTGTTTAATGTTATTTTTAAATACCTTAGAATGTGGTCTTCTAAAAAATTCTCCATTATGCCCGTTTGTTTTTCAAATTCGAATTCATTCATGGAATGTTTCACTTTACCTTTACGTTTAGTTCCTTATTTGGAGTGGATGTAAATTTGTTGTGCTTTTTCCTCTTTGTAACATATGTGAAATCTAAAATATATTTCATACTTCTGCATATCTCATTGGCAAAAGGTATAGGCCTATAATTGATGTGTTGTCCTAGCAAAGAATGAACTCTCTGTTTGCGAGATGTTATGTAAGTTTTGCCGGTTAATTTCATTTTTTTTTCATTTCATTTATTTCCACTTCCAACAATATAAAATACATAGGTTTACATCGTACATAGCAAATCAATGAAACTTACAATTGTTGTTTACAGCGTACAATATAGACATCGAATAACCAAAACCAAACTAGGTTGGTAGCGGAGGGGACTGCTGAAAAGCTAGGCTTGTAGATTGCAGCCCCGATAACTTATAATTGCAAAATAGTGTATCGTTGAAAACATGCTTAATTTAAGCATGTTGTCACTCAAATTGATTTTCTGTGTATTCGAATCAATATGGATGTCGCCCCCTTACGACTTCCTTACTTTGAATTAAAATAGAGCATTCAACTTGCATAATCGGGATGCTTTTTTGTTTCAATCGACGCATTGAGGTTAATGCGATTGGTCCGATGAACTTGTTCGTGGCATTCCATTTCAGTTGTAGGCGGCCAATTTGCTAATTCATGGATTCACTGTATTGGCACTATGAACATGGCAAACAAAGAAGCGGACAAAATATACAGCTGCTCATTGTACCTTCCACAATTGCTCTGGTAGACAAAAAGAATATCCTTTCGTTGCTATTATGTAAGATTATGTAGAGCAGGTGTCACATGCATATTCACCTGTTCTACTTATTTTACATAATAGCAATGAAGGGATGTTCTTTTGTCTACCAGAACAATTGTGGGGGGTACAATGAGGAGCTGTATATTTTGTCCGCTCTCTTTTGTCATCGTGTTCCTAGTGTGGATAGGCTTCATTTTTACACCATATTACATACATTGATAGCATGTAAGGCTAGGCAGCTCAGATTTATCAAGCCTCTACAAAGTTACCAATTCACTTTAATAGCATTTAACGAAATGTTTTCTTCATGTGGATTATGTCAGTTGCTTTTCAATTATTCTCAAATTATTTTTTTCATCCTGTATCATAGAATACATCGTTAATTTTTTTTTTTTTTTTTACGGAAGAACGCATATATATATATATATATAATCAAATTTAGTTTAACAAATCATTAATTCGTAAGCTTATTTCAACTGAATAGGTTTACATAATCATCCTTACGTTTCATTAAATTATTTGTAAGGTCATGTCGCCGTCACAAATCGTATTGTGCCTCCATCTCTTCCAACGACGACGACTTCTACAACAACAGAATCACCAGTGACCTCAAGTAAGTTATATTATGCTTTTCATTTTGTTTTTCAGCATATTTCAGGATATACTCTTCATTTGAGAATTTTAAAAAGTTTGTTTTTGTTTTCAAAGAAAGTCTTTCCTATGAATCTCATTCTAAAACGAATGAAAGGTTCAACACATTGCCTCCTTGAAACAGAATGGGCACATTCTTGTCAGTTAAAGACCTCAGCCTGACCGAATTTTGAAATATACCCTTTATTCATCCATGGGGAGCTATATATTTTCTGAACAAATTGAAACCAACTTCATGAGATTCCGTTTCCTGTGGAATGAGTAACAGCGTCCCGAATGTTGAGCCCCGGTGGTTTTGGCCCCGTCTCTGAGGAACGCTACTTTGCGGGGCTGAAAATTTGATGACGACATATTGTGTAGACGCACTCGGAGCTGTATACATGACATGTCGTTACACGTCTAGCGACCCCCTGCAGTGTTACGCCATAGGGAGGGGGCGAACGCAAAAAATTATCTTTTTTATTTTTTATGGATAAACGGAGACGAAAATTTATGAATAACCAGGGTAATTATATTCTTTGTTTACTAAGCTTTACGTCAATATATGGTTGTTTTGGGTCAGGCTGAGGTCTTTAAATCATTTTTGTCAGTATCATAAAATGCTTCATTAAATTTCTAACGGAAAAAAACGCAGTATGTAAAACATTTACCGCGCCTACACGATGACTTAAGGGCACTTTATAATCCACAGGAGATAGAGATTAAGATTTAAAACGAAAAAAAAACCCCGTGTGTCTTAAAAAAGTACCAATAAAATGGTTAACTTCCTATTCACAGATGGACAGATACGCCTAGTGGGTGGTACTTCATCTTCTGAAGGTCGTGTAGAAATATCCTACAACGGGCGATGGGGAACTATATGTGATGACTCCTGGGGTTTGAACGATGTCAATGTGGTATGTCTATCTCTCGGTTTTCCTGGTGCTACTGAGGCTGTTTTAAGAGCTGGATTTGGACGAGGAACTGGGCCCATTGTCCTTGACGATGTCGCATGCACTGGAAGTGAGACTAGTATTATGGAATGCCCGCATCGTGGACTTGGAGTACACAACTGTGGTCATAATGAAGATGCTGGGGTGCGTTGCCAAGTCTTTCAAGGTTTGTTACTTGTATATTTTTATGACATAAAATCATAGTTCGGGCTATCGTGAACCATTATAAACGTTGAAGATTCTTTTTTTTAGTGTATTAAAAAAATGTTATATTTAATGTTATTAAAAAAATAAATATCATACATATCCTAGAATGTATGTGGTCTTCTAAAAGATTCACCATTAGGCCCGGGTTTTTTTCAAATTCGAATTCATTCATGGAATTTTTCACTTTATATTTACGTTTAGTTCCTTATTTGGAGTGGATGTCAATTTGTTGTGCTTTTTCCTCTTTGTAACATATGTGAAATCTAAAATATATTTCATACTTCTGCATGTCTCATTGGCAAAAGGTATAGGCCTATAATTGATGTGTTGTCCTAGCAAAGAATGAACTCTCTGTTTGCGAGATGCTATGTAGGCTTTGCTGGTTAATTTAAGTACAGTGTATTTTGTCACTCAAATAGATTTTCTGTGTATTCGAATCAATGTGGATGTCGCCCCCAGATTTTCTTACTTCAAAATCAAATAGATATATGTGTATTCAACTTGCATATTGGGGATGCTTTTTTTTCAATCGGCGTATTCGGGTTAACGCGGTTGGTCCGATGAGCTTGTTTGTGGCATTCAATTTCAGTTGCAGGCGACCAATTTGCTAATTCATGAATTCACTGTATTGGATAGGTTTCATTTTTACACCATATTAGAAACACTGATAGCATGTAATGCTGGACAGCTCAGATTTTATCAAGCCTCTACAAAGTTACCAATTCACTTTAATAGCATTTAACGAAATGTTTTTTTTTTCATCCTGTATCATAAAATACATCGCTATTTTTTTTTTACGGAAGGAAGCACTGTGCCAAACATTTGCGGTTACCGTATTAATTACCCAAAATCACTTTAAAGTAGGTATTCAAAGAAAATCACAAATATGGCAATTAATGTATCACTAGACACTGGGAAGCTTACCAATGGCAATCGTATAAGTTTTATGTCAACTGCGTATCTGATGATTATAAAAAACAAACAAATAAAAGCTCTTCTCAGCATCTGGCATATCCGAGGATTCGCCAGAAATATAGCGATGTTTTGATGTCGTCACACTCGGGATCGATCCTGCTTAAGCAGACGACGTCCTATAATGAATGAACGTAATTGCAATGCAATTATTTATCAAATTATAAAGAGTTTGGTGTATTTAAACATGACCTTATTTCACACCATTATAAAGGGAAAGTGAAACTGATTCTGATAGCTAAAACCGTTTGATTGTAAATACACAGGAGAAGGGTCAATGATCAATGAAATAAACCCCACTTTCAAATTGAAAAGCCCTCCGAATAATAGCAGGATGGTATTCGTTCCCTCTTGAAACGCCGAACATGCCCCGGTGCAAGCAGCTGAAAATACAATGGCGTCTTATTTTGTTTACAAGTGACTGATTCCTTTATTTTTTTAACGCTGCATTTTTCATCAAAATAATACCATACACGAAGTTAAGAGTGAGGCAATAGACTAACATTAAGACTGACGCTAGTGAAGGAAGAGAAATAAGTGAAGAGGAGATGACAAAATAGGCTCTGAAAAATGTGTAAGATGTTATGGGACATCGCCTGCTTAGACAGGACTGGTCCATGGTGTGTCGTCACATATCTCAGCAGCGTTCGAGGAGCTCTTCAGCTGCTATATCGGGGGCTGTATTTTACAGTTTTATAATTGATAATAATCATTACTTCAAATGTTTCCAAGCGTTGAATTTGGATAACCTTGTTTAATTTATGCCATCTATGCAATAATAAGTATTAAGCCAATATTTAAAATCATTAAAGTTCTACTTTTAAACCAGCAAGATTTAGAGATTAAGATTTACCCCCACACCCCCCCCCCCCCGAAAAAAAGCCAAAACAAAACAAAAACACAAACAAAAGAACACACAAACAACAACAAAACATTAAGAGAGTAACCCCAAGTCAGCAAGTGATACCTTGTATGCATCGGGCTTTCGAATTCTAAGGGAATTCCATCCATAATGGCAAATTGTTCTGAAAGGAAGAGGATAATTCAGACAAGCGGATTGGCGAAAGTTTGAATGAAAGTGGGATAGTGCTAAAAAAGTTATGAATTTTCTGAAGTTGAGATCACTATATATATATATATATATATATATATATATGAATGTCAAATGGGCCGAATCGGTAATGTCACTGTGATGTAGTGGCGTACAACTCCCCCATTTGCTCCAACACGCAGAATGACTAAAATGTCAGTGTCAGACGTGTCGAGCGTGATCCGATGAGGCGAAATCGTCCGATGAAGCTGTATTCACCATCGCACGCCATTTCCGGTCGCAAGTCGAGTCAGTGTGTGCAGATTAGTGTTTTGCGGCTATCGGGCGTGTCCAGTCGACGTCGGATGACAGTTTGTTGAGTGTCCAATGATTAACAGTCATTGCACGCTCATCCGATTTGCAATCTGCGGTCTGCCCGACATGTTCGATAGCCGCCCAGCGCAAATTTAACACTCATCGGAGGAAAAACGATATTTTACACCGTCCGATTACTATCCGTTGTGAAATCGGAAGGTAATAGCTCATTAACTCAACTATCAACCACACTCATTGCATAACAAGTGGTGACATCTGACGGCCAACGGTCTATAAAAGGAGGGTGATCCCAGGGTCAGCCAACACTCGCGCTTGACAGATTTTCATCGGACTTTCATGCTTCAGCGCTTCACCAAGATCCTGCTTTTAGAACGATTTCCGATTTTGGAGAAAAATCCGCCCAGTATCGGGTCAGTGTCCGATCACCTTCCGATTACTAACCGATAAGTAGGATTGGCGTCGGGCAATTGTCGGAAGTCGGGTGAGTGTCAGATCACCCTTGAATAGGCCTACCTTCCAACCGCGAGCAGATGAATCGGACGCGGCCGATGAAAACGGCCGATGAAAACGGCCGATATCGGATGGCTACCAGTCTTTCATCCGATTACCCAGATCAATGTCGGATATTTATCGGATTTGCCAGAAAGAAGAACCCTAAAATACGCTTGTCGGCTCAGATTTTATTGGAACTCATTGGATAGCTGAAAGTTTCGCATTTTGGGGATCAGATGACCCTCCGATGGTCAGTGGAAGGGGGCTATTACGAGACAGCTTGGAGAGTACTCAAATTTAGTGTACGACAGGAGAGCTGACCACCAGTTGCCATGATCGATTCACCAAATTGCATATTTGAGATTTGCCTAGATATAGTGATCTCATTTTACAAACATCCATGACCTTTCTTATTCCTTTTCCGGTTTCTTTCAAACTTTCACCATCATGCTTTTCTCATTTTCTGTTTTCACACAAACCATTTTTATGAAAAGGTCGGATTTCCCTTTAAGATAACTACAATAAAACATATTAACCTCTGGTTCACACCAGGTGGAGAGATCCGTCTTGTCGGTGGTGCTTCATCTTCTGAAGGTCGTGTAGAAATATTCCACGACGGACGATGGGGAACTATCTGTGATGACTTATGGGATTTGATTGATGCCAACGTGGTCTGTCGATCTCTTGGTTTTCCTGGTGCTACTCGCGCTGTTTCAGGAGCTGGCTTTGGAAGAGGCAGTGGACCCATCGTTCTTGATGATGTCGCATGCACTGGAACGGAGTCAAACATCCTTGAATGTCCTAATGGTGGACTTGGATTACACAACTGTCATCATATTGAGGACGCTGGGGTGCGTTGCCAAGGTTTGTTTAACTGAATTTTTATCGCATAAAATCATGGATTGGGTTCAGTCGTGTTGGTGAACCATTATAAAATTTTAAAATATCGTTTTAATGTGTTCAAATAATCTATTATGCTTAATATCATTTAGGATGATATCATTTTTAGAATAATTATGGTCTTCCACGAAACCTCACATTACTGCTGTTATTTTCATATTTGATGTCATGAATGTAAGTTTTTCACATTATCTTTACTTTAAGTACCTGTATTTGGAGTCGATGTAGATTATGTTGTGCATTTTCCTCTCTGCGAAACATGTGAGATGGACAAATATTTCATGCTTCTGCATATCTCGTGGCCAAAAAGTATACTATTAAACTGTTATCCTATTAAATCCTAAACGCTCCGTTTACGAGATGATATACAGGGTTGTTTTTTTTTTGTCTTTCAAATTTATTTTGTGTGCATTCAAATTAACGCAAATATCGCCTTCTGAAGAATTAAATATTTCAAATTAAGAATCCGAGCCTTCAAATTCAACAACTAAGAAAACAAATTCATCTATGTGCATTCAAATTTTCAAATTCGGTCATTCTGTTTCGTTGTTTGTTTCTGTTGGTTATTTTGTGGATTATTTTGTTTCGTTTTTAATCCGCGCATTCTAGTTAACACGGTCGCCCCATGAGCTTGATAACGGCATTATTTAAATATTTAAGGGACCACTTTGCTTATTTTTCGTGCATTCACTTTATTGGATATCGCGTAAACGTGGAAAAATAATGGAATCACAGGGGTCAGTAAATTATATTTTTAGGGGGTTACACGCTTGTATGTCTGATTTTCCTTTGAAGGGTATCACTAACATTACGTTTGTCATCCTATGAAAAGGACGTGTCAAACTCTCAAGTCATCATCATCTGTGATATTTAATTTTTCGACTTTAAAATATTTCCACATGAATCAGAAAACCTTAAAAGTTGATAGCCTTGTTTTTGTTTATTTTTTTAATATATCCCTCACTTTTGATATAAGTGTAGAACATTTGCAATGTTGTTTTATTGCTCTCTTCACAGTTATATTTCGAAAATCGGGAGAATTTGGATACAAATAATTAGGAAAATTATCGTCTTTCACTTTTCCTAATCCATTTGGAGATGTTTGTAATTAACCAATCTTAGTCTTTCGAAGTCGGAAAATATACCAAAACATGACTTGAGATTTAAACACATCCTTACTAAAGGACGGCAAACAACGTTAGTAATACCCTCCAAAGAAAACAGTCTACTTACCCACAAGCGGGTACCCCCTGCGCCCCCCCCCCCCCCCCCCCCCCCACCCAAGTTATAACAGACTGACCACGTGATTCCGTTATTTTTCAAATGTTAAGTCATATCCATTAAAATTTAATACCCGAATGAGCAAACACATCGCCTCCAAAAGAAGCTAAATGCCGGAGCTAGCTCATCGTCCGACCGTATTAAGTTGAATGCGTGGATAAAAAATTGCCCCAACTTGCAAGTTAAAAGTGAATTCGGTTTCTTGATTGTTTAATTTGAATGCTTATGTTCTTAATTTGAATTACGGAAGTCGTCCGAGTGATTCATTCAGGTGAATTTAAATCACGCAAAATGGATTTTGACTGACAAAACGATTAAACTGGACGGTAAAACCTATACTTTTAATTTGAGCTGAACATTAATATAGACTGAAGTCCTCTGTGCATGTGAAAAGAGTATATTGTGTGAAATATGTCGCCAAACGAGGAAATGATATAGTTGGTGTTTTAAAAAGGCCTTGTTGAAATTATTTCCTATTTCCTCAAACATGTGTATATTGGCAAGAGTCCGTGAGAAAAACGAGTCATCTTTCCTTTCTAAAGGCTAAATCGACAAATTGAAGTGAGAATTATCAGTTGGTTTGGTTGTGTGACCACAGTATTAGCAGATAAGGTGGTCCTCTTGAAGCCACCCCTTCTAGCTAGTCGACGGATGGCAAGGTTAGGGTTAGGGTTTCTTTGTAAAGTAACCTTGGCAACTGAAAAAAAATTAAATACGTTAAATCATTATCAATGAACTGGGGATGAATAATTCATTCATTAAGACTTATTTATTTTGGGTGGGAACAGAAAGAGTAGTAAAGATTAACAAATAATATTACGCATTTTCTTAATCATAGAAAGTAAATGGTATATACCAATGAGAGCCTTTGCTACTTAAGCCTTTGTTATTTAGGTTAGATACATATCTAGGTTATATATAACCTAGATATATCTATATATATAGCTTAGGCTAAATATATATCTATATTTAGGTTAGATTATATATTATATTTAGGTTAGATTATGTATTATTAGATTATATATCTAACCTGGACTATGTGATCAATTCTGCTGACAAAGGGGGTGCCATAGTTGTGTGGAGACGTGATTTGTATGTGCAAGAAGCTATGCGCCAGTTGTCTAATGATGAGTTCTACTCCAGACTAGAAGCCGACCCTACTCCTGATCAGCGCGACATCATCTCTAGAACCGTGAAAGAACTCATAAAGGAAGGGCAATTGCCCGCTAATGCTGTCAACCTAATCCAAGATAGCCCTCAATGTGGTACTTTCTATCTCCTGCCCAAGATCCACAAGGTAGATAACCCTGGACGTCTTATTGTCTCCACTATTAACTGTCCGACGGAGCTTATCAGTCATTATTTAGACAACATCATTTCCCTCTAGTCACCAGGCTGCCTACCTATATCAAGGATACCTCAGACGCCATCTGGCTCTCCAAAGATTTTCAGTTTCAGGGAAATGAGCATCAGCGTCTACTCTTCACCATGGACATTGCATCATTATATACCAACATTCCCACAGCGGATGGTCTACGAGCTTTGAAGCATTATCTTGAGGGTTATCCGTGGCAAGGAAGACCAAGCGATGTAACCATCCTGGTGATCACCTTGTCCTCTTTCAGTTTTGCCAACGAGTACTCTGCTCAGAAGAAGGGAGTCTCCATGGGCACCAAGATGGGGCCTGCTTACACATGCCTTTTTGTTGGTCACGTCGAGGAGAATATGCTTCAGAATTATGAACATTCGAAACCAGTTGTTCTCAAGCGGTACATTGATGACTATGTTGGTGTCTTCACCTCTTCACGGGATGATTTAGATCGTTTCATAGAGCACTGCAATGATTACCATCCATTACTTCGCTTCACCCATGAGATTTCTGATGAATGTGTTACGTTTCTGGATGTCTCGGTCAGTATACACAAGGGTGGTCTAGCTACAGATGTACACTACATGCCGACTGACTCACACTCTTTTCTAAGGTATGACTCCTGTCATCCCCTATCCTGCAAGAAGGTGATCCCCTTTTACGAGTTCCTGAGGCTTCGACGGATCTGCAGCACTGACACCCTATTCGAAAGAAGGGTTGATAAGATGGCAGCCTTCTTCACAGACCGAGGTTACCCCGCTAAGATTGTTGAAGAGGCATAAGTTAAGGCCAGCACGATTACCCGGCAGCAAGCACTCACCAAGGGGCCCAACACTTCCACCTCCCGTACCCCTCTGGTCATGACTTACAACAAGACGACGGAGAGCATCGCCCGTGCTGTTCGTGCCAACCTGAACATCCTAAGTTCCGACCAATCTACAGAGAAGATCTTCGGTGTGAATCCTATTATGACTGCATACAGGAGAGATCGCAATCTGAAAAACCATCTGGTCCGCTCCACACTTCCAGCCAATCGAGATATCGCTTCTTCCGGCACCACTAGATGCATGCGACCCAGATGCAAGACCTGCGCCCTTGTCTCTTTGCATGATGTCGTGGGTCCCAAAGGTACATGGCATATTCGAGGGCAGTACACCTGTACTACTAGCAATGTCCTTTACCGATTGACGTCCACTCTCTGTGGCATGGTGAATATCGGCGAGACCAAAAGACGACTGGCAGACAGAGTCACCGAGCACCTGAGGTCTATTCGGCTGAACACCCCTGGGCTCCCGGTTGCTCGTCATTTTAACCTCGCCAGCCACACTTGCAACGACATGAAGGTATGTGTACTACGAACCTGCCTTGAAGAGAGAGAGAGAGAAAGACGATGGAGGAGAAAGTCATCTTCAAGGTTGGGACTTTCCAGCCTCATGGAATCAATATTACATTTCGATCGCTCACAATTAATTATTAATTCCGTGAACTTTACTTGCTCAGTAATTATTCCACTTTGCGCAATTTTCCTTTTATGACGTCTCCTTCTAGATGTACTTTTTGCTTTTACCACTGGTAGTTACACTCTTAGAAATGTTGGGTAAATGCCACTGGGTAAATGGAGATTGGGCATAGGTTGGTTAAATCTTGCTCAACTTTTACATGCATTTACCCAACATTGGTCAAAAATAACAATGAAATTGGTAAAGTTTACCCAAAAGTTGGTCGGACTCAAAAGGACCCTCATGTTGTGTAAAATTTGGGTAAAATTTTGCCCAATATTTCTAAGAGTGTACTAGTACAAGATTTTCATATCTTGTAACTGACATACCAAGGTCAAATAGTTCAACTGTTCAACTATGTGTTAAAAGCTTTATTTTCTATCACATTTCCTCGAGTAGGTAACTAATTTCACCCATGATAATAAAGTTCTGTCACGTGCTACAGCTGGACAGGTACGTCTTGTGGGTGGTACTTCATCATCTGAAGGTCGTGTTGAAATATCCTACAACGGGCAATGGGGAACAATCTGTGATGATGAATGGGATTTGAACGATGCCAACGTGGTCTGTCGATCTCTTGGTTTTCCTGCTGCTACTGAGGTTGTTGCCATGGCTGGATTTGGCGAAGGCACAGGAGAAATTGTCCTTGATGATGTCGGATGCTCTGGGACCGAGCCAAATATTCTGGAATGTCCGAATAATGGACTAGGAGTACACAACTGTGGTCATAATGAAGATGCTGGAGTGCGTTGCCAAATCTTTCAAGGTTTGCTTCACTGATTTCTTTTCACAGAAAATCCAAGCTTTGGAGTAATCGTGTTTGTGAACCATAAGAAGAAAAAAAAAACAGTTCATTTCTAAATTGTTCGAATTATGTGTGTGTTCAATGTCTTTTAAAATAATAACGTTCTTAAAATCCTTTCTTCCACGAGATTCCATATTAAGCCTGGTTTTTATGTTTCATTTTATCAATGAAATCTCTCACTTTCTCTTTGTATTTGATTCCTTCATTTGGATTTGATGTATTTAATCATGTTTTGCCCTGTCCTCTGCGTGACATATGTAAAAATGTATAAATATTTCATCCTTCGTCATTTTTTTTTTGGCAAAAAGTATATTATTTATATTTCCTATATTACTGTTGTCAATATCCAGAATGAACTTTCTTTTTGCTAGATACAACACTTTTAATATGTATTGAAGTCATCTGTGCACACGGAATGAGTATATTGCGAGAAATATGTCATCAAACGAGAAAGGGTATATGAGCTTTTCTGGATTTTTTTAAGCTTTGCGGAAATTATTTTTTATTTCCTCAAATATGTGTATATTATAAATGGGAAATTAATGTAGAAATGGGCATTTATTTCATATCCCTCAACATTAAATTTTAAGTTGCATTTCATTTCGTAAAGTAAGAAATTGCGGGGGGGGGGGGGGGGAGGTTGTTGCGTAATCGAGATGACGTCATATTCAGCGAGCAAGCTGGATCTAAAACTCGCCCCTGCCATTGTATCGCGGGGGTAGCCCAAGCGCGTAATATATCTACCCCACAAAATCTGCTGATTTCTGAAAGCAATCTTCTGGCTAGCCACGAATAACACATGAAATGATGTTTCCTCTTGTAGTAGAAAGGTCACATTTAGTGCTTCTAACCAATACATTTGACATTTTCCGTGAATAATATGATATATAATATTGCGCTAAATGTTTCGCAGTACTATTTCGTTTCCATTGCTTATTAGAACCTTTATATTGCATTGCATATATGAATTATATTCATGATGAGGAGGATGATGGTAATAATGATGTACTTTCTTAAGTATTTAGGCCTTTTATGTTCACAGTAGTACCGTGTAAGTTATGTTATAATGGATTTAAAGGATGGCACTTCCTCTTTCTGTTCATTTTAACATAATACTTTATATGTGACCCGCCGCCTCAAAACCTACAATAAGTCGCACGGACCACAACGTAGCAAACAGCCAAAAATAGTAAATTTGCTTGGATCAGTCGATTTTCTGTTTTTGATAGAAATGGGTAGTTTCATTATCATTCTATCATGTCCCAAGTTTGTGAGTCGTAATTCCACTTAGAAATATGTTTTGGGGGCATTTTAAAATGACTCCTTTTTTTTCACCTGTCGAGCTAATGAATGTTTGGAGAGCTTTTGTAATACTTTCATTCAATGCCAAATTACTACTTTACCTCTAAAGGTATTAAATTGATTTTTGGAGTGAGTAATGAATAGGTCATCTTGGAGCAGAGTGCCAAAATTTAGCCTAATCTGATAATCCCTTCATACCGATTGCTATGGCCATTTGAATACCCAGTTTTACTTGGGCGCACACAGAGAGCGAAGGTTTAGCACTCTTTTGTTCCGAACTTAAAAGGCCATTTTCTCTGAATAGGAGTTATTGATTGCTGGTTACATACTGATTCTAAATGTGATATTCAAAGGCGTTACCATTGGGTAAACTAGGCAAGTGATATACCATTGGAAAGCTGAGAATCTCTACTTTCAGAAAATGTATAAAACAAAAATAATAATTTTGGCGACTTATTGTAGGTTTTGAGGCGTCGGGTCACATATGGGAAACTCATTTCTGACGGATTTTTTTTTAAACAAAACATACCTAATATATGCGCTTTACTTCTTGTTTTTCAGCCGGCATCAATCATGATGTGACTTCTTATCCTCTTACAACCACGGCGACTCCTACTCCTGCTCCAACAACTACGTCATCAATGACCTCAAGTATGTTAACTCATTGGTTGACTATTCAGTGCTCTTTATATCTCCTATGTTTTGAAAGAAAAAATGCAAGGCTTAATATAGCTTTCTTTATTTTGGCTAACAAAAAAGATATATACTAAGGCCTATATAAATATATATATATATATATATATATATATATATATATAATTGTGTAAGGAAATAACATATACAACAGCTTTGGCAAATTCTCGTGGAAATGAATACAAATGTGAAAGAGATGAGAGAATAATGGTTGCGTAGCTTAAATCAAAGTTCCCCAGAGCTGTCCTCCCTTTTTGAATTTTTTGCAAAGGCTGAAAAAATGTCTCCGCCGGGAATCGAAAAAATTCGGGAATGCAAAAATTTCAAAAAGGGAGGACAGCTCTGGGGAACTTTGATTTAAGTTACGCAACCATTATTCTCTCATCTCTTTCACATTTGTATTTAATTCCACGAGAATTTGCCAAAGCTGTTGTATATGTTATTTCCTTACACAATTTTTAATAATAATTATTCTAATGTATACATGTATTCAAAGCATTCACTTGGATCCAGCTGAGGCACTAGCGGCTTGTCTTGTTCAAAAACTCACCTGCCACGGACAAAGGAATTAATTAATAAGGTTGAAGATTTGTCAATCTGTCGGTCAATTGAATCTGGTGTCGCCGAAACCACTAACCCGTGTCCGTGGTCTAGTGGTTAAGGCATTGGCGTTCTAAGCCAACGACCCGGGTTCGATTCCCGGCGGAGACATTTTTTCAGCCTTTGCAAAAATTTCAAAAAGGGAGGACAGCTCTGGGGAACTTTGATTTAAGCTACGCAACCATTATTCTCTCATCTATATATATATATATATATATATACATGTATATATATATATATATATATAATTTAAAGTAAGATAAAGTTCACTCCGAGAATAAAGACATAGTAGATATCCGTAGGTTTGCTTACACAAGCGCTTTCGTTTAATTCTTCAGGTGGAATGATTAACCTGTTAGTTACATGCGTTTATATATCGTACAAGTAGAAGTTACAAACATTTTACAAGTCTTTCAAATCTCCATTGTTAAAGTTAGGAGATCTATTCAATGGACGGATAGATGCTGGTAGATGAAAGATAGAAGAATGAGTTGTGATAGCATGGAGGATGTTGAATAATTTGCCTGGTGAGCGGGGGAAGAAGAATTATTGCATTTGGAGTCAATGGAACAGTGGATTAATGTTTGGCACAGTACACAATAGAGTAGAGTGATTACAATAGCTTAAACCGGGTATAAAACTTGTTTGGTTATTCTGAGATAAAAGAGTATGTAGACTTCGAAATTAAATAGTCTGACGCATTTCTTAAGTTAATATGATACGTAAAGATCCTTGGAGTAAAATACAGTCAATGAACATGGTAAGGATTCTACAACGATTGACTTTTGAATGTATCTACACATAATAGTACATGCAACATTATATAATATAATATACACTGTGTACTATGTGGTAGTTAGAGTAAGGAACAGCAATTCATATAGCGTTCAGTGAAGGTTTAAATTTATTAATGAAATGTTCTTCTTTTAGGCAACGTTTAGTTTTGTCATCATCATTCATTTTATAAAAAGGTGTAATTAAGAAATTGGGTTCTACGGAACGAGCACAACTTTCTATATATATGTTCACTCAATTTTAGTTGTCTATATTCTTTCTGTCTTATTTGTTGACGATGAACCCTTACTCTGCTACGAAGAACATCTCCTGTTTCACCAATATATTGTTCTTTACATCCTTGGCACGTTATACAACAAATCAAGTTTCTTTGTTTGACATGTAAATGGAAATTTAATTAAAAACTCCGTGTTGTTTATTCCAATGTTGATTCTATTTGTCACATCCAAATGGGGGCAGGTTTTGCATCTTTTGTAGCTGCATCTTTTCACCCCACCTTTTGTATTGTTGTTTCGGGAAAATCTGGCTCTGGTTAATATTTGTTTCAGATTAGGGCTTCGTCGTTTGCTTGATATAACTTTTACATTTTCAAATACTGCTTTCAGAGTTTCATCGGTCTTGATGAGAGGCAACGAATCATGAATAATTTGAAACATGTTTGGGTTATTTGGGTTGAATGTGTGGACAAATGGAACTATCTCCTGTTCATTTCTTTCTTTTTTAGACATCAACTCTTGCTTACTGAGTGCATTTCCTTAGAAATACCGGTTGTAATAATTTCCTTAGGGTAATGTCTAATCAAAAGCATATGCTTTAGTTATTCCAACCGTTTCTTTATATATATATATATATATATACACTTTATTTTTATATCTATAAAGCATCATTCGAAAATGAAATTAAGAATGAATCCTCACATCTAAAGCGTATTCTACTAAGAAGAAACTTTTGAATTTGCCCTTTTTCAGTGATAGACGTCTATAGAAGGTCTGCAATGACACATTGGGAATCTGTTAAGTCTGATTGATATCAATTCTACAGCCGTGGTAATAAATTTGAATACTTGCTACAGGTGGAGAGATACGTCTTGTGGGTGGTCCTTCATCTTCTGAAGGTCGTGTTGAAATATCATACAACGGGCGATGGGGAACTATCTGTGATGATGAATGGGGTTTGAACGATGCCAACGTGGTTTGTCGATCGCTTGGTTTTTCTGGTGCTACTGAAGCTGTTTCAAGAGCTGGATTTGGAGAAGGCATTGGACCCATTGTCCTTGATGATGTCGCATGCACTGGAAGTGAGACTAGTATCATGGAATGCCCGCATGGTGGACTTGGAGTACACAACTGTCGCCATACTGAAGACGCTGGTGTTCGCTGTGAAATACGCCAAGGTTTCTATTTTTGACCCCATCACCTTTCTTTTCCTCATTCTTAAATATTTGTTGTTTTGAACCAAAGAGGCTGTACATCTAGACGATAAGGTACTGCACATACTAAATGGTAGAGGAGCTCGCAAGATACGTTACAAGTTGCCACTTTGTGTTTGATTGATCACAACTTCAAAAATTTCATAACTTTCTTGTTTCTTGTCAGATTTTTCTCAAACTTTCACTGATCTGTTGCTTTCATTTTTCTTCTTTTATTTAAATCAACTTAATACCGGGGGAGCGTTTCATCAAGCGTTTTGTCGGTGATTTTTACTGACAAATTTGCTCTCAGCCAATCAGATGCAAGGATTTCAGTAGCTTATAACATTTGTCGGTAAAAGTCGCTGACAAGACGCTTGATGAAACGCTCCCCAGGGTGGACTTCCCCTTTAGTATGTATTGTGAGTAAAATTTTCTAAGAAATATCACCTAGTTGTTCTTGCAGAATCTTTTGTTAATAAAACTATATCTACAAAGAAACCCATCCTTTTTTGTGTTATGCCCCTATTTAGATTCAGTAGAATGTAGGCCTAATCCTTTATTACATGTACATGTATAAGATTTGTCAAACGTCTTTGCCAAATAGATTTATTGTAAAAATATATTGGTTTACTCATTGCACTAGATAAAGAGTATTGAAATCATACCTTTGCACAGGTCTAATGTATACCTTGGTAATAAATTTTCCCCATCAATTTATAGCTCTCTGAATCCCAACACTTGCGGTGCTCTATTTTTTGGCATGCAAATAGAGCACCACAAAGGGAAGGGTACTTCTGGTTTAATTGCACATTCACACTTTTGATGTTAATCATCGTTGACAATATGTTGATAGAACTGTTCATCCTAGCAAAAGTCTTCTTTCTTCCTAATCAAGCAAATAATTTCTTTGAAACTGGTAATGAGGACAAACCATGTTTAAATCTGAAGAAGAATGATCAAAATCATTGAAAATTTGATATCAAAACTCAGCAAAGCAATCACGCATGAAGGCAATTCAAGCGATGCAGACCCAAATAGGCCAGAAGTTGGTGTCCAAGCACAGTACCTTTGCCCCAGATATCAGGAGAGGTAATATGGGTTAATATCGGCTGTAAGGGATAGGAAGAATTAGACCTGACTATTATTATTATGTAAACAACATCGCTAATATATCGCTAATTTACCACATGGGCTGATTAATATCTAGAACAATGCGATTATTCAATAGTAATGATCAACATTTTCTCAATTAACAAATTTTTTTGCCCCCATTTGATTACTGGGTATTTTATTCAAACATGTGCATGTTACTATTTGAAGAACGAGAAGATTCATGCAGAATAGTGCGTATTTGTACGATGAACAAGTACCAGCGTAGATCCAATATTCAAATCAGGGCCTAGTTGCATAAAACTTACCATTAATGGTAACTTTGCTATTAACATCACTCAACAGCCATTCAAAATCAAGTTTTCCATGGGAGTTACCATTGATTGTAAAGTTACCGTTTATGGTATGTTTAATGCAACGGGGCCTTGAAGTACAAATAACACCCAACTTCCACATATGGTCACCTTCAGTTGTGCCGAAAAAGCTTTCACAAATGCATAGCTCCACTAATCTTATTTTATCTTTATCTCTGACAGCATGTCAAGATACAAACCTTAATTACTGTAGCACGCTAGCTGGTCAAGGTGCATGTATATGCGAAGCATTCGGAGATGCCATTTCTTCCATGTGTCAGCCATTTCTCTCATCCTGCCCACGAACATGTGATAGATGTGAGCAACAATTTTCTGGTAAGTCTTTCATTTGAATTTGGTAGTCAAGATAACATTGAAAAAAAAAACGTAGTCGCGCTTAAATCTTATAACTTTTAACACTTTTTTAAACAGATTTCAAAAGATTCCTATGACAAGTATGGTTTTGGTTATTAGTTTAAACTGATTTTCAACTATAATGAGTGTTAATGTAGATATATGAAAATCAAATGCAAAGCGGGAGTGTACATGACATTTACAATAATATACAGAATATGCAAACAATTTGTGCTGAAAACTGCCATATGAACTTTCGGATAAACGAACACTTGTAATATTTTATTTTCGGAATCATAAACCCATTTTAAGTTTCGGTATATCGAACCCTATTTAATTTCTGGAATTTACGAACCTAATTTATTTTCCTATTTATGAACTTTCGGATAAACGAAATTCAGCCTTCGGAATAAAGAAACCGTGGAATTATGAACCTTAGGTGTAATGCAGCAATTGTTCGAATTATAAATCCTTTTACATTCTCAGAATTATGAACCTCCTGTTTTGGGAATGTTGTGTTTCCGAACAGCGAGTGCTCCTCGCTTCAACAAAGCCGGTAGTAATGATATGATTGCAGGGCCTTCATGGGGAACAGTATTTACTACTGATGGGGCTACCATGGGTGAACGAGACATATTATGATGATGATGATGATGATGATGATTATTAGTATCATTATTATTTATGATCATTATTATTACTATTAATAATAATATGCCAAACATTCTGAGGCTGAAATACCATCGTAACATGTCCATAATATGGAAAATCATATAGTAACAGATACGGCTTGTGGCATATCACTTTATTTCACATATTATCTCATAAGGGTGAGACTTCAATTGCTTTAATGTTATCATAATGTTGTTACTGTTTTCCGCCTTTTGATATAAGCCTATATAAGGGAATGTAAAAATCATGATGGATAATGAGAACGTAAATTTTTTTGTATATATTCACCAATGATTTTTTGGTAATATATGTTTTTTTATGAAATCAATACAGTGTAACAATAAATAGCAAAATTCCCCAACCATGGCTTTAAGAAATAAAGATAAGAACAGATTGAAGAATGGTACAGAAATACCCCTCTGGAAATTGTTTTTCAAATAATATCTTACTATGTAAAGGACCGTCTATTTGGAACAAACTACCTCCAAAAAATAAGCAGTGTGCTACATTGAATAGCTTTAAGCACAGTTTAAAACAACCTTTAATGGGGAAAATTTTAATTTAATTTCATCTTAGTTTCGCCTTTTTAGTATTTGATGTGACTGTCAATGCATTATCCATTTGTCTTTATACAATAGTTTTGTATTATGGATCACCCATCTAAAAGTTTTTCATTACTTCTTAATGATCCAACCACTTTATAGTTTCCTATGGTGTGATTTTAAATGTTATTTTCTTTACTTTTTGTACGAGATTTCTGTTGTATTCTTTAACTTTGCATGTTTTTTTTAATGAAAGTGGTGAATAAATTAAATTCCATTGCCCAGGGACAGTTGTCAGGGGGTTATTGTGTTGCTTTCTTTGGGGGTACTTATCGAGGGTAGTATTCGGGGTAATTTTGCTTGGCGTATTTTAGAGGGGTAATTTGTTCGGAAGTGATTATCCACTGGTTTGGGGGAAGTTTTCCATGCATTTTATTTTGTATTGTATCGCATTTAATAATTGATCATGGTAAAAAAAACTGCATTTAGCTAGAAGCTGCTTTTCAGCAAGGCCGTGAACAAAGGTTAACTATCCTAGATCATAGAACAAAAACAGAATATGCCCAATTCAATATACTGATTACGTTCCTAAACACCAAATAATGATTAACTGGTTTATAATCATTAGTAAATGCATTGTCTTTACCCTTAACCTGTCATATCTACTAGCCTGTCAAGATGAAAGGCTTAGCTACTGTACCACATTAGCTAATCAAGGTGCATGTATGTGTGAGGCATTTGGACCCAGCATTGCTCCTCTTTGTCAGCCGTTTCTCTCAAACTGCCCACGAACATGTAATCGATGTGAGCAACAATCTTCTGAGATAGGTAAGTTTTTAATTCACATTTATTATCTATGGAGTCTTTCTGAAGTTTACAGCATTTACCATGTGTATAATTTTAGTTTGTCACATTGTTTTATGCCTTTTTAATGTCTGTGGACGAACTCGAACCGCTTTATAGTCATGGCTTCTCTTTGAGCGGTGACAAAATCGGATGTTGCGATGAGGATTTGCGTGAACTAACTCCTTGATAAAGAGTTCTTTATTTTCTTTATATTCATGTTGTGAAGCTGATGCAGCCGACGTTAGAACCGGCGGACACTCTCCTACAACTACAACAGTATCATCAGTCGCCTCAAGTATGTGTAAAAGAACGTTATTATCATATGCACCTAAAATGATTTGCCACACGGTTGGCCCCTCTATTTTTGCCAGCATGGAAAAAATAAAGTTGTGCCCCCCCCCCCAGCTCTCTCGAAATTATGCATTGGCGATTAAGGCATTTAAGATGTAATGCATCATTTCTAGATTATCATATTATTATCATTTAGACGGGGATGGGGTGAGGGGATCAACACACTAATCACATAGTCACATACTCAGGAGTGGATTGGCCATGGGGAGGTTGTGGCTTTTTTTCCCCCACGGGCCGGTCCATATTTTGGTTGAAAAGGGCCGGTCATACAAAAAGGGTCGGTTGTTTCAAAATTCCAAACTCGGCTTTTAGTCCACACACAAACACACACATACAGAGTTTGATGGCCCCTTGTGCCCCCCCCCCCCCCCCCGGTCTACTCCTATTTTTTTCCACAATTCATACAATTCCAGCAATTCAAATTTATTTATTGATTAAAATCGAAACATTGCTCCAGCGTGACACCGTTAATAGTGGATACCTTTATGCTGATTCCATACAGATGTCAGACTAGTGAACGGACTATCTCCAAGCGAAGGTAATGTGGAGGTGCTCCGTTCAGGAAGGTGGGGTCCAATCTGTGACAGTGGCTGGGATATTAAAGATGGACACATCGCCTGTCAGAGCCTTGGCTTCCATTATGCTCTCGGGATAACGACACAGAATGAATTCTTCTCCACTAACTCACCAATGCAGCTTACCAATGTCCAGTGCACCGGGAATGAATCGAACATACTACAATGTGCGAGCGACGACTTGAGAACAAACCCATGTAGAATGAGTAGATTGAGTAAAAATGCAGGAGTAAGATGCTCATGTGAGTTATATAGAAGATTAAGGCCCCGTCTTCAAACAGTCAAGTACATTAAAACTTAATATTAATGGCAACTCCATTTTAAAGATATAGGTGTTTGTAAGTTTCAATTGGAGATTCAGGATCAGTCGGGATAATCAGAATTTTAGTTTGGAATATATGTACAAATCTTCCACAGCGTTGTAAATTGTGGAAGTTTATTTTTTGTTACTTGACATGCTGAATGAGTTTATTTTATTTTCTTGTATATGTAATGTTTAATATATGTAACGTTTAATGAATAAAATAATAATTCCTTTATTTGTACAAGCACCTTACATTACTAATAACTCTATAAAGCATAATAATAATAATAATAATAATATGTCTTGTTTACCCAGGGTAGCCTCATCAGTATTATATACTTTTCTCCCTGAGGGCCCTGCAATTTATCAATATACTTATTCAAGCCAGATATCAGATAGGGGGTCTTATTTTATTTTATTAGTCTACGAGAAGTGCCCGACCATGCCGACTGTACCAAATAAGTGGATTTTGACATGCTAGAGGTGGGGCCAAAACGAACGTCCCAAACCCCTGAGGAAAAACAAAAGACGGAAAAATGTTACCAAATACGTTCGACCCTCCTTTTTTAGACACATGAGGGCCGTTGGAAATCCCGCCGGTAAACGATATCCTTGGCGTTATTTGAAAGTATAATACAGAATCAGTTGCTGTTTATTATTTTAATTTACCTGCAGAAATATCTCTCTCTCTCTCTTACCTTTTAGATTGTGCAGATATACACGAGCAATGTGACTACTGGGCCCAAAATGGGGCTTGTGAGTCAGACCCGGTAGAAATTCTTTTTCTCTGCCCCAGGGCTTGTAACACGTGCTCTAAACGCAAACCATCCGGTGAGCAAAAAAAAAGAAGAATTGTTTAAAACAATTGAAATAATTTGTATACATAATGTACACTGTAAAACAAATTTGCAGCTTTTTCACGTGGAATTTTCTGGCAGTCAGGATGCCGGGAATGCCCGTTTTTCCACAATACATGTAAAAAATAACAGGTTCCCGTTTTAGGGCTGAACAGAAGAAACTTTAATTTCTAACAGGAGAATCTCAGTGTCGAGACACAAGGTGCACTCGTCAGATATTTCAAAAGGACTCGTCGATTTGTAATTGGTTGCCAAGAGGGCAACCGTGATAGTAAGGTGTAACCAAATAAAGAGAACGGAATCGAAGTGAATCGGATAGGATTTATGTTGTGACCATTGAATGTTAATGTGTACAATCATACTGCATAATTTGTTTTTTATAAGCTACTCAAAGATGAAGCACTTAGTTATATACTAACTCTAACTATAGGTATAGGTGCACTTTTCTTGTCATTCCGCTTAATTGAAAGGCCCTTTAATGTCAGTATACTCAACTAAAAAAAAAACAAAAAAATCTGTGTACGTATTTATTTTGCTTTTATATATATATTCGGATTTTCTAATCAGGTTCTATGAGGAATCAGAAAGAGCGCCCCCTGCTCACGTTTGAGAGACATAGGGAATACTTGTATTCCTAAGACGCCCTCGAAATGCACCTCGAGCGGGCTTGTCAGGATAACGTTGTAAAATCAGGGCAGGAGTGGCGGTCCTGCGTGGTATCCTGGAATCTGTACCTTTCTAACTAAAAGTTAGACCCACGGATCAACACATAAAGTATAAGGGAAAAGAGCAATTTAGTAAGGCAACAATAGTCAAAATTGACTAGTTTACCTATTTTAAAACAACAACAACAACAACATATGTAAATGAAAACAGAACCATGGAAAACGATTTGTAATTTGAGGGTAACTTGTTAAATATGAGAAAAATTTTTATGTCGAGCGATTGTAAATATATGCTGATTCTCGGTAAACCAACAAACTTGATGTTGTTTTACAGGAAAAGGACTGTAAAATTGCAAAAACCTGTAATTTCAAGGGCCCAAAAACCTGCAGTTTTACAATGATTTTTTTTTACTGTTTAATTTCCTTGTTCGATTAATATTTTGTAAGTTTATTTCCCCTGCTATTACCCTCATTTACATAACAAAATAATGTGTATAAATATTATTCGATTATTATTTATACGGCTTTTTACTGTTTTATTTAAAAATTCTTAAAATACGTTTCGGAGGGTTTTCATTTTAACGCCCAAAATATTTTTTATAAAGATTTTCACCCCTTTCCTTTAAACTTCTACAATTTATTTTTAATGTGCAACCCTTTGCATAGACCTCAAATGTATGTTCGAAAGTAATAATGAACATGTCTTCGAGTGGTTTAATAACTTGATTGGAGATGGAAAGATCTTGGGTTCGAGCCCCGGCACGGCATCTAAGTCCTTTTTCCAAGATATTAATCAACATTTGCCTTTTAATCCGCCTTGAGAATTTTAGTCTGGCAGGATGACGAAAGCCATTGTGATCGTAATAGTCATATGCCCTAATACGATGGCTATGTAGTAGGAATACTCCCCGTTGAGAGGGGAGCTGGTGCACACATAGTATGCGTGAAAGACTCCATTGACTACAGAAGTGATAACGTCTATGAAGTGTTCGCGTGAATAATTCGTATCAATCTCTCTATCAATCCCGATCTTTTCTTTAACCCAAAATAATTATATTTTATCAATAAACGAGCCTATGTTTATCTCTTTAGATATGAGTCCTTCACCACGAGATGCGTGCGTCATGGGGCATTGCTACACGAATTCACTAAATGGTAAGATAGTCATTAAATTAAACATGAGTTTTGAGCTCCTTCTTTTCTCCACATTAAGTGTGATTTCCAATGTTCTTCCTTCCATTGTTTGTTAATCAGTAATAAATTAACAATGGAATTACTAGGATGAATATGTTTTCATAATACTTAGAAACAGCCTGACTGTAAGTAGCAAATAAATCTGTCTTTGATTTGTTTATAGAAAAACAAAAGTTGCTCAAAAGTTAGTGAACCCCACCACAAAATGCACATATTCACGCAGTGTTCAAGTTCTGGATGTTTTATTTTGAAATTATATGATAAAACATTTATATTTCCATAGTGTTCTCTTCCACAGTCAGACAAAGTATCTGTTACAACTCTCTGTCTCCAAATAAAATCCAATATCCTTGAAATAGTCCGTGCAAAAGTATGTGAACCCTCATATATCACTAGTACTTAGTGTGTCCTTCCTTGTCTTCAATGACTGCGAGTAAGCGTTTCCTGTAACTGGAGACCAGATCATGGCATCTTTTAGGAGAGATCTTGGACCACTCTTCATCGCAAATGTTCCGCAACTCATTCAGATTCGATGGTCTTCTCTTGTGGATGGCACGTTTCAGATCAATCATGAGCATCTCTATGGGATTCAGATCTGGGCTCTGACTGGGCCATTCCAAAACAGTGATTTTCTTTCTCTGAAACAAGGATTGAGTTGATTTGATTTTGTGTTTTGGATCATTATCTTGCTGCATAATCCACCCTTATAAAAAAAAAAATACCATGGTAATACTACGTATTTCATGGTATTACCGCCATAATACCACGAAAACATGGTAAATCCGTGGTACACATCGTATTGCCACAGTATTACTACGAAAAACATTGTATATTCATGGTACATTCATAGTATTTTCATCTTGACAATGGGTAACGCGGTAAATTCATGGTACTTTCACAGTAATACCGTCCCAATTTACCACGATATTACCATGGTATTACCATGGTACTTTTTTGGTAAAGGGCATCCACATCCAAGCTTCAAGTCCTTGGCAGATGGGGTTAGGTTTTCATCCAGTATGGCTTGATAGGCTTCAGAGTTCATTGTTCCATTGATTTGGGCAATCCTCCCAGTTCCCGAAGCTGGAAAGCATCCCCACACAAAAATGCTCCCGCCCCCATGCTTCACTGTAGGCACCAAGTTCTTCTCTTAAAAAGCTGCATTGCGTTTCCTCCAAACATATCGCTTGTCGTTTTCGCCAAAGAGCTATATTCTGGTTTCGTCAGTCCACAGAACTTTCTTCCAGTAGTCAAAAGGCTTGTCTAAGTGGGTTCTTGCAAACTTCAGTCGCGCATCTTTATGCTGCTTCTTCAGCAGGGTTTTTTTTTCTTGCCACCCTGCCATGGAGGCCAGACTGGTTAAGACGTCTGCGGATAGTTGATCTGTGAACACGAACCCCTGACTGCTCCAGGTTTATTTGGAGTTCCCTTGAAGTGATCCTGGGACTTTCGGAAGCCTCTGCAAGCAGTTTTCTAGTTGCTCTATCTGATATTTTCCTGGGGCGGCCACTCCGAGGCAAGCAGGCCGTTGTTTTGAGGGCTTTCCATTTGTAGACAATCTGGCGCACTGTTGAAACATGAAGTCCAAACTGTTTAGAACTGTTTAGAAATGTTTAGAAATGGTTTTGTAACCATCTCCACGCTTGTGGAATGCAATAACACGCTCTTTCATTGTCAAGATGAAAATACTATGAATGTAGACAATCTGGCGCACTGTTGAAACATGAAGTCCAAACTGTTTAGAACTGTTTAGAAATGTTTAGAAATGGTTTTGTAACCATCTCCACGCTTGTGGAATGCAATAACACGCTCTTTCAGATCTTCAGAGAGTTGCTTCGAGCAAGGCATTTTCAATCGGACTATTCTTGATGTTTCCAGTGAACCCAAAAGTTTCATGTAGGACTGCACATGAACTTGGAAGACTGGGAAAAGGAAGGAGAGCAAATACAATGCAGATGGTGTGGAAATTTTCTGGCAATTCCTTTCATTATCATTAGATGACAAAATAGATCTTGTAACAAGTGTGTTTGGAATTTTCTTTGGATATTTTACATTTCTCCTATGTATCTTATAATCGGGTTCACATACTTTTGCACAGGCTCTTTGCATGTTTTCTGCATTTCATTTGTAGACAACCAACACTACAAAGCTCAGCCAGTGCTGAGCAAAAGAACATTAAGAATGTAAAAGTTTTATCACCAAGCTTCACAATTAAACATCCAGAACTTGAACACTTAATGAATATGTACATTTTCTGGTGGGGTTCACTAACTTTTGAGCACCACTGTATATCAGATAGAGACAAACTGAAAAGGGTTAAATAATATATAATGGTCATTTAATAGTTCCCTCATGTCCATGAATCCGTATAGAAATCAATTCTTTTAAATGCTTCCATATGAAATCCTTTTGTATTTAACAATAAGACCGTAGTGCTGTATTTTGGTTCAAGATGTCTTTTCTTTGCCCAGCCTGCAAGTAAGCAGGTTTTGTCTTGGTCTGTTATTTATGCTATATTGTGCAAGTATAATAATATTATAATAATAGGTAAATTTTATATAGCGCATTTCATAACCGAAGGTTATATCAATGCGCTTTACAAAGGAGATATAATAAATAAAGTGATGTTTTAACGCACTTACGCAATTAGCTCTCATATGACATTTCAAACTCGTAAGATCTTAATTCCCTTTGATCCATGAGACATTGCATTATTAGATTCAAAACTATTAGTATATTCAGGATTGTATGTTATAGAAGCATGTGATAGTTGCATGGATATAATTCATAGGGAAAATATTTTTCAAGAGGAGATATAATGATGTCCTTTTAACATCCAAGGCTCGTATTATTAAATTCATCTTCCAGAAACAAGATGTATTCCAGCGGTTGAGCTGTGCATTTCGTTGGATTGGTTTGGAGGTAAGGCTTTTAAAACATTGGACGATCTGGGGCAAGTTGCACAAAGAGTTGCTTTTAAACGCAACACTTAAAACCGAACGCAAGTCTTTAATGCGCTCTTCTGATTGAGAGAAAATAAAGTTGCGTTTGATTTTCCTGAGTTGCGTTCAAACGCAAGTTTTATGCAACCGGTCCCTGGACTTTATTATAATAATGTACATATACATGTATAATGACCCGACGGATGGTAAACCACTTCCTAATTAATACATGATACAAATGACCCTGAAATGACCCCCCCCCCCCCCCCCCCCCACGCATGCGCATCTGTGTAAGTTCATAATTCCCAACATTCGTTGCATTACTACGAATGTACGTTATTCCGGGTTGGTTTATCCGAATAACTTATCTACATTTCCTACAAGAATACTAGATTTAGTACCAAGGAGTGTTCATTGTTTTTAATTTTTTTTCAGATCTCCGAAGATATTTAAAATCGGATTCATTATTTCGAGTGCTCGTAATTCAGAAAAAAAATGAGGTAGGTTTTGTCAAATATTTGGAATTACGAACCTTCGGAATTATCAGTCCTTCTTCTTTTTCGGAATTACGGACCCGATTTCATTTTCGGAACTACGAACCCTTATTCATATTGGCAACTATGAACCTTCGAAAAAAACCTGGCATGTAACCGCTGTGACATACCCGGATATCGATAAACAGGAGGCCTCATCTGACTCTTTATACCATTTTATATATATATACACCACTAACTGGATTGCATTTTGTGTCTCATTTCATTTTTCTTCACAGAAATTCTCTGTATCCCAACACCCAACCTCCCAAGGGAATCATTTTTGAAATGCATGTAAGTCAAATAGTCCATCACACTTAAATTATATATATATATATATATATATATATATATACTCAAATTAGCTTTAGTCCATAGGTTACGTGTTGAGATGAAAATCATCCGAATATGAGCGTAAAACACCCCCTTCTGTACATACCATAATCATTGTAAGGTATCATCCTTTACTAAGTTGATTTCCCAGATAATGAATGGCTTCTAAATTTGCCATTTATCGAAATGAAGTTCATTGGTAATGTATGCCATCACATAGTCAGTTTTTTTTTTCTCAGGGGCGGACAGGTAACGAAATCCAGTTTCCGGTTGGGGACTTTGGGGACCCTCCAATGAAACACGCTCTCAAACCACAAATCGACCAGCCGAGAATATCGAGCTGCCCGTTAGAAAAAACAAACTCTCCAGACTCCCCATGGCCACTCTGCCGCTGGGTTTTCTATTTATTTATTTTTTTTTTTATTCAAGGAGTTTCGCTGAGCGAAGATCAACTGACATGAGAGGGTTTGCTATTGTAGACGAGATAGCCCGTAAAGCGAGGATTCTGAAACATAGAAGATATGTCACAGTGGACCAGAACATCGAAGGGATTCTGGAAAAATTTCGAATGATAACACCTCTCTTTGACCGTAGGATGACGCTGTTTAACGACGACCAAATACATGGAAGGCAGAGATCAGTCACATTCATGTATGAAATCTACTTGATTTTCTATTGGTTTAAAGAATGCGTCGTGGTAGCACGCTTTGCGCTATTCTATGGTAGGATTCCAAAATGCGTACGCCGCGCGCTCCGTCCAAAATACGCGATTGTTCCAACGTTATTTGAGGATTGCGCGCGAACCAGGCTGGTATAACGAATACACGACCAGTGACAGAAAGCTGTGAGCTTCAAACGAACGTATCAAAATGCCATCATTTTCAAGTATTGGACAACATTGCAAGTGTAGACGTTAAGAAACAGTAAAGCGCAGCGGCCGCTCGTGCCATACTCGATGTTGCTGTATAAAATGCACACATTTCAGAAGTATTGAATTGTGTTATGTGGACGTGTAGTACTGATTCCGGTTTGCCCGATAATTTTCACCGAGGCCGGTGTAGCGGCAGATACGGGGATCGGCAGATACCGTTCTAAAAACGGCCAAGAACACTATCTGCCGGCGGATCATGTTCCAACCCCGGCAGATACCGTACCTAGACATAACAAATAATGTATGCAAACTGGATTCCAAGTATTATATTCCATTCATTAATAACAGGTTAATGGAATACCTCGTTACTAGCAGGGGCGTATCCAGGATTTCCCAATAGGGGGGGGGGGGGGGCGCCAGGCATTATTGATTGCCGTCCTGGGGGAGAGGTCTAAGGGGAAAAATTTTGGAAAAATTTTGCTTCTGAAGAAGGGCTGAGATGCAAAATAATCCTATATGTGTCCAATTTTGAAGCCTATTTAATGAACAACTTTCTTTTTTTTTTTGCTAGTTTTTCGCTCCCGGCCCCTGGATACGCCACTGACTAGGTCCCCAGGAAAGAAACATCCATAAAATTGAATCACTTAGTAAACAGGTCGATTAGGCACGAGAGTGTCTCGTACAAATCTGCCAATATACAATAACACCTTATCTGCAGCGCCGTGGAAGCAAATCTACAAACGTCAAACCCGGCAGATATGGTTCCGAGGTAGAACGATATCTGCCGGCGGATACGGTATCTGCCGGAGAACCGTATGTGCCGCTACACCGGCCTCGTAACTGACTGTCGTGGTACTGGCCTGACAGAGTCATTGAACGTTGCGAGAAGTTCCTTCTGAACGTTAAAAGAGGGGATAAATTACATTACTACGTCGTAAATATCATAAAAGACAAGTATTCATACTGAAAGTATATCTATATGACTTAATAATGCTCAATATACCTGTTTACTATTACATGCTTACAGGATGCGGTAGTGGATGCCCGAATATCATCAATTTAATATTATGGCGAGGGGGGGGGGGTGGCGCCTTTTGAGAGAATATCCTTTTTTCTAAGTTCTTGCGAGCGAAGAGCGCAGCGAGTAAGCAAAAAGTTTGACATTTTATAGTGAAAATGACAAAAAATAACATTCTGGCACGTCACTACCACGCTGCCCGTGCATGAGGTAATGGTTGCCCGAATATCTGTAATTAAAAAAAAAACGATAGTGGGATGCAGCGTTAAGAAACAGGCATTTCCTGTTAATGAAACGTTAAATAAAAGCAAAAACTTTAATCACTTTTGAAATTTATTGGAATTTTATCGACTATACTCTTCACCCTTTTACTCATAGTTATGCATGTAGTTCCCATTTAAATGTGCATGTATCTACTTTCTCTTTATAGAATATCTTGTTGTTTTTAAAAATTTAACCCTTCTCTCATTTTTATCATTCGCTTTATAGTTATTTCTTTCTTCTCGGATCCCAACCGATCCTCCCTGTCAATCGCCAACCGACTGTGTAGGCCTTTTTCGACGGATCAGGACACGTAATTCCTGTTCTAAAATTTGACAAGTTTACAACTTTTTTGACTACTGTTCATGTCACTTAGGAAATCTCCTGTAAACTCCGCGAGTTATTTCAGTTTCATTGTTGTTCCCTTTTTCTGAGGAGAGTTTCAAGTATCATTCAAATGATGTTGAAGAAATTATTGACTGCTTAGTTATGGTCCATTGAATTTATCACGAGTACGTAAAGACGAAAAAAGAATCAACTAAATTAACTTGAATTGCTTGTAATCCATTTGTTTTTCTCTCTATGTGAAGGATTCTTTGGAGATATTGGATATTTCATATTGCTGATGGTGCCTTCGCGGGATTGAGGAATCTACGTTTACTGTAAGAATTATTTTACAGATTCTTTATCGGACAGATTATAAACATTTAATTCTATACAATATTGAGATTACATGTAAATCGTATCGTTATCTTTCTTTTCGTCATGAGACGAACTTCGAAGGAAGTAATGTCATTTACCATAATAGTAGTGTTTATAATAGCAGCATTACATGTATTAGTTGTTCTAGAAGAAGGGATGGTGGTAGTAGTAGTAGTAGTAGCAGCAGTAGCAGTAGGAGGAGGAGGAGGAGTAGTAGTAGCAGTGGTAGTAGTAGTAGCAGTGGTAGTAGTAGTAGCAGTGGTAGTAGTAGCAGTGGTGGTAGTAGTAGTAGTAGTAGTAGTAGTAGTAGTAGTAGTAGTAGTAGTAGTAGTAGTAGTAGTAGTAGTGGTGGTAGTAGTAGTAGTAGTAGTAGTAGCAGTGGTGGTAGTAGTAGTAGTAGTAGTAGCAGTGGTAGTAGTAGTAGTAGTAGTAGTAGTATTAGTAGTAGTAGTAGTAGTAGTAGTAGCAGTGGTAGTAGTAGTAGTAGTAGTAGTAGTAGTGGTGGTAGTAGTAGTAGTAGTAGTAGCAGTGGTAGTAGTAGTAGTAGTAGTAGTAGTAGTAGTAGTAGTAGTAGTAGCAGTGTAGTAGTAGTAGTAGTAGTAGTAGCAGTGGTGGTAGTAGTAGTAGTAGCAGTGGTAGTAGTAGTAGTAGTAGTAGTAGTAGTAGTGGTGGTAGTAGTAGTAGCAGCAGTAGTAGTAGCAGTGGTAGTAGTAGTAGTAGTAGTAGTAGTAGTAGTAGTAGTAGTAGTAGTAGTAGTAGACTACTAGTAGAGTAGTAGTAGAGAATCTCTTTGCACTATCAAAATTTGTTAGATAAGAAATAAAAGTAGCGAATGGACCACCATGTTGCCCCAATATGTTTCTGGTGTTGCCCAAATATGGGTAACTTTAAAATTCTCTGCGGATTGTAGCCTATCCCCCCAAATCCCAAGCTTTGTACGCCTTTGCATCAGTGTAATTAGAATATTTTCTCACAACTATCGGTTACTTTTCTAATTTTTGATGATGCTGAACAAATGAAACGCTTTCTATTATTTTATATAGAATACTTGGTATAAATCCGCTGGAGAAAATCACTAGAAGAGCCTTTGAAGGACTGAGTAGTTTAATATACCTGTAAGTATTCAGCTTTTGTAATCAACGTGGAAACGAAACACTATCTCTCAGTGAAAGGAAATTTTAAAAAGTTGAATCACTGAGTCACTTTTGCTTTTCACAACTCATATTTTAAGATTACGGTTGATCTTATTTGCGTATGGGTGTGTGTAGGTGTACATGTATACGCATTCAAAGCGATGACATCGAACAAAGAGAAAAATGGGTGATCGGTAGTAATTCAATAGGTCATCGGTTGTCAACAATTGGTGAGGTTTATTCCGTCAATGAATCTTGTGACGCAATTCAATAGTGGAGTCATCGGTTGAAATTCGAACAATAGAAAACATAGATGGGTGCGTGTGTGTTTGTGAATCAGTGGTAGTTTTAATTACAGGTTATATAATTTATTAATAGAAATGGATAAGGGAATGACCTACGATGACAATATAAAGAGAATAAAGAATTGTACGTAGGTTACGAGCACATGTTACTGAAATAAGCTAACGTTCATCGTCAGAGCGCTCAGATTTCTTTGTGCATATGTCGTTATGTTTGTTGGTTTTTTTTTTTCCATTTGCAGACACCTTGGGCACAACAGACTATCCACTCTGGAACTGGGTAGTTTCTCGGATTTAAGTAACTTACTCTTTCTGTAAGTGAAAATACCAAACAGTCTCGAAATCTTTAATTTGTTTCACTCTAAACCTTTCATGATAGCATTCTTCAGTGCACAGTGTGCCAGAATGAACTCAAATGCGCCAAAATTTGTGTCTGATATATATCAGACATCGCTTGTATTTTGGTTGCAGAAGGCGCTTTTTCAATAGGAAGTGACATGATGTACAAGCCACGCATGGCTCAAATTTCTGCATAAAAACTGTGAACACAGGGTATGAAATTAGATTTAACTTGAAGATTAGCAAAAAGGATAATCCAAATTGGGTATCAATGTAAAGCTTACATCTTGGAACTTTTGTTTCTATAATCTTTTAAGCGGAAATCGGCAGCAATGTTAATATTTTTCGTGTATTAAAAAAATCGTATTCTTCGGACGGTTTAGCAAGTTTATCACAAAATAACTTATTAATACTAATAAGTTTTCGAAATAGAACTCATTGATAGTTTTAATTGACTTATTAGATTTCAGATTTAGACTTTATTTAATTTCATTTGTTAAAGCACAAAAGAATAACTATTGTGCAATTAATATAGTATAAAAATAATTGAAAACGAAACTAAGTGCAGAAACATTTTCCATTATTACAAGCAAAATAGGATCATTAACGTTTGAGTTATAAGGAAGAATTAACAGTAAAGACTACATTACGAAATTGTTAGAAATTGAGAATGAAAACAGAGACCAGCAATTAGAAATAACCATGAGCAACAACAGACGGATACCTTAAGTTTTTCCAAAATGTGAAAATCATGCATTTTTATGCATATTTGCCGTGAAAAGGAACGATTTTTCAGGTTTTAAGAGAAAGATTAAGACCATTAAAATAAACTCCAAAGAGAAATACTTCTCAGAAATATTTTCTTCCATTAGGACAATGAAAAAAAAATCACAATCACAATCACCATATTCCTACTTTGGCGCACTTTGGTTTGAGCGAAAGTGTAAAGGCGATAGTATGTGGGCATACTTGTAGTCGGGGGACATGGGGCGTGGTTTTGCCTCTCTTTCCTCACTTCAGAACATTCTGACCTAAATACATCTGTAACGCAGGTAACAAAACCTTCCATTTGTCTCCTGATAATGTTTGAACTAAATGTATTGTAATACTTCCCTCTGAGCCTTTGAATAATTCAACGTGTAAAGATTACATTGTATCATTATCGTGCAATGGAATGTAGGTGTGTAAGTAAAATACATGTACTGGCAATTTAAATCAATGGAAGATTGAGTTCTGGTAAAGGTGAGGAATAGTTTGAGAGCTTTCTCATTCTTTCTACTTTACTTTGAGGGAATGTGGAACAAAAATGTCCCCTGTATAGGATTGTTCTTCAAATGCCCTCTTATTCGAAATAAGATGAGAAACCGCGGAGAGTTTTGACCAAACATTCTTGTGTCGGACGGTGTCTTTGTGTCGTGCATTTGGTTTTCAGCTATAGCCCTACCATGCCTACTGAGTCAATTTCTCATATTTTCGATGATCATAGAACATCACAGTACACAGTATTCTAATGTACTACATAATCAAACTTTCTTAATTGCATCTATGGTTTTGTAGCACTATCTGTAGGCCACTTTCACTGCTTGACTTGTAAATAACTAGGTTCTATGGTTGTCGTGTCACTATTTGTACGTGTATAACTTCTATATAACGTTTTGAATTGTTATTATATGTTTGTTAGCACTGTTTATCTACTATGGTTCATTGTGTATACATGTAGTTTATCTCATTTTATATTAATGTACACCTTGAAATATGTTCATGATTTGATTGTACTCTCGTACCCCGAAAGGAGGTGGGAAGAGTTAACAAATCAACTCAATTAAACACTTCCATGCAGTTTGTATCTCAGTGAAATCGGTTCACCAGAACTCAACTTTACATTTAAGCTGAGCTTTGTAAACTAGAATAATAAGAGAAATATACTCAGATACATTAGCGTAGCCGGGGGGACAGACTGCCATCCTGACAGCTTTTGACCAAAAATATTATGCTCCCCCCCCCCCCCCCCCCCTTAGAACTGATAATTTTTTTTTTTTTTTTTTTTTTTGCTGACGAGAAGGAAAAAATACGAATTTCCCTCCTAGCAGTTCCCCAAGGTTCACAACCCTGCATTTGTACCCCCCCCCCCCCCCTTGGCTGGCTACGCCACTGCTCAGATAAAAGGACGATAGTGAATATTTGCTGTTTTCATTTTAATATAAATTCATGACCTACGGCCTTGTAAAACCGTTTTCGTAACTCTACAATCAATTTGAAAAATCGCCATTGCTTCCATTTCAGGGATTTTAAAGACAACCACCTGGCGGAACTTGAACCTGGGGTATTTTCTGGTTTGAGGAACCTGGTACAATTGTAAGTGGATAGCTTTAGTCGTTATACTTAAGAAATGGTTAGGAAAAATACACTCTAAAAAACAACATGGGAAAATTTTAGTCAATACCGGGCTAAAAAGGAAAATGCATGTTTTCTTGGGTAAAATGTGACCCAATCTTGGGTGAGATCTACGCTGTAAAAACAATTGCCGTATTTCCACAGTACATAGACCGCGGTTTAAATATGAGAAAATGGTTTTTAACAGTGTTTTATGTCGGGCAATTATATGCAGATTTACGGTAAACCAACAAAGTTGCTGTTGTTTTACAGGAAAAACTGTTAATTTGAAATAAAGGCAATAACTTGTAATTTCAAGGGCAAAACAACCGGTCGTTTTACAGTTAATTTTTACAGTGTGCCCAATCTTTGAAGCCAAAATTTGAGGCGTGTTTTATCTGATGAATGTACATTTCGGTTAGATTTTGTTTTTCCGATGGTTCATATTTCCGACGTTTTGCTTTTCAGAAGGTTCGTATTTTCGAAGGTTCGTTACTCCGACGGTCCGTAAATACCGAGAATAAAATAGGGTTCATATTTCGGAATTATGAACCTGCAGAATAACCTTCGGAGTAATGCATCAAATGTTCGGAATTGTGGGAAATTCGTGTTTCGGAATTACTAACCCTCGGAATTATGAACCTTCGGAAAAACGATTAGCCCCCCCCCCCCCCCCCCCCCCCCACACACACACACACACTTACACAAATATTCCATCTACTTAATGGTTGTGATACAAATTTCTACTGATTTGTTATTTCAGAGAGCAAATTAAGGTTTGAGGCTCGTTATGAAATTACTCATTAGGTATTCGTGATCCTAAATGGTACACTATAAAAACTGAAGTGCTACTTTTTCGGAGCATGTATAGTGACTGCACCTGAAATGCTGTTTTAGCACTTGTAGTGTGCTAATTTACCAGCAAAAAAAATGTGACCGTGGCGAGCCTCAAACCAGGTTCCGCTGATTGAGAGGCGCTGACGTTACCGATAGACTAACGAATGCTTCTTGCAATCCAGTTTAGTCATGGGAGTCAAGTAGATAACATGAACTATGTGATGTTGTAAATTCACTATGTAACAATAATGATCTGCTCTAAATCGTAAGATGTGAGTTAGTCTAGCGGTAATGCCAGCAATTCTCGATCAGCGGACCCTGGTTCGAGGCTCCCCCAAATCACGATTTTTTTAATGAATGTTTAGCAGTTTAAGGAGCCGGTCCAGCTCCCGTGAAAGTGCTGTGTGCATTCCAATAGCACTCTGAGTGCAGTCCCTATGCATGCCCTCAAAAAGTGCTAAATTCAGCCGTCCTGGTGCTGAAAACAGCACTTAAGTTTTTAGAGTGTACACTGACCCGTCGAATGAGAGAAAAAAGGTTTTAAAACATTTCCCCTGAATGGGTCTCCCTTTCACTTTTTATGTCCAGATTTATAAAAAAAAATTGTTTCTTGATTTGCTTTCCTTTAAATGTTCTCCTCTGTAAAATAATTATGATCTGTCTCTTACAGAACTATCTATGACAATGAGCTTCGAAGGATAAAAAATGGGACTTTCAACGAACTGGAGAAATTGCAGTTTCTGTAAGTCTATAAGTTTTTAACACAAATACAGGTCAAATTTATGCACCCATAATGGTATTATGGAAGCCCCTTTGAATTCAGGTTTAATTGTAAGTGCTGAAAGTTTAACGAGATTTTGCGCTTAAACCACTATAGCCTAACAACTAAGAAACTTTAAGATAAAGTTGAGTTCTGGTCATGCGATTACATTTGGAAAGAAACAGTCTCAAAGGAATTAGGAAAGGTTGCTTATGTCTACATAAGAATTGGTGTTTACTGTGAGGTTCTGGAATCATCAAAATAATAAGAAATTGACCCATTCTCGCTGAAAAGCACATGCACTGCACACATAAGTGGGTATATGGGACTGCACACACAATGTGAATGAATGTTCTGCCCGAATATTTCAGCTATTTCTAGTCATATTTCGGCTATTTCGGCTATTTCTAGTCATATTTCGAATAAGCGGGCATTTGAAGAAAAATCCTTTCCAGGGGACTTTTCCATTGGCATAAAAGGAATGAGAAAGCTCATTATTTTTTTCACCTTTCCCAGAACTCAAGCTTCCCTTTAAATCTAAACTTTGTAAACCATACGTCCAATCTTCGTCTGTAGAAGGTTTTTTTTGCAATATGTTCATTCATAAACTGCTGAATTCGCTCATTCCCATTGGCTACCCGACTTTTGTAGACAATGTTTTAAAGCCACATTGTAGTGGGTTATCATGGGGAATTAGACAGCATTCTGGTGTTTAACGTTATAACAGGTATTGTCAGTCACCGAGAGTGGACTTCACTCAAAGACAGGCAGTTCTTATTTAATACATTGTGCGCTCCTCATATTACAGTGTTAGGAAATGTCATCATAAATATACCCAGCTGGAGTAATTTTATGGTGGGACGGACCCACGGTCAGACCCATCTCCCTGGTTTCGCTGCCTGCCTGCTAGACCTCACACACATTAGTCATTCAACCAAAATCTAGTATCAGCGATTTATGATGCAATACACATGGATTTAAGAAGGTAAAAAAATAGTGTGTGACATTATTAGTTCGATTATATCCGATTACCGTTTAATAGAAATAGACTTTCATACCTTCCTATAGGGATTATGATAATCATTTATCCCTGTCACTACTCTTTCCAGGTTTCTTCAAAACAACAATATTAGCGAGATCCAAGAGGGTGCATTCTCTGATCTAACATCCCTCCTAACCCTGTAAGTTCATATTTTTAATGCAAGAATTTTTGCTCTCTTATGGGGAAATTATTTTGTCTTGATACGTATCTTAAAGTTTATCTGATAATTGTTTTCTTTGAATGCTTGAAGCTTTTGTCCATACTCGTAGTTTCGAGTAAAAAAAAGGGAAGAGCTGCATGATTATTGGGTATAGTGTTTAAAGACCCCTTTTGAGTCTACTTTAATTGGTTTTCCACCTGGGGAACTGTTTCAACCCAATACCCTTAGTGTGATTTATGAAACGGAACTACAGCTTTATACAGTATAGATATCTAAGATACAGTTGGCATAATCACTTTTCAAAAATTATTATTATCTTCTTATTATCATTCTTGTTTCGTATTTTTTGTTTGATTCTTACTTTGTGATAAACCTAAATACGATACACCTTTGTCGAGTAAACATTTTTAGGTCCCTTAATTATTACACGTAGAGTTGTAGCTAAAAATCATAAGGGCAATTATATACTCTTTGCCATGCCATTTTTTTTTTCATTTAAAGGAATTTATCACAGAACTCCATCCAATATCTACCGTATAAAGTGTTTTCTGGAATGCGATCGCTTCAGTATCTGTGAGTATTTTTTTTTATATTTTAGTTAATAATGCAGTTGCGACTTTGTATGAAATAATTATTCAAGGCCCATTAATCGTAAAATAATAACATTTTTTTATTTTATGAATCGCTTAGTATACATATCGCTTCTCAGTTCTTTAGGTAACATGGAATAAATAACAGTATGCTTAACAGTAACAAGTAAACAATAACATGATAATGAAAAATACCATGTGTAACATATACCAAAAAATATGGTTTATGAATTTCAAGCTGATAGGATACATGGTACATGTGCTATGAATTTACTTAAAGTATGGGGTAATACTTTGTTTTAAGACTTTAGTCTGTGTTTAAATTTTGTTAAAGTTTAAAATGTTTTAAGAGTTGGGGATTCACGGACAGTGATGGTAAGATTGTTCAAGCGTTTGTGGACACAAACAGAAAAGGCACGATCACCTTAGCTTATAGTGTAAAGTCATTATCTTGTACTTTTACATCTATCACATGCACTGGCTATTTGTTTTTTTAATCCATTAATTTTGACATAAGATAAGAAATAATCTCTTGCTAAATATATTCATTATAATGTTAGAAATGATTAAGAAACTATTTTACTTTTAAAACGAATCTTTTATAACGGGATACTAAAACCTTTCAAAACAAATGTTTCATATGCTTTTGAAGAATGACATTTCCTCATCTTGTTTGAAACAGAGATCTGAATCACAACCAGATTGCCAAAATTGACCCAATTTATTCCTTGAAGTCTCTTCGTTTTCTGTAAGTATCTACCTTTAAAGCATGACATGCATTCAGAGCGATGCTTATTTTTATCTCTTAAGAAAGATTAAACGAGCATAATTTATACATATTACAAGTACAGAAAACAGGGGTGACAATCTGCCCCGAGGAAGAGATTGACATCAAAATGTCAGAAAACCAGCATTTCCTTATGTACTATATTGTTTTTATCAGCTAGCTATACGGTATATAGGTAATTAGGCTAACTTGTGTAACTCTTTTTTCTATCTATCCTATAAGATGAAGCTACTTTTCTTAATCCTCTATTGCATGAAATAGCGGTGAGAGAGCATTCATTTGTCTTCTTGTCTTCTAAAATGTATTCCTAAATTTTAGTGCATCATCCCTTACAAAGAAATTATACATCAGTTCTTTCTCGCGACCTACAGTTGTTTCATGTCTATAATGTAGGCGACAAAAGTGAATAGAACTTTATTAGATCATTAACACATTTGTTGAATAGAAATGCTCCATAACCAAAATGATTGAAACGCGAATTTGAATGCGTCTGAGATGAATTTGAATGCACAGATAATGAATTTGAACTGTCGAAGAGCACGGCATGGTGAAAATCATTTAAATTGAATGCTCCTAAAATGAATTTGACTGACAAATTGACTGAAATTGACAGGGAAAACCTATAATGTGTGAACATCATTTATATTAAACAAATAATGTGTTATTGAAAAGTCACCAGTTAAAACATAAAGCGTCCAATACACCATTTTTACACCATGTACGCTACAAAAAAAATGTAATTTTGTTTGCTGTTATTACCATGCCTTATCATAAATATGTTTCGGTGTGATATTATGTATCTTTTGTTGTTTGTTACCTTCATGACTGGAATAAATGTGATCCTTTACCCTAATTTTTTTGAAACATCGTTTAAAAAAAAAGAGTTTTACGCCAAATTTCCTCAACAGCTTTCTCCTTGAAACTGAGCTCGGTACCATACAGACCGATACGCTTACTAGCCTGACATCCGTTGAGAAATTGTAAGTATAGAATGTTGTAATTGTTTAATGTACGCAGATGCACGCACTTGTACTTTTGTGTTAATATTGTTATTATTCATTTATTATTCCACAAACCGCCCTTTTAATGGTTCGCCAAAGTAAAACTTGTAGTGTGCATCATTTGTAAGCATTACTGTCATTTGATCTTTGCTGTCATTTCATATTCCATTGAACATCCTATAAAGATGAGTTTGCATTGAATTATTCTTTTCCTCTTCTAAGAAACATATACCATTTGAAGGATCTTAGTGCAAAGTTCTCTTCAATACTATGGATGAGCACTGGCGTAGCCACATGAACGTGGGTGAACGTGGAGGGCGGGGGTGACAAACAAAATGGCAGTGTCACATAATTACACACACCCATAAACAGGGGGCCTGTCCCCGATGCAGAGAATAGCAAATAATGGGAAAACAAATGAGGGAAAAGGTAGAAATAAAGGAGGCGGAAGGTGGGCCTGAAGAAAGAGATGTTACACACCCTCCAAACCTCCCCCACTCAGTTGCTCGGTTCACTCTTATTTCATCCACCCAGAAGACCGATACCCCTTCAATTTCTTTGACCTATCCCACACCACAGAGTTCAGGTCTCAACCCCTAAGTCCGTGGAATCCGTGGATGACCTTTTTTCTAATTTTTTAGCGGATTCATAGCCCCCCTTGTGCCCCTTGGTATGCCTATGTTACCAGGATGGAAAGCTTGTGATCAACCGACACGTTATTATACTTACAACAGTTAAACCATATTCTATTCTCATATCTCCAGGGCTACATCAGACAACAGACTGTGCTGCCAGTTGGATGATAATCCCAACTTTCAATGCGCCAAAACTTCACAGACCAAGCCACTGGAAACGTGCGGCAGGCTATTTCCAAATCGGGCTTTGAGGATTGCAGGCTGGGTGATGGGACTCTCCGCCCTCGTAGGCAATGGAATTGTTCTGTTCGTACGGCTGCAAGAGAATAGCCTTCGAACATCAAAAGTTCAGAACATCATGATTGGGAGCTTGGCAATGGCCGATGTTCTGATGGGGGTGTATATGATCATCATTACTACTGCTGACATCTACTATGGTGATGGGTACTACCTCACCGCTCCTCAATGGCGTGATTCCTATATTTGTCGTTTTGCTGGGTTTCCTTGGGTTTCTCTCGAGCGAGGCATCGGTCTTTACACTGACCCTAATCACTGTGGATAGGTTCATTTGTATCATGTTTCCATTTAGCAAGTTTAGAATCCGAGAGGTCGCTTCAAAGGTTCTTGTTAGTTTGCTCTGGATCTTTACCATGATGCTTAGTGTAGGTCTTTTGGTAATTACATCCTTCAGACCGGATGTTTATGGATTGTCCGATGTGTGTCTTGGTCTTCCTCTTCATGTCGAGACGGAGAGCACAGGACGGTTGGACATCAGTGGAGCATTCTTCTTTGAGTATCAGGTTAACTACGTGATTACTGGCAGCAGCTCTAGACCTCCATGGCTGTTCTCCATCATTGTCTTCATTGGTGTCAATTTGGCGTCCTTCCTTTTCATTTTGGTTTGCTACGTCATGATCTTTATCAAGACAAGTCGGTCGTCGGCCAGAGTCAGAAACAGCAAGTCCAATAAGCAAGAGACCAAATTAGCAGTTCGTATGGCAATGATCGTTTCTACCGACCTCGCCTGTTGGATGCCTGTGATCATCATGGGTATCCTTTCCCAAACCGGTATGGTCACCCTTCCCCCTTCCCTCTATGCATGGACAGTAATTTTGATCGTCCCTATCAACTCATCACTAAACCCCTTCCTCTACACATTCATCAGCTACCTTGATGCCAAGAAGAGCAACAAGAAGAAGGACAACAAGAAAAAGGCCAAGCCAAAAATAAAAGAACCTCAGGGGAAGTCCCGAGGAAAGTCCTCTAACGAGATTGATATGGTCAGCATGAACACAAAACCATCTAAATATTAACATCAGTATTTGAAGAGCTTACTTGCAAAAGGCCCTAAATCCATTTTTTATCATATGGCACTTTTTTATATGCCTTAATAGAGATTCACTATGTGCATCAAACTTCTAAAAGTTTCCTGAAGTTTGTTAAAAAATGAGATGAAAATTATGTTTTCTTTCAAAAGGCCCTAAATCCAAAACACTTTTCTTGCAAAAAGACCTATATCCATTCATCTATCCTCCATCCTGATTGGCTAAGAGAATATGTTTTGGCATGAATGACCAATCACGCGCCTCCACACAACCATCTATCCAGAGAATCTGTGTGAGAATCTTTCCAGCTTTTTGACATTTTTATGGAATTAAATACATAAAATTCCTTAGTTTATCAAGATCTTGAAAATTACTATAACAATGGAGCTTGCAGATATAACCAACAATCCCAGAAAAAAAGAGAGAAATGAAATGAAATGAAATCGTATTGGATGTACATGAGTAGGTGATATGAGGATGGTGTGATACTGAAAAAGGTTCAGCAGGTGCTGTTAACTCTAATGACATGAATGATACAGCCATGACAAAGATGATGGTGATGATGCTACTGTTAGTCATGGTGATGTTGATGATGACAGTGATAAATGTGATGATGGTAGAAATGGTGATAGAGATAATGATAATAGTGATGGCAATGATAATGGCGATAAAGGTATTACGATCTCCATAATGACGGTGATGATGGTGATGGTTATGATGGTGATGATAATGCAATAATGATGATAACAACAATGAATGATGTTGGTTATGATGATTTTGATGCTGATTTCATTCATGTGTATGATGGTGTGATGCTGAATGTTCTGATGATGGTAATGGTGTGATGACGATGGCAATTATACGGGTGATAATGATGGTTATTGGTTACGTGATGTGATGTTGATTATGATGATGCATTCTACTCTGGATACAGCAGATATTGCTTTTATTTTGAGCAAATCTGCTTTATTAAGGGCAGATAATGACTGGCTACTGTCAGTAGACAATACAAATTATCTTTGGAATCGACTTTAAAATGTTGCTATATCAGGCAAGGTTTATCCGAGCAAAGCAAATATTTTTATGCAATTATCTAGAGCAAGTCTGCTTTATTTTTAAGGTCTGATGATGATTTTCGATAAGTCACCCCAATTATCTTTGGAAGTTTAAATTTTGATTGATTTTATAATGTTGCTATATCAGGCAAGGTTATTATAACCCATTGAACATAGGCAGTGGAGCAGCACAAGAGGTTAGGTGAACAAGGGCCGTGGATTTTTGGTTCATTAAAAAGATTTTTAATGTGTAAATTACTATTATCATTCAAGACTTTTCTTGCAAAAGGCCCTGAATCCCACTTTTCTTGCAAAAGGCCCTAAATCCCAAAAAATTATAAAATAAAAAAATCATATAAAAAATTTGACGGCCGCAGGATTTTTAAAATTGTGATTATTGTTACTTGTGGTGATGTCTCTTAAACATACATGAAGATCTTCTGGAATGAAATCATAGAACTGTGTGAAACAAAAAATCTCAATTTACTAAGAAGTAGGTAAAGTGGATTTAGGGCCTTTTGCAAGAAAACTCTTCATTTAAAGTCTAACATTTTTAAGTTTATTCGTTTCCAACTAAACAGAACCGTTCAATCGAACGTTTAATGAGGACAGATACCAATATTTCATCTAAAAATTATAGCATTTTTTATTATTATACATGTATAATGTCAGGGCGTTAGCACCGGTGGAAGTAAAACTTTCCTTGGGTTGTAAACAAAGGTTTGGAGTTCTAAAGTGTTTTAATCTCATCTTTGGAAAGAAGTTACAAGCATAATGCTTAGAAGCAAATCTGCTTTATCAACTAAACAGAACCGTTCAATCGAACGTTTAATGAGGACAGATACCAATATTTCATCTAAAAATTATAGCATTTTTTATTATTATACATGTATAATGTCAGGGGCTTTAGCACCGGTGGAAGTAAAACTTTCCTTGGGTTGTAAACAAAGGTTTTGAGTTCTAAAGTGTTTTAATCTCATCTTTGGAAAGAAGTTACAAGCATAATGCTTAGAAGGAATAATGTATTATCAGATTGTCGAGGTCAAGATACTGTAGAGAGTAAATATAGTCTTTTAACAAATGATACAGTACATAATTATGCCCATAGATTCGTACATTGTATATTTGCATATAAAAAGGAAACCCAGATTTAACCCTTTAATGTCGTTGCAATCAGTACTTATATAATAAATTAAGGATACTTCACATTGCAGCCAATTATGTTTGCTTTACTTTGGCACTCTCATCAATGAAATCCGACTATGGACAGCTGGGGGTGTTTCACAAAGAGTTAAGCTTGACTTAAAGTCATGCGTAAGTGCCAATGCGCATACTGTATTAAACGCGTAATCTCATTGGTAAATTACCCAATAGTGCGCGGCCCATGAGCATGATCTGACCAATGCGGTGATGTGTCATATATCGCACACAACTAGGATTTTCAGTGCGACTGTTGGTCAAACTTAACTCTTTGTGAAACACCCCCCCCCCCCCCTCAACAGTAACTTTTTTTCCTGATTCATGTCAAATTTGCCTTTGCCAAAGATGTGATGGATATAGATGGTCAACCAAGGTTTCGTTGAATGGTCTCCATTCCAGTTGAGTGCACTCACAAAAAAAGAAGGAAATCCTGAAAACCATTCAGCCTGAACTTAGGCAAAGATGATTTTACACGCTTTTTAAAAAATATCCACTGCTCTATCATACATGATCGCATTTGGGTGAGCAGTCTGTCAAATTAATGAATTCATCGTCAGCTATAATACATTCAGCGCTTTCTCTCAGTTTTTAAGATATTGGGGCTAGAATATGGGTTTCCCTTTTTTTTTACTCACACTGTATATCAATCTATCTTATTGGAAGACAAATATAAAGTTAGTTATACAGAGCAGTTGTAAATATTAAACGGAATGTATGAATCTTACCACCTATAATCAAGAAAGGTCTCTATAAATAGGGGGTCAAACTTATCGTATTTAGAACATAAGTTGTGGTCCTATTCAATACCGAAATTGGGCGCATATGCCTCAAATGATGATTATTGTGCAAATGCTTTGTGTAATAATATATCAGGAAAATGCTATTTTTGCATAGTGAACAAGAAGTAATAAATCTACGGATATCTTTGACTTTATACCTACAGTTAACAACAAAATTATTCATACCCCTTGGAAAATTCTAGTTTTTTGCGTTTTTCCTAAAAATGAATGGTTAAATGAAGTTACTTGCACTTCACTTGAATACATTTAGTTATCATCTGCAAATGAATGCCGTTTCCGGTTTCACCTCATTTGCATAACAATAGAAAAGGTGAGTTATCCAAACTGGGCGATGTTCAAAATTATTCATACCCTTGGTGATTTATTGACTTTGTCAATCAGTATGAATCCGATCCTTGTGATTAATGCTTGTAATTCACTTTATTTTAATACACCGTCACTAGGCTTCCGGGGAGGGGTCTCTGCTGGGATATCAGGCCAGTACCTGTTCTCAAATGGCTCAATCTCCTTGAGGATGTTGTCCACACATGCCTTCACCTGACCTTCAGGGAGTTCATCAGATTTCGTGTCCTACAGGTGATGCAGTTATCGACTTCATGATGACAGGACTATGATATTGAAATTTTCGGTCATTTATTTCATGCATTTTAATGAAAATTCTGTATCTACTTATGAAGCAAAGCACCATTCCTGAAGAGCCCTTCCCTTTTGCACTGCCTGTGGGAGGGTTCACCTTTATTCATTGGCCCCATTCTTAATCAGAGTGCTCAGGAAGGCCATGTTGGTGATATTAAAGTCATTGCATGACTCTAACGTCAGGTCACCATGAATAACAGTATGTAACCTTTGAGTACCATACACATCCCACATTGACTGTTACTGTATATCATTCTTCATATGGTATATTCTTTGTATCTTTGGTATGAAAGCTACAATCTTTGATATCAAAATGAATGTAAACCAAATTTATACCATATGCCCTCCATGTTACCAGCTGCAGTGCACAAAATGCTACCACTTTGACAGTGCACTGGAACATAAAGATCAGTATTTTAAGCTTCACTAGAGTACCCACTTGCAGGTGTCCATATCAAAAATGTGTCAATCAGTGTAACTGAATAAACTGATAAAATTGGCACCATCCAACCTTTAGACAACTACCATGGCCTCCCTAAACATTCTTAATAATAATGGAACAAAAGTATCAGGAAATACCTTCCCTTGACAGCGCAACAGTGAAGGCCTCTAGGGAAGTCCCTCCAGGAAGAGTGCTTTTTTCAACTTAGAAATACAGAATTGTCATTAAAATGTAAGGAATATATAACGAAATATCAATATCATAGTTCTATCCTCATGACGTCTAAAACTACACCACCTGCAAACACAAAATCTGCTTTAAATCCACCAAATCCACTGAAGACCAGGTGATGGCATGTGTGGACAACATCCTCAAGGAGATTGGGCCTTTGGAGACCAGGTATTGGCCTGATATCTCAGTAGAGACCTCCAGAAGCATTGTGACAGTGTGAAGAAAGTGTTACAAGCATTAATCACAAGGACTGGATTCATACTGATTGACAAAGTCAATAGATCACCAAGGGTATGAATAATTTTGAACATCACCCAGTTTGGATAATTCACCTTTTCTATTGTTATGCAAATGAGGTGAAACCAGAAACAGCATTCATTTGCAGATGATAACTAAATGTATTCAAGTGATGTGTAATTTAATTCAGTTAACCATTCATTTTTAGGAAAAATGCAAAAAACTAGAATTTTCCAAGGGGTATGAATAATTTTGTTGTTAACTGTATGTACACTAATAAATGACAGATAATAATGTTTTCAATTGAATAAGGCAAATTAAGATAAGAGGTTTAATGCACTTATAATTAGATTAACAAACAAGAGACTTCGCATTCATATCAAGAGGTGTCCTGATTGAATCATTGTATAATCATCAAATTACTGTACTTTAACTTTCCGTTCAGATATTAAAGGGAAATTAACCTCAGCGTATGAATTAGCTTATTTTGAATGGTGTAGTATATGCCTCTTATTTGATACATGCAATTTCATGTAAAAACACAGGATATAGATATAAATCACTATTTTCCAGCCAAGTTATCGTCTGCTAGCAATAATAAGGGGGCTGCCATTACTTTATGTGTACACGAACATATTTTTCATCCAAGTAAAAATTTCCTTCATCGTTAACTTGTAATTGATTTTTAGAGGACAAATATATATTAGATAAAGTCACATATAATTCTTGGTACTGCAAAATTTCAATATGGCACGAAAAAGAGACATGATAACGAAGCTTTTCGACCTGCACTCATCAGGTTATCACGCAGGTATAAAACAAATTACTTGAAATCAACTATATTATACTCGGTGAACCCGGACGCAACCTAGACGCCGTAATTTCAGAACAATCGCAAAGCTTGGACGAACTCCTTTTGTCTGCACAGAAGAGGTTCTTGCGATTGGATATAAGCAGCTTCCAGAAAGCGTAAATGCGCTGAGCTTCTGGCCCGGGACATAATTGAGAATTGATCGTCGGCATAGCTTTGTGCGCAAGCTGGATTGTTCAGCAAGTGGAGACCAATCGCTGAATCGCATTTGGCTATCTTTGGTCTGTTAGCGTGCATTTCAGATTTGCAGGCACGGACGGGCTGCGTGCGCTGATTGGTTGTACGGTTCCGAATAATCGAGGGAATGTGTTGTTTAATGCGATCAGCCAACCGCTGAGAAGTACGAAGCTATGCCGACGATCAATTCTCAATTATGTCCCGGCCAGAAGCTCAGCGCATTTACGCTTTCTGGAAGCTGCTTATATCCAATCGCAAGAACCTCTTCTGTGCAGACAAAAGGAGTTCGTCCAAGCTTTGCGATTGTTCTGAAATTACGGCGTCTAGGTTGCGTCCGGGTTCACCGAGTATAATATAGTTGATTTCAAGTAATTTGTTTTATACCTGCGTGATAACCTGATGAGTGCAGGTCGAAAAGCTTCGTTATCATGTCTCTTTTTCGTGCCATATTGAAATAAAGTCACATATTCTGAAATGTAAGTTTAGTTTTATATATTTTTTAAAAGGTCTTAATTTGTTCATAAAAAATATACTTCATAAAAAATATACGTCAAGGACGGAGAATTGACGTCAAGGACGACGACAATCGTAACAATACCAAAACAAAGCGAGGAATCTGCTTTACAGGATGGCTATTAGAACTCATGGGTCGTCAATTATCTAGGCCCATGGCCAATAACAATCGTAATACAATCAGAACAAAGCGACGTATCTGTTGTAAAGGTAGGCTATTATCAATGCATATGGTACCTAATGATCCGTGTCATGCACAAAATGGCAGCCTCCATGGAAAGACGTAGCAGACAATAGGTGCATCTAGAATATCACGTGGGTTACTTGTCCTTTAAATGAAATGGAATTCAATTCATTCGCATGATTGGTACAATGAATGTAGCGTATTATATACCAATAAATATAGGAAATATTTCAGAAAAACGAGGTAAATAACCTCGTAAAAGCGCCATGGCAAAACCTAGCGTGCATGTAAATAGCGAGATTCATGTTATCTGGGGGAGGACCCCCCCCCCCCCCCCCCCCCGAAGCAAAGATATGAAGCACATGTTTTTTTTTATTTTCTTATTTTATTCTTTAGGTCTAAATCGTCTTCTCTGAAAAGCCAATATAAAGATGGTAACCTTGCTCAGGAGTAACAGGAGCATATAGTATTTAATTGTGTGTCTATCGCAAAGACTTAAGAAAACAAAAAAAAAAATAAAATAAAAAAGTTGAGCATTTCCAAAAGCCATATGCATCATCTTCTTCAATTGTACATTGACATACATTAACTCGAACATTATTTATTTACGTATAGTACGATAAGGTATTGAAATTGACTTTGAATTACTTTCTCAGAAATATGCCTTTATTTGCGTCTGCCTGTTTCTTTTAACACGTGCATTAAAGTCAGATTTGTACCAAGTTAAATACAATGAATTGATTTCTTCTTTTTTCCATAATTATGTTCAATCTAGAGTCAAAATTATGCGAAGTTAAAGTCTGAAGGAATGTACACATGTACAGTGGCATACAATTATCATACGAGTGATGAGATACATGTAATTTCACTCCAGTCTGCAGGCACAGAGTCTATTTCGACACTTAAAATCAATTCAAGCCTTGAGCCGAGCCTAAGTTTGCCAGTCTCTCTTGATCTCAAATAAGAGGGTCAGCTACAATACAGGGCCTATGGGATGTAGTAGTCCAAGTAGTCTTCTACGTAGTCTTACCGTTCAGACATAGAACGTTACGACTGACAAGAGTTTTTGCCTGCAGGCTAGTTTCCGACGTTTGTGTCTTCCGACATAGGTTGCAACACAATCGAGCGAAATGTACAGGAGTTAGTGGTCCAGTGGTGTGGGATAGGTCAAAGAAATTGAAGAGGTATCGGTCTTCTGGGTGGATGAAATAAGAGTGAACCGAGCAACTGAGTGGGAGATGTTTGGAGGGTGTGTAACATCTCTTTCTTCAGGCCCACCTTCCGCCTCCTTTGTTTCTACCTCTTCCCTCATTTGTTTTCCCATTATTTGCTATTCTCTGCATCGGGGACAGGCACCCTGCCCCTCCCCCTCGTATTTGGGGCACTGCCAATACCAACAGGAACGCATTGTCATTAAAGGGCCATGTGCATGATCAGACAAAGTCATTTGAGACAGTGCCGAAGCTAAGGATTGACACTGGAGGCGCATTCCACCCCCCCCCCCCCCCCTCCATAGACTGGGGAAGACATTGAGCATTGGAAGTTCTTCTTCGAACTGTCGATTGCCATCTCCGTATTATTGTGTTCTTGTAGCGGTAAATATAAAGATACAAATAGACCCAGGGGCCTGTCCAGTCCTCAATATTGATGTAGACACGCGCGACCAAGAAAGGCGTGGAAAGGGGAGGGGCCACGAGCCTGTCCCGAAATAGTCCCCCCATTATACCCATAAGATTTGACCCCGCAAAGTTACTTAGACCATCTAAGGGAGTGTTGCAAGAAAGTTGCAATCAATTGCAAATCCCCCAAATCAGTCGCAAGTCTTGAAATTGATTGCAAGTTCCATTTAAAATACATGTATCATATTTGCAATCGATTGCAAATGGGGATTTGCAATTGATTGCAACTTTCTTGCAACACCCCTTAAGTCATTAACGAAAGGTTGTCAGCCTGACAGTAGCCGCCGAGTTAAGCCCAAGAGGCCCCAAAAGAGACCCCAAAGTCGGGTCGATTTCACCCCATCTCCCCCCCCCCCCCCCCCATGCACCTAACTTTGTCAGTAGGAAGCAGTATGACTGGACATTACAAACACACAAAAAACTCACAATTTCCGTCGGGATGTGGTATCAGATGGCCCCTTAATATTGGGGTAATTTTTTCCCCTTTGAAGCCCAGGGACAAAATTTTGTCACAAGGAAGAGCTATGGAGGTACATTCCAAAAATATAAAAACTGACAAAAAATTGTCTATCAGGAAGGGGGTGTCAGACCCCCAGATATGAAAACCCCAAAGTGCCCTTTGACAACGCTTTGCCCCCAAACTGCCCTGTATATAAAAGAAAACCAACTGTCGTCACGCGTGTGTACAGCAATGTATTCGACTCCTCCCCCCCCCCCCCCCCCTCCCAGTCAGTATATAGATATAGACTTTTACCCAGTTTTCAAAGCGCGTTTCCAAAAAGTAGCGATGGAAAAAGAAACACTGATGGCAGCCTATTCATTGATGGAACACGAAAAGCATCAGTCTGATGTCTCCTTATTGCCAGACAGCGAAGCAAACCTCTAGGCCGTTGTTTTTCGCGTGCTTTAAACATTATAGTTCCCGTTTATATTTTTTTAGATTTCACCCTTTATTCATTCTTGCAGTTTACTCTGAGAAGTGCAAGGCGAAAAGCTTCTGAATAAGTATGTCTCCATTCAACGTCATTCCTCGATTCTGCAGTACCAACCATCTTTTCAGAAACGTATAACGTCCCTCTCCCGAAGGTAAAAAAGAAATACTTAGAGGTGTGATGAGTTCCGTTCCAAAATTTGCTACAGTCATATGTTTTTCCACTTTTACCTATATGTATTCATCTCCGTTGACTACTTATACTGTAGCCTCAAAAAAGATTTAACATAAAGACGGGCTTACTTCCTAATCATCTTTCCTAAATCCATTTTAATTAGCTACCATAAAACGATGTTTCAGTTTCAGTATATTGTTTCATAATTCACATTTACAGTGCCTTTACAGTATAAATGGTATAAACAATATAAATGGTACAAACAAGATAAATGGTAGAAACAAAAGTGAAATATATTGTCAGGAAAAATAAAAGAAGGTGAGTATCTCATATCTATACATTTGCATGCAGTATTAAGTGAAAAGACTGGGCTAGAATTAAAGTAAAATATTGAGGAGCATAATGAGAAAGCTACGCTTGTGAGTTATAGGCTCCAAAGAGTAAAATAGATTTATCATCGTCTTTAAAATATAGTGGGAACAAGATATGCATGATACAGCAATATGAGTCTATAATTGAAATTATTGTGTTATCGAATTTGCATGTCCTTCTCCCGTCTAAAGTATTCGTAGCCATGCCCGTAACCAATTTTTCTTTGCAAGATTGAAGTTTAGACATGCGTGCCTAAGTGGATATATTCTTGTTGTCGACATTTACCTCATATTTTGAGATGGTGTCATACTAGGAAGGAAATGAAGAGCGGAAAAGATCTGTTGTAATAAGGTTTACAATAACAATCTTCCATGCCAAGAGTGTTAAACAATCCCCGTGTTCAAAGAAGGGCCTATTATCATATGAAAACGTTGAAATTACTTTACATGCCACACAGTGCAGGAGTCTTGCAGTAAATTCACTTTTTATTGTGCAAACGATTACAGAAGGGTATTCGATGACCTGATGGAGCTGTTTTCGCCCTAATTTCTCCTGATCAGTCATGATAATAGCCACAACCCAAAAGTGGGGCCTCTATCTCCAGAGGCAGAACCAGAATTGCCCGAAGGAAAATTGGACCACACAGTAACATTAGCTAAGACATGGTTTTGGAAATGCTACCAATCTTTTCGAGACCCTCTCAGATCTTTACACGTCCTTAGACCTATTCCATAGGACAGCCCTTTACGTCATATGATAACTAGCCTATCACCTGGTTGATTTATCCCACCCCTTCCCACAGTCACGTGTAAAGTTAATTTGGTTAATAATAATAATGATAATACAAAACATTTATACACGGTGGCCTAGAAAGATTGCAACACCTGTGATTTGAAATTTCAATGACACCATTGACCAGTATCATTAGTTATTGATTTATTTGGTAGAAAATTCTTTTCCGACGAAAAGTACATCAAGATCATAAATTTTGGATAAGGCGTTTTGATTCTTTTTTTTTTTTCTTTTTTCTTTTTTTTTTGGTCAGGCAATGTCATTGTCAAAATTAGCTATTGAAATGAAATATATTGTCAGGGAAAATAAAAGAAGGTGAGTATCTCATATCTATACATTTGCATGCAGTATTAATTGAAAAGACTGGGCTAGAATTAAAGTAAAATATTGAGGAGCATAATGAGAAAGCTACGCTTGTGAGTTATAGGCTCCAAAGAGTAAAATAGATGTATCATCGTCTTTAAAATATAGTGGGAACAAGATATGCATGATACAGCAATATGAGTCTATAATTGAAATTATTGTGTTATCGAATTCCCATGTCTTTCTCCCGTCTAAATTATTCGTAGCCATGCCCGTAACCATTTTTTCTTCGCAAGATTGAAGTTTAGACATGCGTGCCTAAGTGGATATATTCTTGTTGTCGACATTTACCTCATATTTTGAGATGGTATCATACTAGGAAGGAAATGAAAAGCGGAAAAGATCTGTTGTAATAAGGTTTACAATAATAATCCTCCATGCCAAGAGTGTTAAACAATCCCCGTGTTTAAAGAAGGGCCTATTATCATATGAAAACGTTGAAATTACTTTACATGCATTTAACACAGTGCAGGAGTCTTGCAAAAATTCACTTTTTATTGTGCAAACGATTACAGAAGGGTATTTGATGGCCTGATCGAGCTTATTTCGCCCTAATTTCTCCTGATCAGTCATGATAATAGCCACAGCCCAAAAATGGGGCCTCATCTCCAGAGGCTGAACCAGAATTGCCCGAAGGAAAATTGGACCACACAGTAACATTATCTAAGACATGGTTTTGGAAATGCTACCAATCTTTTCGAGACCCTCTCAGATCTTTACACGTCCTTAGACCTATTCCATAGGACAGCCCTTTACGTCATATGATAACTAGCCTATCACCTGGTTGATTTATCCCACCCCTTCCCACAGTCACGTGTAAAGTTAATTTGGTTAATAATAATAATGATAATACAAAACATTTATACACGGTGGCCTAGAAAGATTGCAACACCTGTGATTTGAAATTTCAATGACACCATTGACACAGTATCATTAGTTATTGATTTATTTGGTAGAAAATTCTTTTCCGACGAAAAGTACATCAAGATCATAAACTTTGGATAAGGCGTTTTGATTTTTTTTTTTTTTTTTTTTTTGTCAGGCAATGTGATTGTCAAAATTAGCTATTTCTGCAACCGTAGTCATGCTTGAAGCAGCGACAAATTTGCTTATGACGGCTTTCCATACAATCTCTGTTTATGATAATAAATTTCACTTATAAAGCGCCTTTTCATAAGATACAAAGCGCATGTAACAGATAAACAAAGAAAGCATACACTATCATACAAATAGCATTACGTAAGTACTGAGATATTGAAAAAAAAAGACAAATTAGAAGAGATGTGTTTTCAGACACTTCTTAAATGGTGTGAGAGTTTGGCAATTCCTCAATGCAAAAGGTAGGGAGTTCCAGGTTTTGGGGGCGATAATCGAAAAAGCCCTATCACCCAGGCGCAGATCCGGGGGGCCAGCGGGCCCGCCCCCCCCCCCCAAAAAAAAGAGGGAAAGAGAGAGGGAAAAGAAGGGAAAGGGAGAGAAGAGAGAAAAGGAAAAGAAGAAGAAGAAGAAAATTTGAAAAGGGGAAGAAAGAGGCCGGGGGCCGAAAGGGCCTTGCCTCCCCCCCCCCCCCCCCCCCCCGCGCCCAAAAAGAGTGAAGGAAGGGGGGGGGAGAGAAAAAGAAGGCAAAAAAGTGGAAGGAGTCCGGGGCCGAAAGGACCTTACCTCCCAGGGTGTAGTGTTGACTGTTGCCCCCCCCCCCCCTAAAAAGAGAGAGAGAGAGCAGGAAGGAAAGTAGAAAAGGAAGAAAAAAATTATTAAGAGGAAGAAGCGCAGAGGCCGGGGGACCGAAAGGACCTTGCCTCTCTGTTCTCCCTCCTCCTCCCCTTCCCCCTCCCCGGCCAAAAAGAGGGAAGGAAGTTGAAGGGAAAGAGGAGAGAATTGGAAAAGAAAAAAATGAAATGAAAGAGGAAGAAAAAGTGGGGAGATTCCAGGGACCGAAAGGGCCTTGCCTCCCAGGGGGCCTGTTTCTTTCCCCCCCCCCCCCCCCCGCAAAGAGAGAGAGAGGGGAAGAGAGCGAGCAGGAAGGAAATTAGAAAGAACAAAGAGGGAAAGAGAGAAGGAAAAGAAGGGAAATGGGGAGAGGAGAGAAAAGGAAAAAAAAATAGGAAGACAAAATTAAAATGGGAAGAAGGATGCCGGGCGCCAAAAGGGCCTTCCACGGTTCCACCCCCCCCCCCCCCCCATAAAAAAGGGAGAAAGAAGGAAAAGGGATAGATAAGAGAAAGGGGGAAAAAGAGGGAGAAGAAAAAGGAAAAGGGGGAAGGGGGAAGGAGGCCGGAGGCCGGAGGCCGAAAGGGCCTTGCTCCCACGTTGTCTCATCTCCCCATCTCCAAGAAAAGAAAAAACAGAGCAGGGTGTAAGGGAAAGAAAAAAGAGGATATAAAGGGAAGGAAAACGCGGAGGAATAAGAAAAGAAAAGAACAGAAGGGATGTAAGTTTCCTAGAAATGAAAAAAAGAAGCTTACTATTAATAAAGTAATTTAAATGCTTATCAAAGGCATTACCATTCTGAATATCTATATGTTAAAATTTAAGAATAACAATTTCATCTCATTTGATAACAGATGGGTGAACATAATTTTGCTGTAAACTAGTTTTCCTATATGTGCTGTATAATTCAAATGGTTTGTTTGTTAATTCTATTATGTGCAGTATTTTGTTGTTATTAATGTGTTTATAAAGTATTGCAAAGTCAAAAGCAATATTTAATAAAGATATTTCTATAAGGGGGGGAAATTGGGCCTTTCTCCCCCCCCCCCCCCCCCCACCCCCACCAAAACGATAGAGAGAGAGAGACGGGAAAAGGGATCGAAAGAAAAGAGAGAGAGAAGGAAATAAAATTAAGAGAAGGAAAGAAAAGGGGAGAAGAATGGAAGATCGGGGTTTCCCTCGAACAAGGTACGCTGGTGCATATGGGTGAGAGAGAGAGATAGAGAAAGGAAAGGGGAAAAAAAAAGAAAGAAAGAAAGAAAAGGAGTCTGAGAGAAAAGTCAAAACAGAGGAAGAACAAAAAAGGGGGACGGTGGTGCAATCGAATGTTTATCGTATCGAACATTGGTTTGGATTTGCAACTTTTTTTACATCTTTATTTTCTGTAGGATGTTGTCCATTCATTGGGTGAGTTTGATAAATATTTTGTCTATATTTTGTTTGATGATTACAGGCGCACGCCACAACGCCTAGTTCTTTGTATCTATATATCAACAAGATAAATGCGACTGCCTATTATGCCTCCGCCTTTTTAACTTGGCCTCTGTGACCCTTCAGTTTTGACCTACTTCAAAATTTAATCACATTGTCTTCCTAGTCGTTTGATGCAGTTGAATGACCTCACATTGTTTATTTATCTATTTTGAAATGTTGATTTTTTTATTTTACAGACGTGTATCAATCAGATATGATTATTTACGTCTGGGATCGACCTTTAATATCACCATCTAAAAGACGTGACTCAGACTCGATCTAGGGTTCTCTGAGTCTGCCTCAGTTTATAACTCCCACTTTTGGCTGGATTACAAGGCCTATTGCTTTTGCTGTGTATCTTTTATCATTCTTGTCCTATGTATATTTGAATTATGCTTTTATAATTCATCATGTATCAGCTATTAGCTGTCATCTTGAACATCGTTCAATAAAAGCGTATCAAATCGTGAACGTCAAAGCGTGAACGTCATATCTCTTATGAAATAGTATGCATACAGCATACTAGCCAATGGAACTGTTTTGTACTTGTATGAAAGAAAGTGTTTGCAACTTATAGTGCACATGATGCAATTTCAGGTGCGATTTTTCTTAGTGAAACGCCTTGCCATTCTTGTGGAATACTGGAATACTCTCTTCTTTTTTTTAAACATTTGTTTAACCTTTTATACAGTAATACAAATATGTACAAGCCAACCACTTTTGGTTTTAATCATGTCAACGGTTATCCTTAAGACGTTTAGATACTGTTGATGATATTTCCACCTATTTTCAACAATATAGTGGAAAATCAGATTTTAACATTTCTTCAAAATATTCATGTTAACAGTAAAATTTTGCATGGATATTATATTAGTATTATTCTTTTACAGGCACAAAGAAACGCAATAATGATCATGCTTTGGCATGTAAGTGTATCATTATAATAAACGTATTGTTTTATTACATCTTGTGGAACTTTTTCGTACTTTTACTGTATGAAAGAAAGCGTTTGGAACTTATAGTGCACATGATGCAATTTCAGGTGCGATTTCCTTAATAGGATATCATGCATATAGAGCATATCAATATTAAAAGTCTATTTTTTGAATCATACCATTACCGTGTCCGATATTGTCTTTATTATCTCGTGCGACAATTAATGACTGGTTTGCACAAAAAATATTAGTGCTGTTCCTTTTCAAATTTGATTTACAGTATATGCCATTTCAGTCTTTTCAGATACATAACTGTTTGATATCTTCGCCGACTGTCGCCGAGGAGTAATGATTTGCCACAGTAATGAGCCCTAATAGTGCGGCTCCTGGCGTCCTGCAAGAGCCGACGCATGCTAATAAGGATTCACGAAACTCAGTGTTTAGGGCGGATTTCGAGGAAGTTAGCGTACATGACCATAATGACACCATCAGAAACAGACGTTAGTTATTACCGAACAAAAGATGAATAAGTAGCCCCTCGAAATCATAGGTGTCAAATTGTAAATATTTTCTTTCGGAATTTAGAAACTTTAGTCATTATAATATGATCTGTATGGACTCATAATGGTCATTTTTGGGGTGAAACGATCATTTGCCTTCTCTGTGCGTATTGCGAAAAGCATGAGCGGACATCACGTGGCTTGTGTGAGAGATCGGTGCGGGCTAAAACATTTCAAGTGAGCGGGGGAAATCATGCACAGAGGGATCAGGGCTAGTGTTATTTCACCTCTTTCTCTTCTCTGACATCGGACGCTCACATTTTTGCACATCACTCCTCATTCTTTTGTGTGCACAAAGATTATGTTTGTTGTCGGTACTTTCTACATTCCGCAATAATTGACCCTTTATGTAAACATTCACTCATCTCGCATTATCTCTCTCTCTCTCTCTATCACACTTACATTGGCATTGTTAGTTGCTTATTCACATCACATTATGTACGCACCTATAATGATAGTGGTAGGTCCCAAACGGATGATTCGAATGATATCATTTTATACGCCAGCAGAATGCACTCCTTCAAAAAGACATCTACAATTACCTAAATCAGATATTTTATTTATTATGGACCTTAACACTGGTAAGAATAATTATCAAGAAGTAATGTCGTCACATTCAAAATATTTCAGGCGATACAACGCACTTCAAAATTTGTTTTAATCTCACCATCTCCCGCAAGAAAAGCTCGTTTTGTAGTTGGGCGCGGAAGGCGAATGCTGGTCACGTGACTCTTGACTAGAAATTTTTACAACATTCTGCTTGATTGATCTAAAATTTTGACAAAAATATGATCATTGGATTTTGGACCAATCACATCATATCTTATATCAGGATATAGGTAATTTATCCAAGCTTCTGAAACCAATCACCCCTGGCATCATTGACCCTTGGAATTTTTTCAGTCGAAGAATAATGGTGGCAGTGTCTGTAATTTATATGGGTTTTTGATGGATCGCCATAGACAAAATATTGAACATTACTAACTTTCAAGAAAAAATGATCACTGGATACTGAAGCAAATTTGACAATATATACATCAAATGAAAGCTATTGAAATGAATTTTCATAAAACCGATCACCCCTGAGTGATTCATTCACTAGTTCTGAATATACGTCAATTTCTTTGCAAACTTAGGTACATTTTGTGGTGCTATTCGTGTGTGTCAACTTTCGGACACCCAAATGCGCGCTACTAACCATTATTTTGCAATTGCGCCAAAATTAGATCCTTATGGCAGGATATGACTGAGTATTTTGAGATAGAAGAACTTAGAAATGCAGATTGGCAAGATATACATGTGTGTATAAAAGGAACTTGCCACAGAATCAAATGGTGTAATACGGTTATTTTCATGATATATAAGGCAAGGTCACAATCAACAACAGCGTCATTGGCAGAACTAAAGAAAATATTAATCACATATTGGGAGGAAGAAAATCATATTGCCATTATAAGAAATGAATGGGGATGGCATTTGCTGAAATGGGAATGTCTAAACACAACGTAAACTTTGTTTATCCTCTCCGCCCCCTACGTTTTATGCGTGTTTGTGTTTCCTCTTATTAAAAGAAAGTGTTACATAGGCACCAACTTCATAGAAAGAATGTTAAGTTCATCACCCCCCCCCCCCCCCAACAAAAATAACAACAAAAAGAAATCATCATCAACAAATACTTGGTATATCTTCCAAATAGATACGATCCAAGAACAGACGCGACGGCTCTTCTCCATTCACAGCGAAGTCCTTTAATCCTGAATGCGAGCAGTGTGTGTGTGTGTGTCAATATGTGTATGCGTATGGGTGGGTGGCTGTGTGAGTGAATGTCTGGTTTTAGGGAAATAAGTGTGGGAGGGAGGGATGGAATGTTTCTACGCAGTGGTAGTTTCGATAATGTCAAATCTACAGATATTTTCTATTAAAATTCCTATACATTTATTTAATATAAAAAGCACTGAAATTGGCCCATTTCCCGACAACATTAGAGAATTTTTCCCGTGACTCACAAACAGGAAGTTCAAACGTCATGAATCCAAAGTGCACAGCTGGTAAATAGATCCATGAGCTCTCCGTATACTCACTCGGGGAAAGCGAGCGAGCATCCCACATTATAAATCTATGAGCTATCCGTACTCACTCGGGATGTAATCACAGCGAGTAGGCATCCCATATTCGTGTAAGCTTCAACTGTTCAAGATGGACACAATCTGTTCAAGAACAATCGGAAATGTTATCGTCTTAATCTTGATATTTTCTGTACGATCAACACTGACACAAGAGAGAGGTATGTGTTTTTTCATTACAGCATTCATCCATTGTGGTTTGCCTTTTTGTCATAAAATCATGAATGCTGAATACTTTGGAAGTATGGCTTATCTGCGGTGCTATTTATTTTTAATAGGACAGGCTCTGAAAGATGAGTCACTGATCACTTTCATTTCCATAATTTTATGACCTTACAATGTTGAGTGAGAAGGTTCATTTATTTGTACCATGGCTATTTCCAATATTAGAGAGGGTGAATGTACTATTAACTGTTCCTTGCATATGGTGCGTACAATGATTATAAATTACACACACAGCTTTACATGGCTTTACTTCCGAGGACAAGCATTGTTCCTCCGTCCTCGGACAGTCGACGGAATAAGGCACAAATTCATTGTTCGACGTTCGAGGACTATTGTCCGGCTTCCGAGAACCATTGTTTTTTTTTTGTTCTCTGTCCGAAAATGTCCTCGGACATACGGCTAAACACGCCCACACCCTCACGCACATTGATTTGTGAGGAACATTATTGTTCTCTCCTATTGTATTTTGTACCCCACTAGCATGACGGAATAAAGGCCATCATTGTGCTCTATTGTACCCCACAACTGAATCCATGTAAGCCCACACACACACACACACCCTCACACACAAACCCACACACACACGTTTACATGGCTTTACTTCCGAGGACAACTATTGTTCCTCTATTGTTACTCGTCCTCGGACAGTCGACGGAATAAGACATTATTGTTGTCATGATTTTTTTTTTTGTTCTCTGTCCGAAAATGTCCTCGGACATAATGCTAAACAAACGCACACACACACACATATATATATATATATATACATATTTTACATTTACCACCCCCCCCCCCCCCCCCCCACCCAAATGAATTAACTAATCCAGTATTTTAATCATTTGGTTTTCTTTATTTTATCTGCTAGAATGCCAAGATGCAAACCTTAGCTACTGCAGCACATTAGCTGGTCAAGGTGCATGTATATGTGAACAACTTGGACCGGACTTAGCTTATTTGTGTCAGCCATTTCTCTTAGCCTGCCCACGTACATGTGATAAATGTGAACAACATTCTTCTGGTAAGTCTTCTACGAAAAGGCGTGGCTAAATGTAGGCCGAGTAATTTTGGCACGTGATGAGGTTCATGAAAAGATCTGGGTTGATTAAATGTAACTCCCGACGTTTCTGAAACCATCTCATTTTAGCGACACCCCCTTCAACTACAAACATTACATACATCATCGCATTTAAGAATTGTATTACCATTATTTCATTTTACCTTTAATTCAACCTCGCCTCGTTACATGGTTTAAAACTACCCCATTTCAGGGGTGATTCGCAGATCAGTTAAGGCTTTCATTGTAATTTGATATATGTACTCTCAATTCGTAGTTACAATGTTTTAACATCAGTAGAAACAATACTCTTCTATCTCCTTGCGCATGGAAACTCTCAGTCGTTTTGAACCCCCCCCCCCCCCCCCCATGAAAATATTGTTAAATGAATGATCAGACGATTACATGAATCTAAAGATCTATTTTCCACATTCTTATACTCCAGCCTGTCAAGATACGGACCTTAGCTACTGCAGCACCTTAGCTAGGCAAGGTGCATGTATGTGTGAATCACTTGGGCAAACCCTTTCTCCAATTTGTCAGCCATATCTCTCAACTTGCCCGCGATCATGTGATCGATGCGAACAGCAGTCTTCTGGTAAATATATATTATATTTGGTAAGTATTCAATTTTGATATGCAGGGTGCCTCAAAAAGAAGGCAACACCTGTGATTTGCAATTTCAGCGATATCAATTTCACAATATCATTATTTGTGTTTGAGTTGGTAGAAATTTTCTATTCCAGTAAAATGTTGGGTAAGGCGTTTTGATTCTACGGATGGCTTTTTCAAAATTTGCTACTTTTGCAACCGTAATCATGCTTGAAGCAGCGAGAAATTTGCCTATAACATCTTTCCATGCAGTCAGCTTTGTTGACAAATGCATGAATGCTCTTGCTTTGAAAACGAAGACAAAGTGAATTCTCTGGGATTGTCCACCTCACATCTCTCGATCCCATTGATAGACTTTCATGGATGATAGATTTGTTCAGGCCTATAACGTTTCTGGCTTGTTAAGTAATATTCATTTCATAACGTAACATAGTAAATTTCGCATTTTGTTAGCATATTATGCTTAGACTTTATTAATTCAATTTATATTTTTATTATATTTAATTATATTCGTATTTTGCTTTTATTCATTATGGTCTTACTTAATGCGTCTTTCCAAATTACAGATCAGAATTTCATAACTTTGCAATTATTTCTCGATTTGTCTTTGTTATATTTAGTTTGGCTTACTTTTTAACGGTTAATATCAAATCTTGCAGTATATAATCAATTACTATATTCAATGCACACTTTTCATGCTTAACTTTTGCTCATACTAATACTGAAGAAAGATGTTTAACTTATCAATTATCCGACACTGACAAAACTGTGCTTTCGTCAAGCTTGTTTTAAATATCCTTGATATCACATAATAATCCGTTCTAGGTTGAGATACAAGATTCATAATATTATGTTGTTTCATATACATGTATCTATGTATGTATTTGTGATATTCTTATTTTGTTCCCTGGTTGAGCTAGCAAAGTCGGGAGGAAGACCTGTGGGTCATGGTTATTAAGTTAGCCCTTTCCATACCCAGGTAGTCTACGTGGCGTAGACAGTATTTTCAATCATTCATTTTCTTTTTATGTACGAATACTCTATTCCCTCTTGATGTATGTTGCCAAATAAATGATAAATAAATAAATAATGAAATGGAGATGGTGGCAACCCGTCATGCAGAAATTTCTCGCTGCTTCGACCACCCCTTGGGTGGTTATGGTTTGTCGTTTTTTTTTATCCATTTATGCTTTTGTTTGATTAAATGATACTATATTTATGTTAGGGAACCTGAATTACAAGCTTTGCTTCCAAGGTTTCCTCCAAAATACATGTTTAACTAGGATTTACTTACTCACCACTTCAACGTAAATTTTATTTTGATTTAAAACCGAATTTATGTGCCCGATTTCATTCTTAATGGTTTTTCTATGCTCATAATGATTTTTGTAAACAAAAAGATTTAGTTGATGTTATTGTGGAAATAAATGAAATGAAATGAAAGACTACGATTGCAAAAATAGCAGATTTTCAATATGACATTGCCTGGCAAAAAATAGTCGTAGAATCAAAATGCCTTACCCAAAATTGAAAAATAGTGGTGTCATTTTACTCGGAAAAGATTTTTCTAACCCAATAAAACAAGAACTAATGATATTGTGTAAATGATATCCTTGGAACTGCAGATCTCAGGCATGTCAGGTGTTGCATTCTTTCTTGGCCACCCTGTACCCTGCTGGAAAGAACACACTCATTCACAATGTGAATACAGTGTGAAAACACAGTCCACACTGTGAACAGTGTGTTTTCACAGTGTGGACACCGCCACAATTTGGAAAACCACACATTGTTCACATTGTGAAAATCGATTTCACAGTGTGAATGTACCCGCTCACAGTGTGAAAATGATTTCACAATATGGCCAAACCGTGAAAAATATTCCACACTGTGATAAATAGATTTTTCACAGTGTGAATACCTTACGACATACATTTCACAGTGTGAACAGTATTATTCACAGTGTGGCCATTCTGTGGGAAATATTTCACAGTGTGAAATATAAAATTCACAGTGTGGCCACTCTGTGGAAAATGCTTCACAGTGTGAACTATAAAATATCAAAATTTTAACGCGGCGTAATTTCAATTTCAGAGTATGTAGGTCAAAGGTCAACGGTCATAGCTCATAAAATATGCGAACCTGGTAATTCCGTTCGATAAGTTTGGTAATGGTCGGCAGGTTTTTTTATGAAATTTGATATGAAGGTACATGGTATCATAATACAGTTCGATTTCAGAATATGTACGTCAAAGGTCATAGCTCATTAAATAAGCAGAAATACCGAATTGCATATGCAATCTGGAACTTCCTTGCCTAGGGGGGGGGGGGGGGGGGGGTGAGCCGAGGGAGCGTCAAGACAGCTCCTCAGTGTGCTCCCGAATTTTTTTTTTTTTTTTTTTTTTTTAATTCTGAACTGTTGGTGTTATTTTTTACAACCAACTGAAGTATTTGTTTCCTGGAACAACATGAATACCTGTAGAAATTTAGATGACTTAAGATTATCTCAGAAGATGGAGATTCTCGATTTGGATTGGTTACTGAACCTTCTACAAAATGAAGACCATTTTCATCGGCCCTATGTTGTGTGCAACGTGTTTTACTATGCTTACGACACAGTGGTATGGAGATTCCTTTCACACTTGGATTCTATTTATTGGATCTTTGTGCAGCTGTTAACCGGCCTTTTGTCTTGGAAATTAGGCTCTGTCATCAAGTATGGAATACACTCCAACTTTCCCTTATGTTGTGGTACTACTTTTTTTCTTGGGATCAACTCATCATTAATATTAAAGCTAAAGTCTGGGGTTTGATTCCAGGCGAAGTTTTTTTTTTGTGTGTGTGCTCATCTTCAGGTATTTATTTGTAAAATATTTCTAGAGATTTATGTAACCATAAAACGTGTGTGCCTAAAATAGAGATGTTTTCAAGATTTATTGCCAGAGATATTTTGAAACTTTCTTACCTTGATGGGTTCATGACGGACCTGTATGTGCCAAAGATTTTGAGGATACCTTTGCCTTTTGCTGTAGAGTATATTTTGCCATAAAACGTGTCAACCATTCATTCATTGCCAAAGTTACATATCGTGTGTGGATATTTTATACTGGGAAAATGGGACTACCCATAAAATGTATATACCTATACCTATGTATGCCTATGTTCAAGAGATATTGCCAGAGATGCTCTATGTTTTTTTACTGCCGTAACATGCTAATGTACTTTTATTATGACGGATTTAATCAAATTTGATATGAAGGTAGATGGTATCAAAATACAGCCTACGTTTGATTTTGGAATATGTAAGTCAAAGGTCATAGCTCATTAAATATGCAAAAATACCTACTTGCATAGTTGCATATGCAATGTGGATCTTCCTTGCCTAGTAATATAACAGCATAGTCTACACTGGTTAGGTTTACGGATCACTATGTGGTTAGTCCTGAGAAGGACTGATGGGTTAAAAAGGGACAGAAATAGTTGAGTAAAGAGAGAGAGGTATTCTTTCTTGCTTCATCCTGAGAAGGACTACTGTAAATTCACATTACATTTTGTCATTTTTCAAATCAGTCAGAGGACCCTCCTTCGACAAGGTTAAAAACGGAGGCAATGATTATACCTCTCATGACACGACATTGATACGTCCTAATGACAAAGTGTAGAATTAATTCTGATTGAACAAGCTTCGATATTTTGCGGATCATTTTAAGAGCGTCACTCATGTTACAGACAATTCCCCCTGTAAAAATAACCTATATTTTGAGGTAAATGTGAGCCAACTCTGAAGACGTTTGTACATCAGTTTCCTATAGTTTCATTGTGCAATACTCTCCAGTTTACTGTGATATGATTTTTTACATGAAGTAGGTGATTAATTTTAAAATAAATTGAAAACTCCTGCAAAAGGACGTCACCGGCGTTACGTCACTCACGTTTGAGCTGACATATATCTGATTCCCTTGATGAATATGAAAGAAGCCATTTCTCAATAGTAGACAAGAAAATTACTATGTGCTGTAAATTTCAGATTCTGAGTGCGCACACATTATCCGCAAATGACAATTTTGTCCAAAAATAATCAGCCAGTCCAACGTGTGCTTTTTACTGTTGGCATTATTTCAAGAATAGGATGCTGAGCATTATTAATATTCAATGAAATTTGTAGCATCAAGATGTAGTTTAATATTCCAAATAAAATCAGTCACAGGAAACCATGTAGGAAAGAGAGACACTTCATTTCTTTCCAGTTTTGGCCAAACATTTGTAGAATAGCCCTAGAGTTTATTTTGTCATAAAACTTGTCAACCATTAATTCATCGCCAAAGTTAGGTATCGTGTGTGGATATTCTATACTGGGAAAATGTGATGCTCTAAAACTATTTTGTTTTACTGCCGTAACATGCTAACAGGCTTTTATTATGTTTTATAAGTGTCTTTACACAGTTAACATACATTTTATATTGAAGAAATGTGCTTTTTTTTTGTGCCGTCACTGTAATTAATGCAGTTTTTGTTTTTGTTCCGTTGTACATGTTGGCATTCACAGGGTGAAATTCGTTTATCTGTAAGTATAGTTTTACTGCAATCTTTGTATAATTATAGGGATGTACATGTATGTTCACAAGCCCTTTTAGTGAACAGTACGATCAGCTTTTGAAAAACATGTTAACTTACGTACCACATAAAGGCTAAAAAATGTAAATATGTTTAAATCGTTGTTTTAGTTTCAGATGTGTTTTTTTTTTAATATATCTATTAAAGTTGAGTTTATAAGTAAGACTGATTATAAACCTTTTCTCCTTTATATTAGATAATAAGCTTTAGAAGACTTCATTTTCATAATTTGAAAGATTTCACATAGTAGAATTCAAAAACTTATTTCACAGTGTGGCAATTTCACACAATAAAATGTGTCACACTGAAAGTCCACACAGTGAAAACTTTCAAACTTTCAAAAAGAGCAAACAGCTGACCAAAAGTAACTGCGTGCAATTATTAAAAGTTTAATGAGTGTCCCGCTAAAATGGAGTGTTCATTTTAAGCTCACTATAGAATTATAGTATGGCATTTTCAAATTTGAGTAACAGCAATCAATCCAACCTGTTTCCTGTTTGCTGTTTATATTTGAAAATAAATAAAAGTAAAAGGTCGTGGCAAGATAGACCCGAGTGTCTCTATCGTACTTTACGTTACTTCTTCTTCTTCTTCTATTTCTTCTTCTCCTCTCTCTGTTTGCGGTTGTTTTTTGCACTACCAGCTGTCAGGATAACAAACGGATACTCCTTAAAAGAAGGTCGAGTGGAGGTGTATCTGAACAATGAATGGGGGACGGTCTGTGCCGATGAATGGGATTTTAAGGACGCTCGTGTTCTCTGCCAAAGTCTAGGGTTTCCCGATGCCCTTGGTATAACCTCGCTCTCTGAATTTGGACAGAGTTCTCGACCGATGCTCCTGAATAGTACTAAGTGTAAAGGGACAGAATCTACCATTTTTGAATGTGTGACCAACAAATCTGCAACACAATCACCGTGCAGTTCTCCCCTTAATGAGGCTGGAGTAAGGTGCTCAGGTAACTGTGGAATACATTTTTTATATCTGATAAACTGAAAGACCTGATCCCCACCCCCGTTCCGTTTAAGATCAGTTATTTTTTATCATAGGCCCCTACGTTTTGTCTTATGCGTTGTGCACCATCTCTTCAAGATTATTGAAGAGATCAGTGCTCTGAGCGTTAATAATTTCTTTCCACCTTCACAATACTTTCTGATAATCGGAAATTTCACTTAGCAAAGTAAATTGCTTTAACAAAGAATGTCCCTTAAAAGACAACGTTTACTGCCACCATTGCAAATTTCTCTAAATTGAGTAGTGTTATGTCATGTTTCCTGATTTCCCGCTACATGTATGTCTACTTCTCTTGACGCCTTTCAGTTGTTTATTGTTGTCTTTATGATGCTTCTAAAAACTCCCATTTTCTAGATTGCAGAGATGTCAAAGAGGAATGCGAGTACTGGTCCAGTAAGGGAGCTTGTCTATCCTATCCTGAGATTGCCTTGCCTAATTGCCAGTCAAGTTGCAACGAATGTATCACTCGCAATCTGAATGGTATATTAACCAAACAGGTCTTTAAGGATAGTAATATTATGTCTTGCTTACAGAGGGTAGCCCCATTAGTATTGATATTATACTCACTGAGGACCCTGCAATCATATTATTACTCAGGCATTATACCTGGCTATGATGATAAGACGCTCAAGCCTTCAAGGAAATTCTTCCTAACCGGGTTCCCGTTTACTTCATCTTGGTGGAGATTTGGAACTGTGGATTTATGTCTTGCCAAAGGACATTAATATAATATTTTACATATTCCATTTCACTGTATTATATGTCACATTTTGCAATACATTTGATACGTTGGTCATCAGAAAGGCTAGGGAGACATGAGACTAACATATAAAGTCGGTATACATATTTGTTTACAAGCAGTTGGAAAGAATACTGATTAAATAAATCTCTTGAAACTTATAGGCTCCACTCAAAACGAGTTTCTTAATTCCTTTTATTGCCCCATCTAAAATCTTATTCTTGCTATGTCATAAATGAAAGCAATTTAAGAATTTTTTTCTGGTTTACTTTGTCATGTTTGTATTTGTAAGGGGGGAAATCTACAACTTACTGAATCCTTTTCAGTAAGTTGTAATTTCCTAGTACTTAATTTGTTAATCAAATTTGATATTTTTTTCCTTAAAGAGACCGAATTGTCCCCTTCTATAGAGAATGACTGTGTTGCAGGCCACTGCTTCATTGATTCACAAAAAGGTAATGTGCTTTATAATAACACGATGGCACAGACTAATATACTTCAACTCAAGAGAAATCTCAAAACTGTTTTATTTCCTCCATACATCATGTTCGGATAGTGTAACTTCTTGTAGTAATGTTTCCATAATTTTAAAAGGTGATGCACACAAGGCTATTGAAATTCCTTTTGATTATATTTAAAGTCTCGTCAATATTTTCTTCATGCTATGGACACCTTTCAACTAGAATTACAGAAAGTGCAAATAGGCAGTCTGAAACAACGAACCTGTCTTAAAGTAAGGTGTTAAGAAATTTTGAAATTATAAAATATAATCTCATAAAATGTCGTATCATCGATACATTGCAACTTAAACTTGAAAATATAGCCGAAATAGTGTGTACTTAGTTTTAAAAAAAAATTTAAAGCCGTCTTTAAGACCTTATCTTAGAGTTGATGTTTCACATTCAAACGACTAAATGCTTTCCTCTAGCATTTGAAATATTTCTTTTTAATTTCATTATATCTGAATTCTGGATTTTCATCATTGAAAAGTGATGAGAATGATGAAGATCCAGATAAAGGAAACTGTAAGGTAATAGATTTTGGTCTAAATCTGTTCCAAATTGAGAAAAATAAATGATTCTATGTTTAAATGAGGAGACTTAAAACCGAATTGGAAACAGACAAAGCCAAATCTCTTTAATGCTCTTTTTTTTTCTTTCTGTTTAATTGCCTTTTCGTCAGGAATATTTATGACAACAATTTTCCAAATTCGCTTCTTTTAGAAACACGCTGTGTGCCTGCAGTAGAGATGTGCATGTCGTTTAACTGGTACGAAGGTAAGAATATTCCTCAACTTCCTTTTGTATTTAAATATGTTATACATCAACTTATTTTTAATTTGTTTCCTCATTGGCGGAATCAAGGGGCAAATGGTAATTCATGTGTCCCTCGATCCCCTCCCCCTTCCTCTAAGGGAACATTTGATATCCTTTTTTTCTGATTGCTTCTCAGAGATATATGATCTGTGCTACCGCCTCCCCTCGGCCGGGCATTCCTTGATCCGCCTCTGGTCTTGTTTTTTTTAAAGATACCTTTATGATCGCTTACTTCCGATTCCTTAAATCATTCTATAAGATCAGATTTGGAAGGCCAAACTGATGTGCTACTGGAAGTGGTGGCTATATGAGTTCCATGTAGAATGGATATTAAGAATGCAGATATACTACCAGTCTTTTCTATAATTCCTGCAAAATAACTTCTCAATTCAACCTTCCTAATCCCCGTACCTGAACCCCTTATACGTACATGACACATTGTGTGTGTAATTGGGTTTTTACAGACGTGTATCAATCAGGTATGATTATTTACGTCTGGGACCGACCTTTAACGTCACCACACATTAAAGACGCTTTTATACCATCATATATTAATGGGATAGCCTTGCCCAACGACTAGATCTCAAAGAACGGGAGCAGAAGCTGAGAAGAATGGCAATTAAATTGTGTGCTCTTATGAATTTTGTTCCAGATGTTCTCAATTTGACACAAAATGATAAAAACGATAATCAACTTAAATACAAATTATGTACATTTACTTCTATATAAGAAAAAAAAATTCTATGTCTTTGAGTGAAATAAGGGCGTATCTATCTTTTATCTTGTATATTTTCCTTTTTAGAATAAATCCACAGAACCTCTAAATTCTTTATTTACTTATTACCATATATATATATTTATTAACTAACTTGTTTCGTCTGGCTCTAAACAAAAGCGATCGCTCGCCTACAAATTTCTAGTTTGAAACTGTGCAAAATTATGCTGAACATGCTCCTCGCGCACTACATAATCATGTTATAATGAATTACATTGACCATGAGAAAAGAAATCTGATATGTCTATCTCATATAGCACTCCCCTCTTACCAGGATTTTACTATTCTGTACATTATTTTCTTTATTCATTAATAATGTTTCATAACTAATGTCATCTATAATGTGTTCATACATATATTTTAAAAAAATATATATAGCATTTTTCATTATGCACAAAATAACATATTTTGGGTTTACCAGTATAATATTTATAATATTTGTTTAGAAACGAATGAACTTCTGCAGCTAGTACACGCATGTCAACCTTTGAAGGTTCCTCACAAACTTCAATGATTATGTGAACGAAACTATCGTCTATAAAATGATCTTCTGCCTCTTCATTTATCCACCTACCGTGCCTGTTAGATAACTGGCACAGATGGTAGCGGTTTTAGCACCGCCAGCTGAAAGGGAACCGAGGTACAATATTGTACCTGACCATATAACTCCCACAAACGCGCTACAATCTTTTAATGGGCCCCGGTATGATTAAAATTGCTTCTTTTTCTTAAAAAACCCCTCTTTCACTTATCACAGTAAATGTTAAAAACAAAAAACGATCAGATCCCAATCTTTAACCTGTCTTTTCAATGTAAACTCTAAAAACTCTAATAGGACAATTACTTTAATACCTTGGCTTCTCAAAAACAGTATTATATTTCCGATATTGATCAGATTTACAGCTACGCAAATTTACAGAGAAAAATGACTGAAAAGTTTGTCAATTGAAGAATCATGTGAAACTAAAAAGATGTAACCAAAGCATCTCACGACCAAAAAATCTGAAGAAGTCTTCAGTATCTATCACATAATGAAACTTGAATCCCCTGATAACGCTTTACCACCCTCAACTAATCTCAGTCATTCTCATGTTTAAAATGCTACCAAATACTTTAACCATTCTGACTCCAATAAAATTGCTGTGCTAAGACAGACGTCAGTCATATCAAATAGCTTGTCAGATCGGACTCCTGTGACTTGTATACCTCCGTCAAGCATTTTGATGATTGTGAATGCTGCAAAAACAAAAACCCCTCTTATCCTCACTAATCTGACTCGGGTTTCCGTACTATGACGAAATCCCGTCAGACCCTGCAAGATGTAGTGTCGTTTACTGCACTTTGCTTATCCTCCATGTTGTCACATCAGCCTGAAAATAAAAAAAATAGGTGTGCATTTTGTAGGAAATGGATTGAAATCTAAAATCCTCAAGGGCACAATAAGGAACAGATCAGAGCTTTGATTGCATTTAAACCGTATGATCTTTAATGAGGTTCGCATCACTAAAGAACCGACTTTCAAACCGATAGCATGGTATCACCTGAATTAAAGCCAACAAAAATCCAACCTTGCCTCTATCGTACGAAAATTTTATTAATTGAATTCTTTAATTAAATGATGAAACATTGCTTTCCAAAAGGCAAAATTTCTACATCAATTCTGAATGTGAAACCCGGTTTAATTTTATCATTTTTATCTTTCTTTGTTTTAAGTAATTTTAGACTTTCCGAACTTGATGCTGTGATACAAGATTTACTTTCTGTCTTAGACACCATTTACATATTTTTAATTATTAATTTACTCGAATTATATTCACTATTAAATTAACTCAGATTCGTGTTAATTTATGCTTAGTTTTGAGACATTTTCTTAAGATGTCAAATCCAGCCAGCACATTTGGTATTATGAAGAAGTGTTCCCATTTACCTCAATATTCACTCCAATCTCTCAACGATATCAAGTTATGTTCCGATAAAAATATGTCAAAATACTACTAGTTACAATGACGTGGCCTTGATTATTCAGTGAACACTACGAAGGGGTGTTTTAGTAATACATGTATAATATAATCTTTTTTTTTTTCTCTCTCTTTCTTTTTTCTTTTTTCCCTCCGCTCAGCTCAGCGGTCATGGAATGTTATTTTTTTGTTTGTATGTAGTTATTTTCTTTTTATATATTTATTATGTAATATTATGTATTACGTTACTAAGGGCACCCTCGCCTCAAGATTTTGCTTTTAGATGTGTGTCCTCCAACTATGTATGTACCATATGAATGAGTATTATGTCATATTTTTTTGGTTAAATACATTACTTTCTACACTTATATTGAAAAGTTGGAAATAAATGTCTTGAAGTTGAATTGAAATATTTCGATCCTGACTTGCCAATAAGCAGTTCGTCTGAAATCGTGAAAAATATCCTGTAAATGTACAAACTTTTCCATGCAGAATAATATTTCTGCAAATATATAGGTTCCTCAACCTTCAGAAATGAATTTAATGACAAATTTTAATATTATTCGGTAAAATATAATAGATTTGCACAATCTATTTATATCTCTTTCATTGATTGACATAAATATCTTCTGTATTTATGAACACGTATATCCTGCTTAAGTCCACAAACTTACATCTTTCAATGCAGAATGTTCTGCAGTCTACCTTCTCCAACCTTTTACAATCTTTTACAATGAATTCCCATGATTTCTGACTTTGTTCGGTAAAATTGCACTTGCACTAATCACCGATATCCCTTTCGTAAAGATTTCCCAGTCCAATTGGAGTTTATAATATTGTATTGTTTGTTTGCTGTTGTTTCTTTTTACCTTTATATTTCAACGTATCCTGACACATGCACTCATGTGCTAATTAAAGGTTTTCTCTCCAATAGGTTATTGGATATTCCAATGTTGAATTGCAGTAGCGTTACAAAATCCTTTACCACAAATTTCAAAACTTCTATAAATTTCTGATCACAGTGTACGTAGTGAGCCCGTCGTTCAAGTCGGTATAATCTTGCCATTCTCAAGGCCTCGAGCTCTTGCCACATAGAGCTTAAATAAATCATTTTATATCCCAGTGATTTCTGTGTAATTTTCTTTCCAAGGAAAGCTCCGTCACCATGGTCACAACAAAAGCAATCAATACACAGGTTTATTACCACACCATGTATACTTTCAGTTTTCTCAATACCTCTATCGTTAGTGTACCTACGTACACCTCGCCATTCCAGGCGGTACTCGAGCCATTCACAAGGCTTCTAGCTCTCTCCACCATAGAGCCTAACTGAATCCTTATTTTCGGAACAAAATCCGAAGATTCTTTCAATTTTCTTCCCCTAAACAAAGCTTCACTACATCAAGAGCTGCATTATGAGACCACACAATCTCGCATTAACATACTGAATCATGTACGTGGATTTCCTTGTCACCAATTTACTATTCCAAGGCTAATTAATGCAATATGCATTAAAAACAACCCTTCCTACATGTATATTCTCTTTAAACGCTTGCCAATCGATAAACTGTAATGCAAAAACAATATCAACCAACTATGCCAATGATTTATTTCGTCGATTACAAAGTTGTATCTCATTTTCAGAAAAGACATACTTTAAGATATACAAAATCATAATTTTCCACTTATTCTACACTTTCAAGTCTTGGATTCCTTACTCACCAATTTACTATTCCACTGCTAATTACAGTAATAAGTTATATTAAAACTGTTCTTCCTGTACCATTATAAACTTGTCAATCGATAAACTGTATTGTGAAAACAGTATCAAATCATGCGATTTATTCCGTCGACTACGACGTTGGATCTCATTTTCAGAAAAGAAAAACTTTGTATTATACAAAATCAAAAATTGTCCACTTATTTTACACTTTCAAGTCTTGTTAAGTGGATTCCCTGTCACCAATACCATGTAGATGTTCATTAAAGCAATTCTTCCTATTCCCATTAAAAACTTGCCAATCGATAACCTGTTATGTTAGTTTCATCCAACCATGCCAATGATTTTGTCAATTACAATGTTTGATCTCATTTTCAGGAAAAACCTACTTTGTATTATACAAATTCATAATTTTTTTCATTTATTTTCCACATTCAAAGTAGAATGCCTTTTGTACAATTTTATATTCAAATCACTGCATAGATAGTCGTAAACTTTCCTATTCCCCCAAAAAATATCAGTGACAAAATATCTTTCAAACTGCACTGAAGACTAAAAATCTTACGAGGACACATCATGCACCTACGCAATGCTATCACACACCTAATTTAATTTCTTAGACATGCACTTTCAAATTAATATAGTATAAACATTAAAAACGTTTCACTTAGCTCAGATTACAGCTATCACCACATGCCTCTGTGGGTGCGGCGTTCAGATTTTCGTGTTAAATCAGGTTCAGCGGGCGGCTCCGTGTTGTCGTGATGGAAGAGCAAGCTAGAATGACTCCTCAAACATCTTCTACCACACCCTAATGCTCGTGCCCCGCACCACCTGCGGAAAACATTCTTGCATAATCACTTCTTACTCTGGGACAACAACCCTTACCAAGCATAAGTATGCATACATTAACGAGACAAACAACATTTACCTGCTATACAAACGTAACGCAGGCAAATAATATTCTTACTTGTTTCTATATAAAGACGTAAATAATCGTGGGCTTGTCAATTCAATTAACAGGTTTGGTATGCACTCCTACACCAAATCGTCAGAGAAACTCCTTTATCAAATGCATGTAAGTCTGACCTTAATCTTTGGAATAGGCATTTAGTATTCGTGAAATTGAACAAATTGTAAAAGTACCATTCTTGGCATTTCAAATATACGTGAAGTTTTACTGAAGTGGACCATATGAATTGACGGTGATTAATAAGTTTCATGATTACTATTTTGAGTTACCGTGTTCTTATTATATTTAACTTACTCCGATCGTTTTATCTGCAGGACTTTTGATGAACGGTCGCAAACTGAATTGGAAGTACGAGATATTGTGCAGGCATTGAAAAACGGTTTGGGAGGGCTGAAATATAGTGACTATAACAAATTTCACGATGACATGCAAGTCCTTTTAAGTCGATTAGAAACAGCTGTAAGTGCTCTGACTACCTTACAGGGTCAACACATACTGGACCGTCAGAAGGCAGCGACAGTGTTGTAAGTTTTTCTGTCATTATTTAATCACTTATCCATTAGTAGGCCTGTAGGAACCTTCTGCAAACGTGTCATTTGAGCAAGCCGATAGGATTTTGCCCTGTGAGGTTACTTAATCCATATGAGTCAAAGAAAAAAAGTCAGCTTGACCGTAGCTGTCGGGATTAGCACCGGAGCCTCCGAAGTATGTCCCAAAGCTGTGTAGATTTCACACCATGTTCACCATGCCCCAAACTTTGTCCGAAGGAAGTAGTTTGAATTTACATTACAAAACACAAAAATGTTGAAATTCTCTTTCCGAATGGGGTTTTCAACCGCTTCTAAAAAGTTGGGCCATTTACCCCTTTAAAACCGATTCACAACTTTATAATAGAGAAGAATTATGGATTAATATTTTCCATAAGGAAGTTGGTGTCACACAAAAACACAAAAAGTTAATACAACACGATCAGATGAAATTTCAACAAGACATTCACATAGCATACTGGTCATCTTCCAATCTGTGATGTTGAAAAAATATATTCCCTGCATGATATTTTCTGTCCATGTTTTTCGTAGGTTGCTGTTTAATTCCAGTATTTCTCACATCGGAGAGAGTGCTTTCAGTGGACTGAGGAACCTTAAGACTCTGTAAGTAGAAAGCACTTTAAGCAATACGTACATGCAAAGTGCCTACCCTAATTTTTCTTCATTTAAAATTAGTCAAACTTTTGGCGTAGGGGCAATTCCACGTAAATTGTTTTAAAAAGTTACCGAAAACTCACAAAATATTTGTTCTCTGTTGACCAATTTAGTCTCAAACAAAAGAGCTTAACATGCTCTTTAATATGAGTCATAACATGATAAGAGTGAAGTATATCTAGGCATGACTTTCTTTTTTAAAACTCACTTTTCTGTCAAAATGTGGCAACATTATTGGTCAAAACATCTTTGGGTCTCATTATTTCATGCCACAAGCACTTCAGATTTGAATTTTGGAGGAAAATTGTGAGGAATTGAACGAAGGTTGCAAATAACAGGTTTACATGATCCACTGAACACTATAAAGCAACGCTATAGGGGTTTAATTCTGACAAGGAAATGTGTAATTTAATTGTTATAAAAAATATTTGTTAATATTTAGAGTATGTCATAATCTTCTGTTAATATCTTAATTCTCGCTACCTCAAATATGCAATTTTCGACGTAGAGGGCAATATTATGCATGGAAATGGTCCGCATCTTCGTTAACTTCACTTCCGGTCCGTATTGAAATACTACGGCTTATGAATAAAATGAGTGCTAAAATGCTTAATTTTTGGATCGCATGACATAAACCACTCAAATTTTGAAAATGCACCCAATTGTCTCAATAAATCATGATGGTATCTTTTCAAACATGTCGGATAAACTCAAACTCGAGGATTTTTGTAATACCTGTGTACATTTTCAATGCAAAAAGACAAACACTTGTCGACCCAATCGGGATATTTATTGTCAGCACTGCGCATGCGTGGTTTCCATGACAAACGCCATCTGTTGGCGAAATTGCGTATTTGGGGTAGCGAGAATTATACCGATTGAACCATAAAACTCACATCATTTTTCAACTGTTCACATGAGTAAAAACTCCTTGTCCATTTCGTGTCATATGTTGTCTGTTACGATTACAAAGAGTCCATTTTCTCTTCAACAATTCCGTGATATACTGTGAAATTTGCTGGGTGTGTCTCTGATAGTCAACTGTGACCGATTCAATTACTAAACTTCTTTCGAGGAATCTTGTTTTATATTAAAACTGTCTTAAATAACCAAAAAGGGGTCTGACTGTCATGCCCGTTAAGCTGGAATTTATCTTTTTCGAGTCCTGTTGTTCCTGTTTTACTCTTTAAGATTTTAGACATTCCAGGCTATTCAGCACAAAGGCGTTTTTAAATATTTTTTCCCTAATTTATATTTCTAACTCAGATGGTTTACAGAAAACACGCTGGGGAATATCACAAAAAGAATGTTTTCTGGTCTGGAGAAGTTACAATATATGTAAGTACTCATATAGTAAACAGTATATCTTTCTTATGCCAGTGTGATTGTATGGAATTTTCTGCGACTGCTCTTTAAAATGTTAACCTAAATTATCATTCCTGCTTTGCAAAATCTGTACTCGCTGATAGTATTATCTTACAATGCTACTTTTGTGATCTCGTCGGTTTTGAACAAGCCCATATATCTGAAACCTTAAACCCGTGAAAGGAATAAACGTCCTGTCCTACGACAGCGATGAAAATGTCTAAAAGTAATTTATTTTTTCGATTATCAATCACTCGTATTTTGGAAATAATAATAATTAATAGAAGAAAACTTCAATTGTCATAATTTTTTTTTTCATAGAATTTCATTTTTGGCTTATTTGGATATTTTCTCAAGTTCATTTTATGGAAATCTTTCCGACAAAGATAATTCTTGTCTCACATGCATACTGATGACACCTCAAATTATTTATAATTGTAACAATGATATTGACAAGTAAAGATCGATATTTTGGGCTGTGTTTTTCCTAGCAGTAAGATATAAGATGTATACACACAATTTTATCATTACTTTTTTTCTAAAAATATAATATTAAGAATTACATAAAGATATAAAGCGTACCATTCCAAAAGGAGCTAAATCCACATCTAACTGGTTCCAGTAAATCAAGTTTTTTTAATTTACCACTTTCCCTTGTTCACTGTAACTTCATTATGATATATGTGATAGGGCTTATGTCTTAGCTTAATCCAATCACGCTTTTTTTTTTATTTAGAAATTAATTTCATATTTTGATTTTTTTTTTATAATTTCAATTTCCTTGAATTTAGCTCCTTTTGGATGAAACCTTAATCGAACATCTATTTCTGCACATTTAATGACGTTTAAGAATTTAAATTCAAAACAAAACACACGGTTACTGCTAGCAGAGTACATTTTACATTTTTTCTGATTTTTATTTGTTGAGAATATTGCTAAAAAATTGAAATAATTGCTTATCTTTTCTAAAAACGGGGATTTTTTATGTTTCATTCCAAAAGGATCATAACCCCAAAATATTCATAGAAATATTAAAACTCAGTTAATTTTATCAAAATGTTTCACTGGTGATGTACACTGGTAGCCGTATTATGTGCTTAAATTTAATGCATAGCTTTAGAGAATATGGTTAAATGAACAAATCCTAAATGACCATGGATTTAGCTCCTTTTGGAATGAAACCTAAAGTTTTGCAACTTTAAACAAAAAAAATAATATATATTAAATTGATATGGTGCATTTAATTCCTATGTCTGAGATGCACATATGTATCTTTACAAATGAGTTGCGGTCAAAAATGGATTTAGCTCCTTTTGTAATTAAGGACGTTCCTCAGTTATGTTTGTGCGCACCTGAGCTGCGTATCGTGGCTGGTTGTGTTACGTCATTACAACACCGGGAGAGTATTGCGCGCAGTTTAGACAATGTATACGCACAATTAACACAATGCTTAATAATGGGTACGCAAGTGTGCGCAGTAAGAAGAACCAGGTAAATATAGATGAAATCAATAATTCTGTACCTGCGAAATCTTTACCCAATATAGCTTGAGCTGAAAGATAACATTCGATGCCCCGTATAGGAAATAAAATAAAAAAGATAGATGTCCTTTGGAATTCATAGTCATGGGCCTGTATTCTGAACTCCGGTTTAAGTTAAACTCCAGTCTAAGTTAAACCAGAGCTTTGATCAAAACTGACTAAAACCATAAGTCCAGTCGAAATTTCTGTACAAAGTTAAGTCATACTAGACTAGAGTTTAAGTTTAACTATATTTTAGAATGTAATTTTCCCAACCTATGGTTCAAAGCGCAGTTTTAGACTGAGTTTGAACCACACTTAGACCGCGGTTTAAGTTAAACCGGAGTTCAGAATACGGGCCATGTTCATCTACCTCCCACTTTTTTTGTACACTAAATTAACACAAAAAGATAGGTGGAGAAAGAAATTCAAATAATTATATGCCGAAGAATCATTTGTCTATGACCTGGGTTCTTATTTATTTTGTCAGGTGCATGGCCAGAAATATTCTCGAAATTACGTCGCGGGCCACTGAGTATTACACATACATACAAAAAATGTATGGGACTAGCGTATCTTGCCCTGAAACACTGTATTCATTTTGTGGTTATTCAATATAGTTTAGCGAGCAAAGCGTCAAGCCAAAGAAATTGCCACATTAGAACCGTGAAATGTAATTTCGTCATCAAAATGTGCTAATTCAGAAAAGATATAAAAAGTACAACGAGAATGCCAGGTAATTTTGATATTCTCGGGAGGGGGCTGCAACCCCCATCCCAGGTCTCATACACCTCCGCATACATCCGAATGGCCTATCTAAGGACTGAGGAAGAATTTCAGAATACACATCCCGGTATCATAAATAATAATATTATTATCCTTATTTTTCTTTGTTTGATGATAACTCTTTGGTTTGACTATTTTTCAAATTATGCGTGGTAGGACATGCTATGATAACTCCTTGGTAGGACAGGGAACAGATAATTATGATATGCTAATTGCGAGCGAACGAAGCGAGTGAGAAAAAAATGACATCTGTAATCATACCGATAGTTAGGATATTACTTAAAACGTAAGATTTTTTTCTTCGAATTAGATATATTGGCGGGGAGGGGGGCAAACATTCTGAGGGGCCCTACCTCACACGCTTGCTACCTGCTTACAGCCCTACAATATTTGAAGCACTGCAATCATGCATTGTTTTTCAATATCCCTCCTTACACCAGAAATGGGGTTGTACATTTTGTTTACAAAACTTTTGAAAACATTTTGCTATACCGGCACCTCGCTGCCTGAATATGAGGATATTAAGGCAACTCGCTACCAAAATATGAGGATATTCCGGCACCTTGCAAAATTATTTTATTATAAAAATGCGGGGGCGCTGCAGCCCCGCCTCGTACGCCTATGGGGCTATTCATGCTAAAAATCCTTAGGAGAATATTGGAACTCAGCCACCAAGAGAATGTTTTAAAGCATATTAGAGAATTTTTTTCTTAAGACGGAACAGTTTTAATAGAACAGAATTTAAGCAGTATATATGACTATTTTTTCTTCGTATGACTACTTGGTGAGGGGGCGTAGCGACCGAGCGAAAAAGTTGCTTTCATAATACATGTATTGATATTTGCATTCAATAGAAACTTTACACACACAGGCAGGTCACAGCTTACTTAGAATTGTGACTTACATAACATCAAATAAATTTATATAAATATATATGTAAGGCCCTGAGAAATTGCCCCCCCCCCTATTTTTTTAATGCATTTTACCAAATGCATCAGTAGAGAAATTATCCTTAGTCCAGCGTAACCCCCTGCCACACCCCAAGGAGAGTGGAATAGTCCAGTAGCAAGAAGAAGTCACCACCAGTGAGGTCATCATCACTTTACTTGTTATACTTCTCACAACAACACGTGTGTGCTGACTCCTCCTTGTTATTTTATTAACAGGTAAGAAATCCAATATTTCTACCTCTCTTGAGTTATTCATGTATTATCATCTAATTATATCTACTTTATATTATGTATGATTTGTTAGTTATTCATTTGCATAGATTGTATCATTGCCTGCATGATGAGAGAGAGAATAAGGTGATGAAGATGAGATGTTTTATTCCTTTGTAAGAACAAAGAATGATTGTTGATGATATCATAAAATCATTATTTAGAGATGTATTTAGTTCATTAGAGAAGTTAAGATTATGTAAGAATTAATGATTTATACCAAGCTGATTGTTAATACCAATTTGTATCTTGACTGGGTATGTAGAAGTAGGATTAGATTATAGTGCAAACACACCTCATGTATATCTGTATAGCAATCTTAGATGGGATAAGCTGAGTGTAAACACGAACCGTTACTGAATACACAATTAGGGGAATAGCTGCAGAAAGGGATGCGGTGGTGTTCCTATTCCAGTACAAACACAAGACTGGAAGTGAACACAGCCCAGGGACAAAGAGGGTCATTGACTCAGTATGTGGCCTTGACTGGTAGTAGCAGATTTATTTGCCTTTTGCTGACCAGTGTTTTCCATCTCATAGCCATTACATTCATCAGCGTGAAAGAGAAAGTATTTCTCACTTTGCAGTGAATGTGAAGTTTGTAAGAAAGATAAATAGAATCTTATTAGGAAATAATTAAGTAGTATTTTAACTAGAATACTTCACTCTGTGTAAAAGGGAATCTTCACACTAGGATTGCGTCGCATATTGTGTTATATTGTGTTATATTGTGATTATATAGTGTTTTACCAAATGTAATGTATTCTATAACTTTGAATTAGTTTAACCAAATTATATTTAAGACATTATTATTTACTGTATGTCCACGCACATTATCAATCAGATTCAGACTGAGTGCTGTCGCATTATATTTAACTTTCATTTTGTAAATAGACCAAAGCATACCAAATATCATGAAAAGTCATGCTAGCTAGTGTGAACCCTCCCAAGAGGGTATGCAGAAAAAGTCAGTTAATGGGCTAGATGCTTTGTTTGAGAATAGTCAGATGTAAACACAGATTGACAGAGTTTAGTTTATTGGAAGGAAAGTTCCTTACAGAGATAAAATGATCAGTTGTTATTAGGGTATGACCGTATGTTCCATTTAATTGAGAAAACAGGAAGAAAGATTTTATTATGAAACCTGGACATGAATTTTAACCAAATACAGAGAGTTCGATTGAGACAAAACTTAAAACATCACATTAAATATAATGTAGATATAGTTTTGAGACATTTAAGCAAATGATTAACCTATTATAATACTTTGATAATGATTATAGTTCCTTGCTTATACCAGATTTAATACCACTTCATAAATAGTTCATATTTTTATGTTTGTTACAGTGAAAGTGAATATTCAAATAGATTAAAGAATTAACTTTAAAGTGTTGTAAGTTTAAACAAAAGAATAACAGAATAGTTTCGAGGATATTAATCATTGTAAATATTATTGTGTTGCCTTTGCATTTATTCCAAGGAAAGTACATGATTATGTATATTGAAATATTGAATAGAATTGGAATAAATGATCACTTTACTTGTTATACTTCTCACAACAACACGTGTGTGCTGACTCCTCCTTGTTACTTTATTAACAGATTCGATTGGACAACACCTTGCTACCTTTGAGGCAGGTGTAACATTTTCTGGCCATTCACCATGACTACTACTATAGAGGATGTGAGCCGAGATGTCCAGAGGGGGCTACACAAACTAAATGAGGAGCAGGCCATCCTCACTGCAGAGTATCTCCAATTACCCAAGACCAGCGTAGAAAAGGTAAGGGGGAGAGGGAGGATGGGAGTAGTTCGATTGGTTAATAGGTATTTGGCTAGGGAAGAGGTGGATGAGATGGAGGATGGAGGACTGGAAGTCCTCAAGGGGCTAGACGCCTTCGTGAAACAACTGACAGGAGCCATCGAAGAAAAAGAGGTCCCTATTCAGAAGGATGACGAGGGTGAGGAAGAAAGAGCTCCCAAGAGGAAGTCGCCTGACCCATCTTCTCCACCACCTAGCGTCTCAACCAGGGAAGATGATATCCACATGGCCTACCTCTCCAGATTTTTGAGAAGGGCTACCCAGAGAGGGAAATGGTAGAGGCTGTCATTAGGGCAATTAGCCCTGGGATGAGGCTTCGCAGCTATCTCGAGGGAAAGGCGGACGTTACTCTGGAAACACTTCGTGAGATACTACAGGTGCATTTCAGAGAGGGAGATGCAACCACCCTCTATAAAGAGCTGTCCTCGGCCAGCCAAGGAGCTAATGAAACAGCACAGGACTTCTTGGTGCGAATGCTGGATATCCGGCAAAAGATAATGCTGGCTTCCCAGAAGGTGGATGCAACTCTCCGCTATGACCCAAGCCTTGTCCAACAGATGTTTTTACATTCCCTTGGGACAGGCTTAGGGAGTGAAGGGATAAGGATGGAAATGAGGGCACTCCTGGTGAATCCCTTTGTTAGCGATGAGGCCCTCTTCAGACAGATAAAGTCAGCGGAAGAACAAGAGGCTGAACGGAAAAGCAAATTGAAATACATGTACCAGAAGACTGCTAAAGTGAATCAGGTTGGAGCAAAAGAGCAGGAGAAAGATGACTCGCTTTCTAGACAGCTCCGCCAAATCCAAGCTGACCTGGCTGCTTTAAAGGCAACGAATGCAGAAGTGAAAACACAGAAAACATCCCAGGAGAATCGGCCTGCTCCTAGACGCAAACCTGAGGATTGGGGATGCCGAGCATGCCGTGATGCTGGAGTAGGGACAAGTTGTCGGCACTGCTTTCACTGCGGGGGAGAAGACCATATTCTTCGAGGGTGCCGTCTTCGACAGATCTCCAAGCAGGAAAACGGGAAAGGGGCACACCGACGGGACGAAGGGCGACCCCAAGACGACAGAAGAGGTCCCAGGAATCTCGAATTGTAAAGAAGACCACAGAGTATTGTGACATACAAAAGCAATCAAAGACTAAGAAAGAGACAAAGATTGCTAAGTTGATAGGGGAACGTTGTGTCATCAAGTGCAAATTGAATGGGCAGGAGGCAACAGCATTGTGGGATATGGGTGCCGAGGTAACCCTTATCTCAAAAGATTGGATAGACAGGTTCCTCCCCAGACAAGAAATTAGGCCTGTGTCTGAGTTGATTGCCGGTTCTGGACTCCAGCTGAGAACTGCAAATGAGAAGGATCTCCCTTTTCTCGGTTGGGTCCAGATTGAATTCTCTTTGGGAAGGGATGACGGAAATCCAGTTGTAGTGGTTCCAGCCTTGGTTACGCCAGACAAGTTGGAACAATCGATAATTGGTTCAAATGTCATCGCCGAGCTTCTCAACCAGACACCTACCCAATTGGAATCCAACTCAGCCATAGACCTACTCCTGAATGCAATACCCCAAAAGACAAACCAGATATCGTCATTCGTTGCACTCCTGCAGAGTCCGCAGGATGACAAGATCGGCGTTGTGAAAAACCAAAGAGAAGATACCAAAATTCCTAGTCAATCCTCAGTGCAGGTAGTTGTTAGAGCAAGGATGTCCACACCAATTCAGCACGAGACAGAAGCCCTATTTGATCCCGACGAGAGTGAACTACCTCTGGGACTCAAGCTTAGTGAAGGCTTGATGAAGCTCAAACAGGGAAGGTGCTGTAAGGTCTGGGTTCAAGTCACTAACACTACGAAGCATGATATCACACTCAAGGGGAAGACATTCCTTGGACGACTCCATGTCATATCATCGATTGTCCCAGGAGAGATTACCCAGTATCCGGAACCTAAGTGTAGTCAAGTCATTGCTGAGGCTAAATCAGACCAAGCCACCCAAGCTGATTGTTTGTCGAACATTGACCTGTCTGGACTGCCCGAGCAAGAGCAAGAACAAGTAAGGAGAGTTTTGTGTCAGGAGAAGGATGCATTCGCAAAAGATGACTCTGATGTCGGATGCATCGAAGACCTTGAGATGCATATAACTCTTAACGACCAGACGCCAGTCAACAGGACTTACATGTCCATCCCACATCCCACGTCTACCAAGAGGTAAAGGATCACCTAACAGATCTGATCAACAGGGGCTGGGTCACCAAATCTTCATCACCATACTCCTCACCAGTGGTCTGTGTACGGAAGAAAGATGGCAGCCTACGTCTCTGCATCGACTATAGGGAGCTAAACAAAAAGACCGTTTGTGACCGCCAACCAATACCCAGGATCCAAGATGTGCTTGGTGGATTAGGTGGGAGCCGCTGGTTTACAACATTTGACCAGGGCGAAGCCTATCATCAGGGCTTCATGGACGAAGAAAGCCAACCCCTGACTGCCTTCGTCACCCCCTGGGAACTGTATCAGTGGCTTCGGATACCATTCGGGCTTAAGAATGCTCCTGCAGTATACCAACGTCACATGGAGTCTGCTTTAGAGGGACTCACCCATGACTTCTGTGTCGTTTATTTAGACGATATCCTTGTCTACAGCCCAACCTTCGAAGAACATCTCAGTCACATCCAACAGGTTCTACAGCGGATGAAACAGAATGGCATCAATCTCAAACCGAGCAAGTGCAAACTGTTTCAAAAAGATGCCAAGTACTTGGGGAAGATTGTCTCAGCAAATGGACATCAACCAGACCCGAAAGACACAGCTGCTCTGCAATCTCTGAAGGAGAAACGCCCGAGAACTGTTGGAGGTGTGAGGCAATTGCTAGGTCTGATTGGCTACTTCCGTTGCTACATCGCAGATTTCTCCAGAAAGGCAAAACCTCTGTATGACCTACTGAAGGGCCCTCCAGAAGGGTCATTCAAACCCAAGAAATACTCCTCAAAAACAAAAAGAGACTCAGTTCCTTCTAGCCAGCCAGTAACATGGACAAGCACCCACCAGCAGATACTGGAGGAGCTGGTTAACATGTTGGCCTCCCCTCCCGTGATGGCCTACCCAGACTACAACCAACCCTACTGCCTATTCACAGATGCTTCACAAGATGGACTAGAAGCAGTGCTGACCCAAGAACGAGATGGGAAGAACCATGTCATCGGGTATGGCTCACGCACTTTGACTCCAGCCGAGAAGAACTACAATCTCCACTCTGGGAAGCTCGAGTTTCTGGCACTTAAATGGGCCGTAACTGAGCATTTCAGGGACTACCTATCATATGCCACCCATTTCACGGTTTTCACCGATAACAACCCCTTGACTTATGTCATGTCCACTGCCAAGCTGAACGCCACAGGACTGCGATGGGTTTCTGAATTAGCGGACTTCAACTTCAACATCAAATACCTACCTGGAAGGAAGAACGCAGCAGCAGACACCCTTAGACTTAGACTCCTACAAACAATCCTGCACAAAGGAAATCTCGCCCGAGACCATCACTGCCACAAGTGCAGCAGTGTTGGAAGAGAGCAACCACAGTACAGCATGGCTCCTCCCAGTCACAGCCTCACACAGTCCTGACACAGACCATCAGCCATTGACTACAGTCCCCCAGTTATCGCCTGGTGAGGTAATCCATGCACAAGAGGCAGATGAAGTCATCGGACCAATCCTTCGAGCCAAGAAAAACAACCATTTTCCAACCCGAAGGGAGCAAGATGGATTGCCGAAGTGCACCAAGAATCTCCTCCACGAATGGAACAGGCTTCATCTCGTAGACGGTATCCTGTACCGAATGACAACCAACCGAAAGCAACTTGTTCTGCCTAAGGTTTTTCATGCAATGGTCTTGACTCAGCTCCATGATGAGATGGGTCACCAAGGAGCAGACCGTGTAACATGCAGCGAGATGTGGAGCAGTACACAATGAAATCTTGTAGTTGCCTGAAGGACAGAAAACCCGGATTGAAAACCAAAGCCCCATTACAGCCTATCATTTCTTCTCAGCCATTCGAACTAGTGTCTCTAGACTTCCTTCATCTTGAGAAGAGTAAGGGTGGTCATGAGTACATACTCGTGATTGTGGACCACTACACCAGGTTCGCCCAAGCCTACCCAACCACTAATAAGAGCGGGAAGACAGCGGCTGACAAGTTTTTCAACGATTATGTGCTGAGGTTTGGCCTTCCTCAGCGTATTCACCATGACCAAGGCCGAGAGTTTGAGAACCGTTTCTTCAAACAACTTTGTCAACACAGTAAAGTGGCAAGATCTCACACAACCCCTTACCACCCGGAAGGTAATGGCCAAGTGGAACGATTCAACCGGACGCTCTTTGGTATGCTTCGAACACTCACAGACACAGAAAAGACAAGATGGAAGGACTATGTGACCAAAGTAGTTCAAGGTTTCAAGGTTTCAAGGTTTCTTTATTTTTCCACATGTTTTTTCAGTGTTTTACATATACACAAATTTATATTACATAATATCAAACAAAATTACGATAAGAAGTGTTTACATGAATGGAAATTTTTTTAAAACAATTATACTATCATAATTTCGGTGATATCAGGCATAGTAAAGAAACAAAAGTGGAGTTCACGCCTACAACTGTACCAGGCACTCTACTACAGGGTTCTCTCCATTTTTTCTGCTGTATGGGAGGTCACCGCATTTACCCATCGACCTAGCATTTGGTCTTAATAATGCTGAAGGCGTCCAAAGCCATACCGACCACTAAGACTACGTAGAGAAGTGGAAAGCACAGATGGCAGAAGCATACAAGCTAGCTTCCCAGTACATCTCCAAGGCAGCAGAGCGTGGGAAGAAGAACTACGACAAACACATTCGTAGCACTTTGCTTCGCCCTGGAGATCGAGTACTGGTGAAGAACCTAGCCCCAGCTGGTGGACCAGGTAAATTGCGTGGGTACTGGGAAGACAAGATCTACAAAGTAGAGTCCCAGAAGGAGGGTTCCTTAGTCTACATCCTTGTCCCTGAGGATGGGAAGGATAGAACGAGAGTCCTCTGGCCACAGAAACCACCTACTCCCATGTGACTATCTGGTACCACCAACATCAACCGCACCAGATAACCAGCAGAAACAACCTCCAAAATCCTCTCAGAGACCAACCAGTCAATACAGAAAGAAAACCATTGACTCACATGTTCACAACTCAAGCCCAGAAGATTCAGAAGACGAGTACTATTTTGAGTTTCTGGGGACTCCACAAGACCAAATCGAAGATGTGAGTAGTGATGTCGAACCAGAAATACTTCAAGCCCAGAACAGTGAAAGTGAGCTTGACGAAGAGGAAGCTCCAGTATCGGATGGTGATCAAGCCTACGAAGTTGAGATAGAAACTACAGACCCACCACAGAATAATATAACTGGTGTTTGTCGCTGAACAAATAGACGACCACCCAACTCAGGACCCAGAAAGCACAACAGACATAAGGAGTTCAAGTCGCCAACGTAGACCTCCCCAAGTTCTCACTTATGATCGTCTTGGAGAGCCGTCTTCTAGCACAGCACAGGTCCAAGCCGTCATGAATTCTCACCCTCAAAACACAACCCAATTCCAACTCCAGGAGAACGTCTTTCTACCTCCTTCAAGGAACCAAACCATTCACCCAGACCACTCTTTTCCACCACCCAATCTTCAGCCTATCCATCAACCTCCAGTCTCATTCCACTATTTCCCGAACCAATATCTGAATTCACCAAATTTTCAGCACCAACCTCTCCCCCACCTTGGTTTCCCATTCCCAAACTCCTCACGTCCCATGAACTTTTACGGGCAACCTCAAAATGTACATTCTCCATATCTCCAACCTCAAACTTTCCCAAGAACTGATTGTCTACCTATGTCTACCGTGACTTCAACATACCAGTCTTAGAATAGGTAGCAAATGTCTAAACGAGACAAGGATAAATATGATCGTTTTACCAAGATGCCAGTTTAGCAGAAGTGACATTTTGGGACGAGAATTGTACTAGCGTTGCCAAGGAGAGAAGATTGCAAATCACTGCGCAGTGTATTAGAAGAGGACCCAAGATTTACTGGCTGAACTTTTTATTGAAAAGACATTGTCAATAGTTGGAGCTGACAGGATCCTTTAGTTTCTTGAGCAACCTGGACCACTGGAAGTTATAATGTGACGAATTTGTCATGGACTATAAGGGTCAGAATGGCCGTATAATATGTTGTGATAGGGAAGGCGCCCCCTGTTACAACGAAGTATTATTTTTTTAGTCCATATTGTAGAGTGGAAACAGAGTGCGAAACAGAAATAATTCTGGGCTCTGATGATTAATTAAGAAGTAGCATCAACTAATAGTGGTCGAATAGGAAATCCTAAAATTATAAAACCTTTTGAAGGGGTGTGCACTTCTTATTGGTACGATATTACCGGCTGAGGTATTGAGATTGATGCTATTGTTACAAGAAAAGAATTACATTTATTGATTTAGTTGTTTTTGTTTCCAACTCGTTTGGTAACATCAATTTAGTTTAAACTGCCACGATCCATTGGGGTGATAGATAATGCAGTTATCTTTTAAATGTCATGGAAGACATTTATTTTTGGAGGGGCGGGTGTAAGGCCCTGAGAAATTGCCCCCCCCCCCCTATTTTTTAATGCATTTTACCAAATGCATCAGTAGAGAAATTATCCTTAGTCCAGAGTAACCCCCTGCCACACCCCAAGGAGAGTGGAATAGCCCAGTAGCAAGAAGAAGTCACCACCAGTGATGTCATCATCACTTTACTTGTTATACTTCTCACAACAACACGTGTGTGCTGACTCCTCCTTGTTACTTTATTAACAGGTAAGAAATCCAATATTTCTACCTCTCTTGAGTTATTCATGTATTATCATCTAATTATATCTACTTTATATTATGTATGATTTGTTAGTTATTAATTTGCATAGATTGTATCATTGCCTGCATGATGAGAGAGAGAATAAGGTGATGAAGATGAGATGTTTTATTCCTTTGTAAGAACAAAGAATGATTGTTGATGATATCATAAAATCATTATTTAGAGATGTATTAAGATTAAGATTATGTAAGAATGAATGATTTATACCAAGCTGATTGTTAATACCAATTTGTATCTTGACTGGGTATGTAGAAGTAGGATTAGATTATAGTGCAAACACACCTCATGTATATCTGTATAGCAATCTTAGATGGGATAAGCTGAGTGTAAACACGAACCGTTACTGAATACACAATTAGGGGAATAGCTGCAGAAAGGGATGCGGTGGTGTTCCTATTCCAGTACAAACACAAGACTGGAAGTGAACACAGCCCAGGGACAAAGAGGGTCATTGACTCAGTATGTGGCCTTGACTGGTAGTAGCAGATTTATTTGCCTTTTGCTGACCAATGTTTTCCATCTCATAGCCATTACATTCATCAGCATGGAAAGAGAAAGTATTTCTCACTTTGCAGTGAATGTGAAGTTTGTAAGAAAGATATATAGAATCTTATTAGGAAATAATTCAGTAGTATTTTAACTAGAATACATCACTCTGTGTAAAAGTGAATCTTCACACTAGGATTATATTGTAGTGTTTTACCAAATGTAATGTATTCTATAACCTTGATCATATAACACCTTTGATATTATTGTATCCCCCGGCAGTATGCCGGAGGATACTTTGGATTCAGCAGCGTTTCGCCGCCGCCGCCGCCGCCGCGTCACATTCTTGTGTGCGCTCTAGCGGTCACATTTCTCGACGAATTTCTTTCAGACTTCCTGTGGACGTGTATCTTGGTAAAATCTGGACCCCTATAGTTTCAGGTGATGCTGCCCCCAGTGTTCCGTCTTTTATAGGGTAAAAGGCCATATTTTGGGGGATAGTTTGTGTGCGCTCTAGCGGTCACATTTCTCGACGGATTTTGTTCAAATTTTGTATGAAGGTGTCTCTTGGTAAAATCTGGAACCCTATAGATTTTGGTGATGCTGCCCCCAGTGTTCCGTCTTTTATAGGGTCAAAGGTCATATTTTGATAGATGTCTTGTGTGTACTCTTGTGTGCGCTCTGGCGGTCACATTTCTCAACGGATTTCGTTCAAATTTTGCATGAAGGTGTCTCTTGGTGTAATTTAAAAACCTCCAGTGTTTGGTGATGCTGCCACCAGTGTTCCGTCTTTTATAGGGTCAAAGGTCATACTTCAGGGCATGGCGTGAGTGCACTCTGCAGGCCACATTTCTCAACGGATTTTGTTCAAATTTTGTATGGAGATGTATCTTGGTATAATCTACACATGTTTAATTTTTGGTGATGCTGCCCTCATTGTTCCGTCCTTTATAGGGTCAAAGGTCATTTTCCATTTCTTGCACTCTTCTGCATTTCTTGACGGATTTCGTTCAAATTTTGCATGAAGGTGTCTCTTGGTGTAATCTAAAAACCTATAGTTTTTGGTGATGCTCCCACCAGTGTTCCGTCTTTTATAGGGTCAAAGGTCATACTTCAGGGCATGGCGTGAGTGCACTCTGCAGGCCACATTTCTTGATGGATTTCTTTCAAATTTTGTATGGAGATGTATCTTGGTATATCTCTCAACACATTTCTTTCAAATTTTATATGAAGATGTGTCTTAGTGAAACCTACACATCTAATTTCTACACCATCCTTTTGTTTGAGGGAGGGGATGGGGGAGGGTCTTTGTCCCTCCTTCAAATTGCTGCCAGTGCCGGGGGATACATTTAGCATTGCGCGGCCCCAGCAATGCACATTTCTAGTTAGAATTAGTTTAACCAAATTATATTTAAGACATTCTTATTTACTCTATGTCCACGCACATTATCAATCAGATTCAGACTGAGTGCTGTCGCATTATATTTAACTTTCATTTTGTAAATAGACCAAAGCATACCAAATCTCATGAAAAGTCATGCTAGCTAGTGTGAACCCTCCCAAGAGGGTATGCAGAGAAAGTCAGTTAATGGGCTAGATGCTTTGTTTGAGAATAGTCAGATGTAAACACAGATTGACAGAGTTTAGTTTATTGGAAGGAAAGTTCCTTACAGAGATAAAATGATCAGTTGTTATTAGGGTATGACCTTATGTTCCATTTAATTGAGAAAACAGGAAGAAGGATTTCATGAAGGACATGAATTTTAACCAAATACAGAGAGTTCGATTGAGACAGAACTTAAAACATCACATTAAATATAATCTATAGTTTTGAGACATTTAAGCAAATGATTAACCTATTATAGTTTTTATGTTTGTTACAGTGAAAGTGAATATTCAAATAGATTAAAGAATTAACTTTAAAGTGTTGTAAGTTTAAACAAAAGAATAACAGAATAGTTTCGAGGATAGTAATCATTGTAAATATTATTGTGTTGCCTTTGCATTTATTCCAAGGAAAGTACATGATTATGTATATTGAATAGAATTGGAATAAATGATCACTTTACTTGTTATACTTCTCACAACAACACGTGTGTGCTGACTCCTCCTTGTTACTTTATTAACAGATTCGATTGGACAACACCTTCCTACCTTTGAGGCAGGTTTAACATATATATATAACTATATAAATTAGATAACAATCTTGCGATAGGGTGGGATCAAAACGAGGAAAGCCCCTGCCCCACACATACGTGTTAATAAACACTGCATTTATTGAAATGCGAGAGATCGTAAGTATCGATTTAGATTTGGATTATTTAGATTATTGGATGATGCTGCCCCAGTGTTCCGTCTTTTATAGGGTCAAAGGTCATATTTTGATAGATGTCTTGTGTGTACTCTTGTGTGCGCTCTGGCGGTCACATTTCTCAACGGATTTCGTTCAAATTTTGCATGAAGGTGTCTCTTGGTGTAATTTAAAAACCTATACTGTTTGGTGATGCTGCCACCAGTGTTCCGTCTTTTATAGGGTCAAAGGTCATACTTCAGGGCATGGCGTGAGTGCACTCTGCAGGCCACATTTCTCAACGGATTTTGTTCAAATTTTGTATGGAGATGTATCTTGGTATAATCTACACATGTTTAATTTTTGGTGATGCTGCCCTCATTGTTCCGTCCTTTATAGGGTCAAAGGTCATTTTTCCATTTCTTGCACTCTTCTGCATTTCTTGACGGATTTCGTTCAAATTTTGCATGAAGGTGTCTCTTGGTGTAATCTAAAAACCTATAGTTTTTGGTGATGCTCCCACCAGTGTTCCGTCTTTTATAGGGTCAAAGGTCATACTTCAGGGCATGGCGTGAGTGCACTCTGCAGGCCACATTTCTTGATGGATTTCTTTCAAATTTTGTATGGAGATGTATCTTGGTATATCTCTCAACACATTTCTTTCAAATTTTATATGAAGATGTGTCTTAGTGAAACCTACACATCTAATTTCTACACCATCCTTTTGTTTGAGGGAGGGGATGGGGGAGGGTCTTTGTCCCTCCTTCAAATTGCTGCCAGTGCCGGGGGATACATTTAGCATTGCGCGGCCCCAGCAATGCACATTTCTAGTTAGAATTAGTTTAACCAAATTATATTTAAGACATTCTTATTTACTCTATGTCCACGCACATTATCAATCAGATTCAGACTGAGTGCTGTCGCATTATATTTAACTTTCATTTTGTAAATAGACCAAAGCATACCAAATCTCATGAAAAGTCATGCTAGCTAGTGTGAACCCTCCCAAGAGGGTATGCAGAGAAAGTCAGTTAATGGGCTAGATGCTTTGTTTGAGAATAGTCAGATGTAGACACAGATTGACAGAGTTTAGTTTATTGGAAGGAAAGTTCCTTACAGAGATAAAATGATCAGTTGTTATTAGGGTATGACCGTATGTTCCATTTAATTGAGAAAACAGGAAGAAGGATTTCATGAAGGACATGAATTTTAACCAAATACAGAGAGTTCGATTGAGACAGAACTTAAAACATCACATTAAATATAATCTATAGTTTTGAGACATTTAAGCAAATGATTAACCTATTATAGTTTTTATGTTTGTTACAGTGAAAGTGAATATTCAAATAGATTAAAGAATTAACTTTAAAGTGTTGTAAGTTTAAACAAAAGAATAACAGAATAGTTTCGAGGATAGTAATCATTGTAAATATTATTGTGTTGCCTTTGCATTTATTCCAAGGAAAGTACATGATTATGTATATTGAATAGAATTGGAATAAATGATCACTTTACTTGTTATACTTCTCACAACAACACGTGTGTGCTGACTCCTCCTTGTTACTTTATTAACAGATTCGATTGGACAACACCTTCCTACCTTTGAGGCAGGTTTAACATATATATATAACTATATAAATTAGATAACAATCTTGCGATAGGGTGGGATCAAAACGAGGAAAGCCCCTGCCCCACACATACGTGTTAATAAACACTGCATTTATTGAAATGCGAGAGATCGTAAGTATCGATTTAGATTTGGATTATTCAATGTTGAAACTACGTATTTTAGAGCAATAATGTTTCCATTTAAAAACTGCAAAATGATTGATGTCATATAACATCTTTTTGAGGAGGAGAATAATAACGACATTTTCCCTTCTTTTTAAGCACAAAAACGCACCTGCCACACTCATGCGCTTCGGGGCCTTGTAATATAGAAGAGATATTGTAAAGTCAAATAATCAATGTTGCCATTAATGTGATAGGGAGTATAGCGACTGAGCGAAAAAAGAGAATGTAGAAGAATTTTATATTAGAGCAAACCTTGGCAAAGTAAATCTTGTTCTTACATTGTTTAACTTAAAATAATATTTCTTGTCTTGCGAGGGGCCCCTCCGAGGGGACAGAACAGATTATTGCAAACAGGAAAATTAAAATTATTGCGTGTTGAAATCACGAAAATTATTCGTTATACCCCTATCCAGCCCCTCATTTAATAGTAGGAAAAATCTGCCACTTCGCTTTTGTCGCCACTGGTGGTAGACAGTATTAATACTTGAGATACCTTGCTCCTACACATCTGCAATGTAAGGGAGCGGAGCGATTATGTGATGGTGATACCTCGCCTTTTGGAGTACTAGAAAGGTGATCGCAAAACTGCAAGTTTTATTGTCTTGTGGGGGGGGGGGGGGGTAGAGGGGAAAAAATATACAATAGACATGGTTTCTAAATGTTAAGAAACATTGCGTCTATAAATGTAGTAGGGACCGTGGTGACAGAGTGTGATTTGTTAAAATTTTAAATACTGAAGGTTTGCATTATTATAGGTTTTCCCGGCCAATTTAGCACGTTTGTCACTGTGTTTGATAGAAAGTTCATTCAATTTAGCAAAAATCCTCGTTACGGCGCGTTCTGTCTTTCGAAATTGCAACTTGTACATTCAATTTAACATTTCGAACAATGAAATCTGTACATGTGCCTTTCGAATTCATAACAGGGGTCTTCAAATTGACACGTGCTCTATATTCAGTCAAATTCGCCAACACCGGTCGAAGGGGTTATTTGGATGGGCATCCAAATTCCCAACATTTTCAGTCAAATTACCTCATAGTTTTTATTTCCATTTTAAAAGGTGAGAACATATGTATTTAAATGTGATTTTTGTTTCGGCCACACACTGTTAAGCAGTAAATAACTCGAATTTGTTGTTCTGTAACGCCCCCTCTTCTTTCATACATGCCATAAGGCATATATATACCAGTACGACAGAGCCCCTTCATCTTCTTCGGTACAGTCATGGCAGCACAAGTTAGATACAGGCGCATATCTCAACAAGATAGAGAAAGACTTATAGAAGCATTTGAGGGACATAACCTTGACTACCTAGAACTGGCCGACACGCTCGGAATAAAGCGCTCAACGGCCAGATCAATTGTGGCCACATATCTCCGGACCGGGAGACGCAACAAGCTGCCAAGGGGAGGCGAGCGAAACGTGAAGATGGATGACGAAATGAGAGCTCGTCTCCAAGCCACTGTAAGCAGTAACCCCTTAGTCACACTTGAGCAACTGAAGATAGATCTACGGGCAGCTCTTCCGCAGAAGCCCCCGGTATCCGTCTCTACTATTGCTAGAGCACTTGACGGAATGCTCATCACGACGAAACTGGCCGAGGATGTCCCAGATGCTAGAAATTCACCGAGAATCCTAGACACGCGCATGGAGTACGCACAGTGGTTTATGGCCGAGGGTGTCGTTGCACACTGTGTCTACATTGATGAGACCGGCTACAACTTCTGGACCAGACGCTCTTTTGGAAGAGCCCCACGCGGGTTCCCTGCACGTCGGGTCGTACATGGCAATGTCACTTTTGCAGTTTCAAGTTGAGATTGGGCTCGTCCACCACACTATTGCAGTGGAAACGGTGACGAGGGAAACTTTCGAGGCTTTCCTGGCTACCACCGCTCATGAATGCGAGAATGTCTTCTCCCCTGATGAGGACGTGTACCTGATTTTAGACAACGCACGTCCTCATGTAAGAGCTCAGCTACCTGGTGATGCAAGCCCAAGGATACATTTGAAGTTTCTTCCTCCGTATTCTCCATTTCTCAACTGCGTGGAGATGGCCCATTCTGCGTTTAAGGCAGCCATCAAACGAGATCTGGCCCGCCCGGAGTCGCAGCAGAGGGTAGGCGACAGAGAAGCAGCACAAGAAGTTGGGGTCAACATGCAGGAGTGGAGAGTCAACCTTGTTCAGCAGGCAGCTCGACGAAATACGGACGCAATAATGCAAGAGAAAGCCATCCGGTGGTTTAACCACACCCAGACATACCTCCCAAGATGCCTGGCCCGCCAACAAATTGATGGCTAGAACTGATCTAAGAACTGTATTCTTTATTCCTAATCGTCAGTTTGGAGCAAGAAGGGTGTTAACGCATATACTTTAACACAGAATTAACGCCCTTCTGGCTCTCAACACACGTAATGATGGTTAGCATTAATGTAACACCCACCCAATGCAAATAGTGAAAGACATATGAAAGAAATAATCACGATGTAAATTGAAACCTCCACACACAATACACCATTGAAAGAAAAGTTGCCAAGATACAGGAATAAAGAATAATCCGAAAATACGAAATATTCTGATGCTCATACAAAACAATGATGAAAGAATTGAAAAAAGTAGAAGAATAAACGCTTAAAGACGTCTGCTAAATTGACTTAAGTACGTGTTAAATTGGATGCCTAGAAATGAATTCGAATGAACGAGCGCAATATAGTTGTGATCACGTGACTACATAATTCTAAATTGAATGAACGATTTGCGAATTCATGCTTGTTTAATGAATTTCAGTTGAAAAGTTGAAAAAGTATTAATTAGAATGAGGTTAAATGTAATCTGAATGCTCCAAAAAATATTTTGAACGAATAAATAATGAAATTAAAATACCGAGCGTGTCCTCTTGGCTAAATTTGGCTAAATTGAATGAAAGCTCTATCAAATAGACTGACAACAATACGAAATTGGCCGGGAAAACCTATATTATAATATCACTGACAAGGCAGCTTATTATACAAGTCATCTTTGTCATGGTTGTAATGCGAAATCAATTAATTTTTTCTTCCGAGGGGATCCGGGAGAGGGGGTCCCCCCTTTTTGCATGATTGGTGGGGAAAATGCCCCCTCTGCCCACCTCCTCCTCCGCGCTTCCGGCGCCTATGCTCGTGAATGTATATAAACAAATATCAGTTACATGGTGACATGTCTGATAACAGGCAACGAGAATTTGTAAGTTTAAGACTCTCCGACAAACGGGGGCGCTGCTAGCACAAAAACCAGTACATGGACCCCCTTTTGCAAACTCTACAAATCTGGAAATATTTACGAATCTGGCAAGGATATTAAATATACAGCAGAGTTATTACGAACCCATCCCCTTCCAACACAGGTTCCCAGCCAACCATGCACAGTTTTCACTAGTTTTGCGAGTTTTTGACTTTTTCCGCCAACTAAGGGTGGTGCTAGCACAAAAACGAATGCATGGACCCCCCTTTTTTAAACTTTCTCCTTCTGCAGTATACAATTCTCTACAAATCTTGAAAAATTTACGAATCTGGCATGGATTTTCAATGTACAGTAGAGTTATTACCAACCCATCCCCTTCCAACACAGGTTCCCAGCCAGCCATGCACAATTTTCACTAGTTTTGCGAGTTTTTGACCTTTTCCGCCACCTAAGGTTGCTGCTAGCACAAAAACGAGTGCATGGACCCCCCTTTTTGAAACTTTCTCCTAATAGATTATGTAATTCTCTAAAAATCTTGAAAAATTTACAAATCTGGCATGGATTTTGAATGTACAGTAGGGTTAATTCGATCCCAACACCTTCTTATAGAGGTTCCCACCCTGCCATGCACAGCTATCACTCGTTTTGCGAGTTGTTGACTTTTCCGCCACCTGTGGGCGCTGCGAGCACAAAAACGAGTGTATGGACCCCCCCCCCCCCTTTTGAAACTTTCTCCTTCTGCAGTATGTAATTCTCTAAAATTAAAAAATTTACGAATCTGGCGTGGATTTTCAATGTACAGTAGAGTTATTACGAACCCATCCACTTCCTACACAGGTTCTCAGCCAGTTCTTACGAGTTTTACTAGTTTTTTACTTTTTCCACCACCTGAGGGCGCCGCTAGCGTGAAAACGAGTGCCTGGACCCCCTTCTTTAAACTTTCTCCTTTTGCAGTATACAATTCTCTACAAATCTGGAAAAATTTACGAATCTGACACGGATTTTGACAGAATAATGGGGATTTGTATAATATATGACATTACGAATTCTGAGGTCTATCAATGGCCAAAAACCTGCGTTGACGTCATTCTACCTGACACCCAATCATGGCACACTTCAGTGTCCCATAGAAAAAAAGTAAGCACGTAGACCTATACTTTTCTATGCTTTTTTTGGCTTCTCATGGACCAAAGTAACTGTGTGCAAAATTTGGTGAAACTGACATGGATTTGACTTTAACTAGGGAACGTCCTTAAGCTCTTCAAATATCTGATATACCTGTAGTTATCGTTTTTGGAAAGTTTATACCCCTACTTCAGGCGTCATTTGGGGGAACATGTTTGGATAGAGTGTACAATCAATTGTTTATTTTTTTTACCAACAAAATTTGATTTCATTTTTTTAGAAGTGATGAGAAGTAATGTATGTTGATGAGGGTAAACCTTTCAATAGTAATAAGGACACTACGTAAACTTATCCCTTTTCTCCTTCTATCTCTCTCTCTCTCTCTCTCTCTTTCTCTTCATAATTTTTTTTTTTCTGCAGGAATATCAGAGTGAACAAAATTTCATATATTGAAAAAGACAGTTTCTCTCATTGCCCGAGTCTGTTGTTCTTGTGAGTATTTAAAATATTGCATCAAGCTGTATATATTGCAAATGAGGTATATTAAAGGAAGTGATGATAGAGAATTGTTTAGATGTTTGATAATGATAATAATGATCATAATAATGATAACACCATGCGTATATATAAATCCCAAAATTAAAATTGTACCAATCACCTAAAAAAAATTGTGTAGATCTAGAATGTTTAAAATCCATCTCAAAACACTTTACCTGGCCTTCTATGGGTTAACGGGCGGAGAGTATGAAGAAAATGAAAGAAAACATAAAACCCCCTCGCGTGGAACCCAACTCCAAGTTCAGTTCCGCGCGGGCCCTTACTCTATGCGAGCGCATATGGATGCGTTGACTAGTCTCCTCACATATCGCTGTATTGTTTATTTATTAGGGTGTATTCCAACTTGCAATATCTCTTTATAGAATCAACATTTGAAGCTCATTTGAATATAGTATATCGACAGAGTAACTAGTATTGAATGAATAACATTGGGCAATATATTAGTATAGATGGTGTATAATTACCCACGCCGATAAAATCGGCAGGGTTATGTAAAGGGCTCCGTATGTTTGTTTGTTTGTTTGTTTGTGTACAAGATAACTAGAGAATGGGTGAACGGATTTGCACCAAATTTTCAGGGAAGGTTCGGATCGTGACAGGAAAGAATCAATTAGATTTTGGTGATGATCGGTTGACCCCTACAAATTCTGTGTGACCTTGAAGTTTTGACCCAAACTTCAGTTCGGATAGTGACAGGAAAGAATCGATTAGGAAAAGAATCGATTAGATTTTTGGCGATGGTCGGTTATAGGAACTTCATTTCGGATAGTTTTTTTTTTGTTTTTAAGAATATTTTATTACTTCCTATTTAAAAATAACATTTTTCACAATAATCAAGGTCAAATACACAAACAAATATATTCACATGCAGTATCATTGTGCCAAATTACATAAAAATAGCGATAAGTAACCAATATAATATTTTACATGCATGTATTAAATAGTAGATTATGCCAAATCTGGAAGTCTTTATTGCGATAAAAAAAGAGACAAATATAAAATATAAAATATAGTGACAGGAAAGAATCGATTAGGGAAAGAATGCAACTACTCGATCTGTAGCGCCGCTAAGGCGCGGGTCTGCCGCCTTTGACGGCCTTTCTAGTTATATAGATGAATTTCTCTTAAAAAATAAAAAAATAAAAATGTGCTGGTATTTCATAATCTGTACTGGGCGTTAATATTTTTGAAGTTCGTGTTAGTGTTAGTGTTATACCTTTTTTCAGAAATGTAAAAATTAGTTGTCAATATAGTTTTTATTTCAGGACTTCAAATAGTATTTATTTGAGGACTTCAAAGATTCCTATGAACGTGAAACATAAGCATTTATTGAAACCCGCGTAATAGGTTTTGCATAAGTCGTTGAGATGTTTGTGACTATGGTCATGATGGTAGCTATGTAAGTAATTGTACACCCCGAAACACTGATGATATCTAGGTATAAGAATGTCTATTATTATACTTTTTCTTGTTGTTATAGCTTCATTGAATACATAATGAAATTCATTATTAAGTTATTTTGCGTTCCGGGCAATTTGATACATTATATATCGAGAAATTATTGGATTTTCAGGTTCTATGATTGTATTCATTGCAGGGAGCTTCTTGAAAATAGACTGTCGGAACTTCAGCCAGGTGTATTTTCTGGATTGGCAAATTTGAGACAGCTGTAAGTTATTGGTAAAGGTGTTTTGAAAACCTGCGATTTACCTCTTCCTCTTTCTTGTGTGTTAAAAGTGCAGGGACGTGTGTGTGTAATTGGGTTTTTACAGACGTGTATCAATCAGATATGATTATTTACGTCTGGGACCGACCTTTAACGTCACCATCCGAAAGACGATTGGTACGATTGGTACCCTTTAATTTATCCTGCTGACTAGTTTCCAATTTCTAGTTAAAACAAACTAACAAAAAAAGCAAAAGATTATGACACGTTGGACATAATCATGTCTGAAAAAGGTTGATATACAATGTTCGTTCCTCGTAACAATCATACTCTGTTTCATCTATGGTAGGATTCACTAAAATAAATTTGAATACTTTCTTGAAAATTGCAAGACGGATATTTCAAATAATTTCTTATACACAGGCACAGGCCCTACTCATGATTGGTCGTATGCGTGAGGATAGTATAGGTATATCATTTTCATTAACTTTTTGTCTGTATTATGTCTTTTGAAATGCTAAACAGCTAAATCCTTTATAACTTTCCAAACAGGAACCTACGATTCAATTATATCCACTCCATTGGTAGTGAAGTCTTCGATGGCCTGGGTAATCTGGAATTCCTGTAAGTAAAATGGTATTTGTGTTATGCATTTTAATTTCAAATCAATTCTAATTTTGAAATTCATTGCACTTTTAATAGTTGCATTGTCTTTGTGAGTAATTTCTTTGCTTATTACTTCTTTAAATGTCCTTATACATACACAGGTTTATAAGCGCATTTAGTTTTGCTCTCTCTGTACATATTATGTGATCTTTCAATTTCCTTTGAACGTTATTCTTTCCGGGTAATTAGAACCGTCTTGTACGTATGATAAGTTTGTGTGTATGTGCTATCAAAATCTTTGCATTATTGTAGGATTTATCTAAAGTCTTCGTTTGTTTGCATTCATTAAAGCTATCTCGATTACAACAGGATAGCCCATATCACACCGGGAGCATTTTCCGATCTGGGGAATCTTCTGATAGTGTGAGTAATGTTTTATGTTAAATCGCATATGTAAATGAGTATGTATAAAGTGCGTATCAAAAAAGTATACCCAATTTTGGTAGCTTCTATTTAAAAAGTTACAATCTCTATGAGCTTGGAATTAATTTTATAGAAAAGAACAACTTATATTTTGTCCAATGATACCTTATTCATAACTTTGCTGCCACAGATGACTGAGCAGCAGGCTTGTCAAAAACTAACCTTTTGACAAGGCCTCGTGACTTGGCTATTTTCCTCCTCATGCTGTGCCTGAGATGAGACTAGCCGGCGACGAAAAGAATCAAAACGGCCCTGGTGAACGCGACTTTAGTCGGACTCACGTCGCTCGATCGCGCATTCACCGGGCTGGGCGGCTAGTCTTGTTATGCAGCCACTACTAGCTTACTTGCCGAGAAAAATAGCCAAGTCACGAGGGCCTTGTCAAAAGGCTAGTCAAAAACCGAGTTTAGGCTAAAGTATCGAATGTGGGTCAAAACCAATTATTGTATGCAATTCTTGTTTCATTTTGAGTTATTTCCATAGATTTGGTGCAGTTGAATAGATAAGGTGTTAATGTCAACTCAAACTTAAGAAAAGGCTTATTAATAGCAACATTTATGATATTTTCTTTACCATGATGACAAAATTTTGAATTCATCCTTGTCCTCTGTTTAATGTAAGCCTTTATACTGAGTCATTTAAAATGGACAAAGTTTATGTTGGAAGCTGTCTTTAATTTCATAATAATAATAATAATCTGCTTTTATATAGCGCCTAATACATCGGCGATGTCTAGCTAGCTCTAAGCGCTTTACAGATACATTATTACCCAGGTAATCGGATTCTGGCTTGCGCACACAATGTATGCACATTCTCCACTCCCTGGGGAGTATTCCAGCAATGGGCCGTGGTGCTCACATTGCTTAGCAAACGACATTAACTTTCGCATCCTACCGGGTACACCTAGATGGAGAGTGGCAAAATGTAGATTAACGTCTTCCCAAAGGTCGCTAGTGCTGCGGTGGGATTCGAACCCCGGACCTCGTGGTTGACAGTCCGGGGACTTATCCACTGATTACTTTGGTAATTCTCTACAGATGTATCCTGTCTTGTATTTGTTCAGTCTTTGAGGTCAGTAAACCTTTGCCCGTATTCACAAAGGAGGTTTAAACCATGGGTAAGGTTTAAACCTCTGTAAGCGTACTAAACTAAGCATAAATAAGCGCACATTGCCCATGCGTGCACTCAAAGAAAATATATGATTGGATCGGATTCCGTGCGCACGTACGCTTAAAAAATCCAGAAGGGGGTTTAAACCATGGTTTAAATCAAACCTCCTTTGTGAATTAGGGCCTTTGATTTCATGTGCTTTTTGAAGAAAAAACTTTATGCAGGTGAAATGGTGCAATGGAAAAATGAGCAGAAAGTTTTTGTTAGGTTTAAACTAGGTGTAAACTGTATCACTTTAAACAATAAAGCATTAAGTCGCGATAGTGAATTGAACTTGCAAAAGGATTTTTGATTGAAGTAACGCATTCATATGGCTTGACCCACATTCGTTGCGTCATCCCAAACTTGGAACAAGGAGATTTTTAGGACACTTTTTAAAAACTCTGGTGCTTAGTCGTTCTTGGAAGAAGAAATCATGATTGACATATCACTGGACAGAAAAAAGTTACTCTTCACCGTGTAATACATTTCAAGGTCGCATTGGTTATAAACTTCTTATTAGGAATAAAAGTAGTGTATACTTTTTGTAATACGCACTTTATATACATGTTGATACACTGTTAAAAAATATGTGGGTATTTTTACAGGAAATTTCCTGGCAGTCGAAACGCCAGGAATGCACGTTATTTTACAGCCTCATGTAAAACTGTCTGTAAAAAATATTTCCGTTTTTTTACAGGAAAATTTAAAATAATTTGTATTCAGTCTCAAGGAAAACCAGAAAGTCTGTAGTTTTACAGTTATTAGTGTATAGCCATGCTTTATGTTATCCTATTCTCTACCTTAATCTATCCTATCCTAAACATATCCTATAGTTAATGTGTGTGTATAATTGGGTTTCTACAGACGTGTATCAATCAGATATGATTATTTACGTCTGGGACCGACCTTTAACGTCACCATCCGAAAGACGTGACTCAGTCTCGAACCTGAATCAGTTTATAACTTCCACTGGTAGCTGGATTACAACTGGATTACAGCTGGATTAATTGTGTGTGTGTGTGTGTAATTGGGTTTTTACAGACGTGTATCAATCAGATATGATTATTTACGTCTGGGACCGACCTTTAACGTCACCATCCGAAAGACGTGACTCAGTCTCGAACCTGGGTCCGCTGAATCAGTTTATAACTTCCACTGGTAGCTGGATTACAGGCGCACGCCACAACGCCCAGTTAGCTGGATTAATTCAATTTAATGCAATCTTTTATATGCACCTTATAGTTTTTTATTCCTTTTGTGACAGTTACTAAATCGGGCAACCCCAAACCATACGCTTACTAAAAATCATGAATATTCATATAAGTGTTTTCCCACATATTTGGTAATTTAACAGGGTTACTTATTAAAATATTTTTTAACGGTTTTTTTTATCGGGCGATTGAAAATAAATGCTGATTTCCGGTAAACCAACAAACTTGCTGTTGTTTTACAGGAAAAAGCCTGTAAAATTGAAATGACGGCAATAACTTGTAATTTCAAGGGCCAAGAAACCTGTAGTTTTACAGTTATTTTTTACAGTGTATATACAAACACACATACACGCACACATACATTTGAGGTGATAGGAAAACACAAAGTTAACATTTCATATTCAATATATTTCGAAGCTTGAAGTTGTGCATATAATGACCAGATATATGCAGGCATTCATTATATATTTCCTGATACCATAGGCCTACATGGAATTGTTTTTAACAGCATTATGAATCTACACATAATTAATCATAGTGGTGTTATCTGCATGTTGGAATCACAAGCAAACAAGCAAACATGAATATTTTTTTCGTTTCTATCTCTTATTCTTGGAAAACCATGTCCAGGCACAATTTTGCCTGACGGAGGCTGACGGGTTCCCCACCCCCCCCCCCCCCCCCCCATATCAAACTTAGCGTTTTAAATTCTTTAAGCAAGATAAGCGTGTAAGCAAAATGACACTTTTTATACAAGTTAATATAAAATCTGTCATAAAATTATACTCTATAATTTATTCATAAAATTTTTCGGGATAATGGCATGTTTAGTTAAAAAAATATTTAGCTATAGGCTCGTTTGAAAGCAGCGGTGAATACGCAGTAGCTTAGTGCTAACATTGAATTCTAACCAGGTAGAGAAATATCGTGACTGTTCTTATTTCCTTGTTATTTTTTAAGAATGAAAAACTCGTACCTGCAGTGATTTTCTTTCACATAATTACCACAATGATTATGATTGTTGTTGTAGGAACTTGTCATCAAACTCACTCAGGCATCTTGAGCACAGTGTTTTTTCAGGACTGCGATCACTAGAATATTTGTGAGTAAAAACTAAATCTCATGTGTATACCCAAAGTTCAAACATTATCAATGTATGTCCGATGTGCTTATCTTATTTTCTTATTTATTTTATCCCATACTTAACCACACTATTTCTTCAGTAATCTAAAGAACTTAAATATCTGTTATGATGTGTGAATTTCTACTACCTATAATGATGCTGCGTGTGTTATTTTCATTTCGGCAATCCAAGAACAAACCTTAATATGTTTCGGAACAAACATGTCGGGAGAAATATTTCATAATGTTTACTTTGTGTATTCTAGAAAGACAAAATCGATTTAATGGGAAAAATCCATATCAGCTCTTATCTATAATAGGGGCGTGTTTCATAACGCTATTCGTAAAGTTACACATGACTTTACGAATATGACAAGCCAAATGGGATGGTCAGTCATTTTTAACTGCATGAACTAAAGTTGAACTGTGCAGATGTAGATTAACATTCTTATCATAACAAACATTTTTAATGCAAAGTATATTTTGCCATATTTTAATCGAAGTTATTGGAAATACAGTCACACTTGGTTAAAACATCAGAAAAAAAACTTTGGGCATCCTATATGGCACTTCATTATTCAAGACGTTCGTAAAGTCAAGCGTAAGTTTACGAACAGCTTTATGAAACACCCCCAGTAAGCATTAAGTAGTGAAACCACAATATGAGAAGCATAACTAAGTGCAAAATATATATTTAATGTATTATTCGTTACTTATAAACAAGACAGTTAACTTGTGAACAAATCGTTACTCTTTTTATCGATATTTATTATCTACATCGGTGTTTCCATTTTCTTTCTTTTTTCTGTTAAACAGAGATCTCACCAACAATCAAATCAACCATATCGATCCTTTAGTTTTTACTTCGCTGGTGTCGCTTCGCTTCTTGTAAGAAACTAATATCTTGAAATATGACATCTACACCGATAGTGCATGTTACTTCCCGACTCGGAGAAATTTTTTATTTCAATTACTACAAATTAACTTGACAATTATTCCAGGCATATAAACAATAATAAAAATGCCCTTTTTGCATAGGTTGCTATGTTAGTGAGTGATAGCTCAAATTGTCAATGGATTATGATCCGACATTCAGTAATAAGACTGCAAAACATCATATACATTTGTTATCAGAATGTTATTATGCAATTCAATATTGGAAGTCATAATGGCATTATGTTATATATTATATTGCACACAAATTGATATTGAAGTCTTTCAAACGAATAGATGTTTTCACAATTGATTTTAGCCCATACATCGTTAATGATGTATCTCATATCTCTAATGTACTTGTACAGAAAGTATACGTACATAAATGACAAATTTTATCATTTCAGGTTTTTACTAAACACACATCTAGAAAGCATTGACCAACAAGCATTAGCTGGTCTTGATTCTGTGGAGAAACTGTAAGTATTCGGTGTTTTTGTTGTTTTTTTTTTGTTTTTTCAATTCCCTAACCATTTAAATTAGGAATCACAGATTGTGCTTAGCGGTCCTGTTTCCTTTTATAACTACATGTATAGAGAATTTGGATTACCTTCAGCTTACCTTCTTGTTACAATCAGAATAAGGACAATTTCAAGAAGACATTCCATGAAAAGATAAACGATATAGGTTAGCGCTTTTACCATACCTAGCCAAGTAATTTAAGACGTTTTGTGTAATGCGATAATTTACGAAATATATGTAGAGTATAATATCAGCCTATTGTACTCTATCAAAATCGTCAATTTGACAAATATCAAAATTGTCAAATTTGACACGATAATAAAGAAGTCCGTGTGAACACTCGACGGGTTGCCGCAGTTTTTTTTAAGACAATCCGTGAATTTAGAGTTTGAAAGATAGATTGGACAGCTCCTTGGTTGGCCAAATTAGATGGAGATATTTTTTCTTCCCCTCTTTTTATTGTAGCATTTCTAGCTTTTTTGTGTAGAGGATATTATGAAATATAAACTAACATGGAAACCCCCCCCCCCCCCCCCCACTCCTCAGACCCCAGTTACCCCAAAATCCGGATAATAATAGCTAGGAATCAATTTTACTTGGCCTTAATTCTTGTGATCATAATTCACGTTCAAAACTTGCAGGGTTACATCGGACAGACGGCTATGCTGCCAGCTTGAGGGTAATGTGGACTTCACGTGCGACGGATACTCACAGCCGCATCCCTTGGACACCTGTAGCAGACTCTTTCCAAATTGGGCCTTGAGGATTGCCGGATGGGTTATGGGGTTATCTGCATTGGTTGGCAATGCGATTGTCCTCTTCCTCAGAGTGCAAGAAGGCAAAGATCTAAGGACCTCCACAGTGCAGAATATCCTCATTGGAAGCTTGGCGATGGCTGATATTCTGATGGGGGTGTATATGATCATCATTACTTCTGCAGATGTCTTCTACGGTGACGGGTTTTATCTAAGTTCTTCACTTTGGCGTGATTCCCATATTTGCCGATTTGCTGGTTTCCTTGGGTTTCTGTCCAGTGAGGCTTCGGTCTTCACTCTGAGCCTTATCACTGTCGACAGGTTCATTTGTATCATGTTCCCTTTCGGCAAGATGAAGATCCGTCAGAATTCGGCGAAAGTTCTGGTAGGGTTTGTTTGGGGCTTCACAATTTTGCTGAGCATTGCTTTGGCGATAATTTCTTTCTATCGTCCGGATGTCTATGGACTGTCCAATGTGTGTCTAGGTCTTCCGCTCCATGTCGAGACAGTGAGTACGGGCTTCCTCGATATCCACGGAAAATTCTTCTTTGAGTTTCAGGTCAGCTACATAATCACAAGCACTATTACAAGACCTTCTTCGTGGTTCTCCATAGTGTTCTTTATCGTTATTAATCTGATTTCATTTGCTTTTATTCTGGTCTGCTACGTCATGATGTTTGTGAAGTCAAAGCGATCAATGGCCCGCGTCAAGAACAGCCAGGCGCAGGAACGAGAAGCCAAACTGGCTCGACGAATGGCCATGATAGTTTCCACCGACCTCGCCTGTTGGATGCCAGTAATCATCATGGGTATCCTTTCCCAAACCGGTATGGTCACACTCCCTCCTTCTCTCTACGCCTGGACAGTGATCCTGATCGTCCCTATCAACTCATCAATCAACCCTCTCCTGTACACCTTCATACTTTACATAGACACCAGGAGGGGAAAGAAACCGAGGACGAAAGTCCAGAAAGCTCCCATTAAGCTGAATGTGAAGAAGTCTTCGAGCGATTCTGATAGGGCTAAAACAGGAAACAGTAGCAGTAAAGTAACTATGGACGTTTGTCATGATACTCCCGCGTAATCAAGTTATAATGTTTTTTTTTCAGGAGAGAGAATTTCTTTTGTGAGAGACAGATGGTGAAGGTGTTCATATCTTCCATTTCATGTAACCTGTTAACAAGTTACACCGAGTATCTGATATACAATTCAAATCATATGCATGAAAGGAAATAATTATGTTAGATACCTGTCAAATACGAATCACATTGGGGTTTTATCCTCACTTTGTATTTTATAATATATTACTATACTTATATTGGGTGCTTTCCTTTGTGGCAATCGTTTTTCCCGCGCAATAAACTTTCACATATTTTTTTAAATACATGTATATATATTACATTAGGCTTAGTCAGTAGAATGCCTATGGGGAACGTATAGTGACTGACCAAGGACATTGTTATTTCTTAACTAACCAATGGATCTATTTTGCCTATAAAATGACCAACTAACAGGACTATGATTCATAAAAGATACACAAAACAAACTTATATTCAATATTCTTTGGAATGTTTTGTTGTACGCCAATGTTGATGTTTACAATATTTGTGAGAATCATTCATCTTGTTACCTGATTACTGTTTTCGTCATACTTCGTAAATAAAACAGCACAAACTAGGTGTTAAAAAAGCGTTAATAACGTAATAGTTATACCTCGCATCAGACTGAGGTTTTTATATTGTAAAGTTGAAGGATGTAAAATTTATTGGGAGGAAGTTTTATTACATTTCTCTGATTACTTTTCTTAAAGTATTGCTCTGAATTTTTAATTAGATCGTTCAATTTTTGAAAAATACTCAAGGCCACAAAATATGTGAGTATATTAATTAATTCAGAACACAACAACAACCATTGCAGCTGAAATTCCAGAGTATCACTTTTAACCCACCGTCAGGAATCATTAACGACACATGGACAGCAAAGGTTTGGCAGAAATGATTGATTGATTGAAGGATTTTATTGATCAAATTCCATTCTTGCAGCCCGAAGGCTGAATTGCAATGGTTACAATGTAATCTTCAAGATAAAAACAATGATACAATGTTCAATAAGTTCACATAATACTTGTCAAAATAAAATTGCAGTAGTAATATTTTCATTACAGTATCAATAGTCGAATAAATTTCAATTTCAGTTATGCGAAGTAAAATTGGCAGCTGCAACACACAATGGCTGTTGTTGTGTTCTGAATTAACACATAGATTTTGTGGCCTTGATTTTTCACAAATTGAAAACTCTAATTACATATCCAGCATGTCCAGAGCAATATTTTAAGAAAGGTATTCAGAGAAATGCAATAAAACCTGATCCAAATGAATTTTAAATCCTTCAACTTTACAGTAAAAAACTAAGTCTGATGAGAAGTATAACTTTTGAGTTATTAACGATCAAAAGTGTCCACTGTTTTTTAGAACCTAGTACAAAATCGCATTTTTGTGATGCGAATAGACCTACTAGTTTTTGGTCTTTTTAAATGACAAAGATTTATGAAAGATTCAACACAAAAAATATGCCTAATATATCCAGTATAGATGAAAAAATGTTGCATTATTGTGATGATTCTTTTAACCTATAAAATATACATGTATGTCTAATAAAATTGTATATATTTTGGTATATAGTAATTATTTACACAGTTTCTTACATATATCATTTACTGTCTTTTAAAACACTAGTGTAATTGCAGACATACGGACCTGCAGTGCAAATTAATGACAATAAAATTAACGATTGAGTCGCAGGTCGTAAAGTGGTAAAAAATGTTACAAGGCATGAATCACCTTTTGAAACATATTTAAGTCTGCCCCATCCTACCAGAACCGTGCACTGTCAATGATCTGGAAGGGTTTCAACACCAACGCCACATCCTGCGTTCTGCACTGGACGGGACTTCAACTTTGTAGTGATTCGAGCAGAAGAAGAAGAAGAAAAAAAAAAAAGAAGAGGAAGAAAAACAAAAACAACAACATGGCATGAATATTGTTGAGGATCTGATAATACTTCATTCTTAGTCAGTGTGCATTATTACACAATTAATGCTGGTATACCGATATTGATACATGTATATCGATACTTGATTGTTTTGAAAAATAACCAGTTGCATAGCGCCCTCCTCATGTTCGATGTCAGAAATGAGTACATGTATACGCCTACCATTTTCTGGTGCAATATGCATGTATACAAAGCAGTTACCTGTTGCCACATCATTGTGTAAATACATACAAATACAAATACATAACAAATACAGTTAATGATCATGTTTTTTTAAGCTTTAAAGGCCAAGTCCACCCTAATATCAAGTTGATTTGAATAAATAGAGTAAAATTAAACAAGCGTAACAGTGAAAATTTCACTGAAATCGGATGTAAAATAAGAAAGTTACGGCATTTTGAAGTTTTGTATTATTTCATAAAACAGTGATATGCATAGCATGGGCGGTATGCAAATAAGTGAACCGATGATGTCACACACTCACTGTTCCTTATGTATTTTATTATATGAAATGTCAAATATCTCAATTTTTATAGATGTGATAATAAAGAATCCCTTCCTTGTATGAAAATAAGTTACAATAATGATGATTTTACATGTTCCATATGGAGTCAAACCATGTTTTACATTATTGAAGCAAAAAATGAATATGATTTTACATCCGATTTCAGTGAAATTTCACTGTTACGCTTGTTTAATTTTACTCTATTTATTCAAATGAACTTCATATTAGGGTGGACTTGGCCTTTAAAAAATATTATTTGCAAGTCATTATTTTTTCTCAAGTCTTTTCGGGTTATAGTTATTAGGTGATCTGTCGATATCGACAGATCACCTCTTAATTTTGTCAAGATTTTTCTTTATTAGGTGGTCTGTCGTAGACAGATCACCTCTTAATTTCGTCAGAATTTTCTTTATTATTTATTTATTTTTATGCATTCTTGTTTCCACGAAATCTCTTAAACTATTCAGTCAATTTTCATGACATTTCCGTCAGTCATCAGGTCATATAAGATCAAGCTCAAAAATCATTTTCAAGGTCATCAGGTCATCATGACGTCATCCAGGCGCCATTTTCTGAAATCACATTTTCAATCATATCTTCATAACGAGTCATCAAAATTGAACTATAGTTGACACACATGAACTTCAGGTCAAGGGTCAACATAAAATGTCATCAAAATCCGCGCACGCATCATGACGCGCACGTACGCGCGCGTCAAAATTTAAAAATGCTCAAAATCACTTTTTAATCAAATTAGAGTATGGTTTAGGACATTTTAAGTATTTCAAAATTTTCCGTCCGTGCGCGTCCGCGCGCGCTTTATGCGCGCACACAGCGCGTAGAGAACGTAAAAACGCTGTTCTTTCGCATGTTTCGTCTTCCTGAAACTATCCTTGACAATTTCCAACTATTTACAGTCAATATCGACCTTCCATAATGCCACACGCGCGGGTCAAATTTCAAAATCCGTGCGCGCGTCTATGGCAAAAATAACGTAAAACCGTGAAAAAACATGCCTCTACAAAATTAACTCTAGCTCTTTAAATAGTCCAGAAACCTCCCAATTTTTTTTCATCATCAGGTAGGGTATGAATCATAGATTTCATTTCATGTATCATTTGACCCTTATATACATTATGACGTCATCAAAATGGCGCCAGAATTCAAAATTTCCATTTTTCATGTTTTGACGTCATCACGTTTATGCAAATTTGGGTCTAGATTCTTAAATGTTGGTCGTTTTTCGCGCAGATTTTGATATGTTTTAGCTGAGACAATTCTCTACAAGATCAGTGACCACCATTTTTCATTTTGATGACGTCATCATATTGAAATTTTCAATTAAAAACGACATGTCAGAATTTTCCCTATTTGCGTGTTATGTCTATGGAAGATGACTTTTTTTCGAATCATGAATCTACATGACATCGTTCTCTGAGCAGTGTCTCAGTTATTTTTGGTCTATTTCCTTCCAGATTTTAATATGTTGTAGCTGAGACTATAAGCTTTTATTAGTAAGCCCTCCAATTTTTGATCAGATGTCGGGATCACGCCCAATTTTGAACTACCAAATGGGATTTGAGAATCCCGTTTTTCGCTTACGTGTTATCTCTATGGGAAATATTTTGGTCTATTGGTCAAAGCACTTGACTGCCATGCAGGTGACCCAGGTTCGATCCCCGGTCGGTCCATAATTTTTTTTTTTTTTTGCTTCTTTTTGCTTGTCAGTTTACCATCCTCTTCGACTATTATAACATAAACAATCACAAACCATGCAATAAAATGCCTTATTTTCCGTGTTATGTCTATTAGAAAGTAGTCTGCAGTAGTTTGTGTACAACCCTATGGAAATTGTGATTCCCTGTCGTGTATTAGAGCTACGGGGTTTATCTCCCAAGTATCCTGTATCATCATTATTATCATCACCATCATGATCATCATCGCTATTATTATATCATCATCATCATCATTCTATCATTATAATCATCATAATCACCATTATCATCATCACCATAAACATTTTACAATGACCGTTACACATTTTGCTACATTCCTGTCCTCACGAAACATCTCCATTCATGGTATTCTTGACATCCTATCTTCAGTTTACCATTTCCCCATTATTATGATCATCCTGATTACAATCATGATCGTACAAATTGAAAGACAGATCACCTAATTCGTCCTCATGACGAATTAAATTCTAGTTTAGTATTAATTTTCTTCACAATAAACATGTTTATAAATTGTTACAAACCCCGAGAGGCCCAGGTTCATTTCAAAATGTTTCCCTTTCTTGATTTTGACGAATTATATACCGAACTCATTTTACCACTTGTAGTATAATAGGAATATGTGAAACTTTAAATAATTTTTCAAACATCATAATTGGTCGCCTACTTATCGAAAAGAGAATAAACGTTTCAAATAAATTTGAACTTAATTTTCAGTTACATGATCTTTGAAAGGTCGATTCATTACGGTGTGTGACTGAGGGTGTTGTCGGGTACTGTTTTTAACAATTAATTATTAACATTGGAAATGGTAAAGTAATACAAAAACGATACTACTTTTAGAAGGAAATGCATGTCATGATCGGACAATTAAACTTGAAGCTGATGTCCTTCACCTACTAACTGACTGGTAGAGATAAAAATCAAATACCTGTTTCTCGAATTTGACTGTGTGTTTTGTTTTGTTTTGTTTTTGTCATTAACACATAGATATGTGTTTACAATAATTAACATCGGCATTGAATCTATAACCTGATGAGACCACTTCTTGTTATTCAAAGACCTTGCATCTGTGGCGGATTAACATGAACAAGGGGCCATGGGGCAAAGCAGCACGTGCACCACCCCCCGCCCCCTTTAGCCCCAAAATAATCCAATCATCCATGCACCTTAGATAATTATAATCATTGCACATATGTTTTTACACAAAACCTGTATGAAACAAATCTATTCGTTCATCAAAAACTAAGAAAATTGAAATTAATGAGATTTTCACTACTGAACAAATGGGAAAGGAGCTCGCAATATACCTCACGGAATTGCCAATTTGTGTTTGATTGATTACAATTTCAAAAATTCATAACTTTTTTATTTCTTATCGGATTTTTTCTCAAACTTTCACTTATCTGTTTTTCTCATTTTTCTCATTTTCTCAAATCAACCTAAAAACAGGGTGGACTTTCCCTATATCGCTATAATTATGAGACAAATGTGAACCAGGCGTTAGGCTGTCAGCTTGTTACTTGAGGTATAAAAACTTTGCTCCTCAATAGACCAGTTCCTGAATGCATTTGATTTTTTTGAACACTTATACCCCATGACCTGACTGAAAAGAAATTTCATTCACATGTCACAAAATTGTATTTCAACAGTCTTTATATGCAGGTCGTATGCATTAATTAATTCTTGCTATGTTCGGTAAGAATCTGGCAAGCTTGAGGGTTTTTCGAGAAGCATGTATAAAATATGAAAACATTCGGGTACTGGTATTCTGTCTTGACTTCCCAGGACTTAAAAATGTAAATCCCCTTTTAGCTACCAGGGCATCGTTTCCGTGATAAAAATCGACGACATCCTATTTCGCGTGTATTTACATGTAGATGAACAGGCGTTAAAATAGGATATCGGCGAACTTTGTATTTATGACGGTTTCGTGAAACGTTGTCCAGGTACACTTTCTTTCTTTCTTTCTTTCCCAAACGACAATGACACTGCTGTCACGGTGATTGATTTATAGCCTACACGGTTCGTTTGCACGTTACGGTTGCATGTAATGTCCACATGCTTTTACTTTTTTTAACTGAATATCAGAAATATTAAAACATTGTTTGACCTCACCGGAAACGTTTCATTACCATAAGGTCGATGATGTTATAGATGGGATCTTCGCTCGACTGTCGTCACCCCATTACATCCAGTTGGATGATAATCCCAACTTTCAATGCGCCAAAACTTCACAGACCAAGCCACTGGAAACGTGCGGCAGGCTATTTCCAAATCGGGCTTTGAGGATTGCAAGCTGGGTGATGGGACTCTCCGCCCTCGTAGGCAATGGAATTGTTCTGTTCGTACGGCTGCAAGAGAATAGCCTTCGAACATCAAAAGTTGAGAACATCATGATTGGGAGCTTGGCAATGGCCGATGTTCTGATGGGGGTGTATATGATCATCATTACTACTGCTGACATCTACTATGGTGATGGGTACTACCTCACCGCTCCTCAATGGCGTGATTCCTATATTTGTCGTTTTGCTGGTTTCCTTGGGTTTCTCTCGAGCGAGGCATCGGTCTTTACACTGACCCTAATCACTGTGGATAGGTTCATTTGTATCATGTTTCCATTCAGCAAGTTTAGAATCCGAGAGGTCGCTTCAAAGGTTCTTGTTAGTTTGCTCTGGATCTTTACCATGATGCTTAGTGTAGGTCTTTTGGTAATTACATCCTTCAGACCGGATGTTTATGGATTGTCCGATGTGTGTCTTGGTCTTCCTCTTCATGTCGAGACGGAGAGCACAGGACGACTCGACATCAGTGGAGCATTCTTCTTTGAGTATCAGGTTAACTACGTGATTACTGGCAGCAGCTCTAGACCTCCATGGCTGTTTTCCATCATTGTCTTCATTGGTGTCAATTTGGCGTCCTTCCTTTTCATTTTGGTTTGCTACGTCATGATCTTTATCAAGACAAGTCGGTCATCGGCCAGAGTCAGAAACAGCAAGTCCAATAAGCAAGAGACCAAATTAGCAGTTCGTATGGCAATGATAATTTCTACCGACCTCGCCTGTTGGATGCCTGTGATCATCATGGGTATCCTTTCCCAAACCGGTATGGTCACCCTTCCCCCTTCCCTCTATGCATGGACAGTAATTTTGATTGTCCCTATCAACTCATCACTTAACCCTTTCCTCTACACATTCATCAGCTACCTTGATGCCAAGAAGAGCAACAAGAATAAGAACAACAAGAAAAAGGCCAAGCCAAAAATAAAAGAACCTCAGGGGAAGTCCCGAGGAAAGTCCTCTAACGAGATTGATATGGTCAGCATGAACACAAACCCATCTAAATATTAACATCAGTATTTAAAGTCTAACATTTTTAAGTTTATTCGTTTCCAACTAAACAGAACCGTTCAATCGAACGTTTAATGAGGACAGATACCAATATTTCATCTAAAAATTATTGCATTTTTTATTATTATACATGTATAATGTCAGGGGCTTTAGCACCGGTGGAAGTAAAACTTTCCTTGGGTTGTAAACAAAGGTTTGGAGTTCTAAAGTGTTTTAATCTCATCTTTGGAAAGAAGTTACAAGCATAATGCTTAGAAGGAATAATGTATTATCAGATTGTCGAGGTCAAGATACTGTAGAGAGTAAATATAGTCTTTTAACAAATGATACAGTACATAATTATGCCCATAGATTCGTACATTGTATATTTGCATATAAAAAGGAAACCCAGATTTAACCCTTAATGTCGTTGCAATCAGTACTTATATATTAAATTAAGGATACTTCACATTGTAGCCAATTATGTTTGCTTTACTTTGGCACTCTCATCAATGAAATCCGACTATGGACAGCTGGGGGTGTTTCACAAAGAGTTAAGTTTGACTTAAAGTCATGCGTAAGTGCCAATGCGCATACTGTATTAAACGCGTAATCTCATTGGTAAATTACCCAATAGTGCGCGGCCCTTGAGCATGATCTGACCAATGCGGTGATGTGTCATATATCGCACACAACTAGGATTTTCAGTGCGACTGTTAGTCAAACTTAACTCTTTGTGAAACACCCCCCCCCCCCCCTGAACAGTAACTTTTTTTCCTGATTCATGTCAAATTTGCCTTTGCCAAAGATGTGATGGATATAGATGGTCAACCAAGGTTTCGTTGAATGGTCTCCATTCCAGTTGAGTGCACTCACAAAAAAGAAAGAAATCCTGAAAACCATTCAGCCTGAACTTAGGCAAAGATGATTTTACACGCTTTTTAAAAAATATCCACTGCTCTATCATACATGATCGCATTTGGGTGAGCAGTCTGTCAAATTAATGAATTCATCGTCAGCTATAATACATTCAGCGCTTTCTCTCAGTTTTTAAGATATTGGGGCTAGAATATGGGTTTCCCTTTTTTTTTTTACTCACACTGTATATCAATCTATCTTATTGGAAGACAAATATAAAGTTAGTTATACAGAGCAGTTGTAAATATTAAACGGAATGTATGAATCTTACCACCTATAATCAAGAAAGGTCTCTATAAATAGGGGGTCAAACTTATCGTATTTAGAACATAAGTTGTGGTCCTATTCAATACCGAAATTGGGCGCATATGCCTCAAATGATGATTATTGTGCAAATGCTTTGTGTAATAATATATCAGGAAAATGCTATTTTTGCATAGTGAACAAGAAGTAATAAATCTACGGATATCTTTGACTTTATACCTATGTACACTAATAAATGACAGATATATATTGTTTTCTATTGAATAAGGCAAATTAAGGTAAGAGGTTTAATGCACTTAATTAGATTAACAAACAAGAGACTTCGCATTCATATCAAGAGGTGAATCATTGTATAATCATCAAATTGATGTATGTCGCAACCGATTAAAACTAGCCATTTGCTTGTTGTCCAGAGTAACTGATTGAATACCAGACTCAAACAAAATACAATATGAGACATGCATTAAGGGAATTAAGTTTAATTCCAGTCTTCAAAATTCAGTTATATACTTTAACGGTTTACAATGTATAATAGAATATAGTATTCTTCACAAAATGATAATGAATGTAGTTTTAGGTTCAAATACATGGAAATATAACATACATTTGGCTTTTAATGTTTACATGATATTTGCTACTAAAAGAATCGTATCTTATAACCTACTATTGCATTTAACTATTAATGTAGTACTAGAACATTTAGTGTTGGTTTAAGAACCAAGACATGTCAGAAAAGATATCACATTTCATGCCAAAGCATAAATGTTACAAAGTTTTAGTCCATAAGATGTTACATAAAACTCGAAATGATAGAGAACCAAGTTGATCTAACACAGGAAACATCTGATCTTCACCCATAACACTGGTTGCAGACATCTTTCTGCCAACTGAAGCACTCGACCCCAGGCCGAATTGGAGAACAGCTTACGCTGACTCTACCCTTCTTTTCTCGAGTCTAGTATCTGACTCCTGAGTCAGAGTTAACACCATAGTTCAACTGATGACATGAAGCTTGGAAGCACGAACACAGCTCCTTGTCCAGTACAGACAAATGCTGGTGACAGCTGGAAACGCTGGAAACGCACAAAATTGCCACGCCCAGTTTAAACCTAGCAGCTCAAACATGCTGCCATTCGCCTAGCTGCACCTAGCAAACTCCTAGCAGGCAAACTGCTGCTGCTGCTGCTGCAAGACACCACAGATAGGTCTTGTCTTCCCAAAATCAAAGCTTCAAGTGACCAAACTAGCCACCCCTAATGTTACACCCTACCAAAGAATTTAGGATTTCCCATACCTTACTATCTCCTAGCAACAACCCATGAAAGGAACCTACATGCCAATCTTGCATTAAACCTGTGCTGAATTAAAAAGAACATGAATAAAATTATCCCAAAAGCACTGGCCTGTGTCAGGCCATTCAATAAGCTGCCTGCTACATACATGACTTAGAACAAAAGACATAGCCAGGTGCTACATCTAGGGCAGTCAGTCAAAGTGGCTGAATTAATTAGCAACTAAAAGGAGAGATAGACATGACTTGTAACACGACCCCCCAATTCCAGAAAATATTTCATATTTTCTCAATAAATTTACAATCATTTCTATCTTACCTAAAACATAGTGATAACCGAATTTCAATATTCTCGACACTTATACAATTTACATCTAAATATCATTTGTCATTCCTACATCAGAAACATCTATAGTTTCCACAGCCATATCAGTACCGACAGCTATATCTGCCTTGCTTGTGGGACACCCAAGATTACGACTACTATCTGAAACACTAGTTTCTGTAGCAACATCTAACTTGGACTTAGGATCGATCCCTACTTTAAGACTACTCTTTGAAGGTTGTGCATTCTCGACATCTCCCACTATTAAGTCAAAGATTGGGGACGTCATACAAAGACCTTCAACATCTCCATTATAGAATGGAGAATGTATGTGTACGATAGCTGTGGGATACCTACGAACAGTACCATCAATTAAAACACAAAGTCTAAACCTACCAGTCATTTCATAAGACTTTACTAAGGCCTTACGAACAACAACACCTGAGCAACCTGTGTCATGGAGTAGGCTAACTTTATGAGACCCTACGCTACCATCATGCACGGGCATACGCGAGCGCAATTTTTCTTTACATGATGCGCACATTTGCGGGCACTTTCCAAACTTAACGTTAGCATCATCATACTTTAATATTTTAAAGTTCATTGATGCTGTTATTAAGAAAATTCCACTCTCAGTCAGTTCAGCCTGAGTGGATGACGAAAGACTTGAACATGTGGGACAACTACTATCCTCTTTGTTTTGTTTCTTATTCTGATTATTTTTACGTCTGTTTTGACGACCCGATTGTCTTGATCCTACATCTACTAGACCTACACCAGCATGCGATTTAGATTTATTCCAACAACGATTTGCTATATGTCCTAATCTTCCACAATGGAAGCAAGGCCCTAATGGCCTCCTATCTGTCCTATCTGAACTAGGAGGGGTACTCACTGGCTTCTGAGAACCGAACTTCTCGCCATGAGAATCTACAACTGGCCTACTACCAGACATACTTGGTCTAGGACTCTTACGCGAGATTTTGAAATGGCCTCCATGAGCGGCAACATACACTTCAGCCAATTTCGTAACCTCTTTCACAGACTTAGGGGTGCGTTCTTTCAAAAAGACCGACATCCCTTGACCACATTGGTCCAAAAACTGTTGCCTAATAACTAAGTCTTTGAGACTATCATAAGTCTTTTCAGTATTGGTTAAATCTAACCATCTATCAAAATAGTGCTCTAACCTGACTGCATATTGTTTTGCAGACTCACCAGGCTCTGGCTCTGCAGTACGAAACTTATGCTGAAAGTCCTCAGCAGACATTTGAAACCTCTTCAACAGAGCTTGTTTCAACTCACTATAATTTCCTGCCTCTTCAGGGGACAACCTACTGTAAACATCTAACGCCCTACCTTGTAGTAAAGCTCCTAGGTTAATGGCCCAAGTAGAAGTTGGCCACTTTTGACTTGAAGCGTACCTTTCGAATCGCTCTAAATAAGCGTCCATATTATCTTTGCCATCAACGAAATGAGGCAACTTAGGGGATTTAGTTGAACTATGGTGTGACTCATTACTGGGTAAATCAGACCTAACACTTTGGTTTTCCTTCCTAACTTTTTCTAGTTCTATTTGTTTGTCTAAGATATCTAGTTCCTGTTGTCTATCCTCTCTTGCTAAAAGTCTATCCTCTCTTGCTACATCTTCCCTTTCCTTAACGAAATCGAACAAGCCTTGACCAATTAAACCAAGTTCCTTCCCTAACTCTAACCACTGTTTGTCCATCTTAAATTTGTACAAGAATAAGACCTATGTGACAACAAAATTGCACTGCAGCAATTTAACTTCGCGCAAACGAAGCAAGCGACTTACAAAATACAGACCCGTCACCAGTCTTGTCTTGTCTGTACCAACATGGAGCGAATCGCGTTCCAAAACTCCCTGCAAAACGACAAACTACTAAAGAGGTTATACAATGAACAGTTCACATATATATATACCATGTGCGAGAGTAAAGTATTCAAGCAGTTTCTACTCCCGGACAAGCCCCCAAAATGTCACAGCCGATTAAAACTAGCCATTTGCTTGTTGTCCAGAGTAACTGATTGAATACCAGACTCAAACAAAATACAATATGAGACATGCATTAAGGGAATTAAGTTTAATTCCAGTCTTCAAAATTCAGTTATATACTTTAACGGTTTACAATGTATAATAGAATATAGTATTCTTCACAAAATGATAATGAATGTAGTTTTAGGTTCAAATACATGGAAATATAACATACATTTGGCTTTTAATGTTTACATGATATTTGCTACTAAAAGAATCGTATCTTATAACCTACTATTGCATTTAACTATTAATGTAGTACTAGAACATTTAGTGTTGGTTTAAGAACCAAGACATGTCAGAAAAGATATCACATTTCATGCCAAAGCATAAATGTTACAAAGTTTTAGTCCATAAGATGTTACATAAAACTCGAAATGATAGAGAACCAAGTTGATCTAACACAGGAAACATCTGATCTTCACCCATAACACTGGTTGCAGACATCTTTCTGCCAACTGAAGCACTCGACCCCAGGCCGAATTGGAGAACAGCTTACGCTGACTCTACCCTTCTTTTCTCGAGTCTAGTATCTGACTCCTGAGTCAGAGTTAACACCATAGTTCAACTGATGACATGAAGCTTGGAAGCACGAACACAGCTCCTTGTCCAGTACAGACAAATGCTGGTGACAGCTGGAAACGCTGGAAACGCTGGAAACGCACAAAATTGCCACGCCCAGTTTAAACCTAGCAGCTCAAACATGCTGCCATTCGCCTAGCTGCACCTAGCAAACTCCTAGCAGGCAAACTGCTGCTGCTGCTGCTGCTGCTGCTGCAAGACACCACAGATAGGTCTTGTCTTCCCAAAATCAAAGCTTCAAGTGACAAACTAGCCACCCCTAATGTTACACCCTACCAAAGAATTTAGGATTTCCCATACCTTACTATCTCCTAGCAACAACCCATGAAAGGAACCTACATGCCAATCTTGCATTAAACCTGTGCTGAATTAAAAAGAACATGAATAAAATTATCCCAAAAGCATTGGCCTGTGTCAGGCCATTCAATAAGCTGCCTGCTACATACATGACTTAGAACAAAAGACATAGCCAGGTGCTACATCTAGGGCAGTCAGTCAAAGTGGCTGAATTAATTAGCAACTAAAAGGAGAGATAGACATGACTTGTAACAATGTACTTTAACTTTCCGTTCAGATATTAAATGAAATGGAATTCAATTCATTCGCATGATTGGTACAATGAATGTAGCGTAAATAATTATACCAATAAATATAGGAAATATTTCAGAAAAACGAGATATAACCTCGTAAAAGCGCCATGGCAAAACCTAGCTTGCATGTAAATAGCGAGATTCATGTTATCTGGGGGAGGACCCCCCCCCCCCCCCCCCCCCCCGGAGCAAAGATATGAAGCACATGGTTTTTTTTTATTTTCTTATTTTATTCTTTAGGTCTACATCGTCTTCTCTGAAAAGCCAATATAAAGTTGGTAACCTTGCTCAGGAGTAACAGGAGCATAAAGTATTTAATTGTGTGTCTGTCGCAAAGACTTAAGAAAACAAAAAAAAATAAAATAAAAAAGTTGAGCATTTCCAAAAGCCATATGCATCATCTTCTTCAATTGTACATTGACATACATTAACTCGAACATTATTTATTTACGTATAGTACGATAAGGTATTGAAATTGACTTTGAATTACTTTCTCAGAAATATGCCTTTATTTGCGTCTGCCTGTTTCTTTTAACACGTGCATTAAAGTCAGATTTGTACCAAGTTAAGTACAATGAATTGATTTCTTCTTTTTTCCATAATTATGTTCAATCTAGAGTCAAAATTATGCGAAGTTAAAGTCTGAAGGAATGTACACATGTACAGTGGCATACAATTATCATACGAGTGATGAGATACATGTAATTTCACTCCAGTCTGCAGGCACAGAGTCTATTTCGACACTTAAAATCAATTCAAGCCTTGAGCCGAGCCTAAGTTTGCCAGTCTCTCTTGATCAGAAGATCAAGACTTCACCGACGTTGATGTTCTACATCAACGGGACAGACGTATCCCCGCACTGCGGTACGGGTGCGGGACTGGAGCTCTTCCTTTCTTTTGCTTTCCCATTTTTCTTTTCCTTTTCTCTTTCTTTCCCTTAAACTGATAGGAATTAGAGAAAGACCTCTTGAATTTGTAAATCCAAGTATAATAGATCTCCTAGCGTAATAAAAAAAAAAATAATAATAATAATTAAAAAAAATAAAAAAATAAATAAATAAAATAAAAGTATATACCATTGGATAGAATATCGGAATTTAATATGGCAAAAATAGTCAAATCTGACTGGTTGCCAGACAAAAACCAATCACCCCCCCCCCCCCCCCCCCTCGCTGTCTCAAATAAGAGGGTCAGCTACAGTACAGGGCCTATGGGATGTAGTAGACCAAGTAGTCTACGACGTAGTCTTACCGTTAAGACATAGAACGTTACGACTGACAAGAGTTTTTGCCTGCAGGCTAGTTTCCGACGTTTGTGTCTTCCGACATAGGTTGCAACACAATCGAGCGAAATGTACAGGAGTTAGTGGTCCAGTGGTGTGGGATAGGTCAAAGAAATTGAAGAGGTATCGGTCTTCTGGGTGGATGAAATAAGAGTGAACCGAGCAACTGAGTGGGAGATGTTTGGAGGGTGTGTAACATCTCTTTCTTCAGGCCCACCTTCCGCCTCCTTTGTTTCTACCTCTTCCCTCATTTGTTTTCCCATTATTTGCTATTCTCTGCATCGGGGACAGGCACCCTGCCCCTCCCCCTCGTATTTGGGGCACTGCCAATACCAACAGGAACGCATTGTCATTAAAGGGCCATGTGCATGATCAGACAAAGTCATTTGAGACAGTGCCGAAGCTAAGGATTGACACTGGAGGCGCATTCCATTCCCCCCCCCCCCCCCCCCCCTCCATCGACTGGGAAGACATTGGGCATTGGAAGTTCTTCTTCGAACTGTCGATTGCCATCTCCGTATTATTGTGTTCTTGTAGCGGTAAATATAAAGATACAAATAGACCCAGGGGCCTGTCCAGTCCTCAATATTGATGTAGACACGCGCGACCAAGAAAGGCGTGGAAAGGGGATGGGCCACGAGCCTGTCCCGAAATAGTCCCCCCATTAATACCCATAAGATTTGACCCCGCAAAGTTACTTAGACCATCTAAGGGAGTGTTGCAAGAAAGTTGCAATCAATTGCAAATCCCCCAAATCAGTCGCAAGTCTTGAAATTGATTGCAAGTTCCATTTAAAATACATGTATCATATTTGCAATCGATTGCAAATGGGGATTTGCAATTGATTGCAACTTTCTTGCAACACCCCTTAAGTCATTAACGAAAGGTTGTCAGCCTGACAGTAGCCGCCGAGTTAAGCCCAAGAGGCCCCAAAAGAGACCCCAAAGTCGGGTCGATTTCACCCCATCTCCCCCCCCCCCCCCCCCCCCCCCCATGCACCTAACTTTGTCAGTAGGAAGCAGTATGACTGGACATTACAAACACACAAAAAACTCACAATTTCCGTCGGGATGTGGTATCAGATGGCCCCTTAATATTGGGGTAATTTTTTCCCCTTGAAGCCCAGGGACAAAATTTTGTCACAAGGAAGAGCTATTGAGGTACATTCCAAAAATATAAAAACTGACAAAAAATTGTCTATCAGGAAGGGGGTGTCAGACCCCCAGATATGAAAACCCCAAAGTGCCCTTTGACAACGCTTTGCCCCCAAACTGCCCTGTATATAAAAGAAAACCAACTGTCGTCACGCGTGTGTACAGCAATGTATTTGACTCCCCCTCGCCCCCCCCCCCTCGGTATATACATATAGACTTTTACCCAGTTTTGAAAGCGCGTTTCCAAAAAGTAGCGATGGAAAAAGAAACACTGATGACAGTCTATTCATTGATGGAACACGAAAAGCATCAGTCTGATGTCTCCTTATTGCCAGACAGCGAAGCAAACTTCTAGGCCGTTGTTTTTCACGTGCTTTAAACATTATAGTTCCCGTTTATATTTTTTTAGATTTCACCCTTTATTCATTCTTGCAGTTTACTCTGATAAGTGCAAGGCGAAAAGCTTCTGAATAAGTATGTCTCCATTCAACGTCATTCCTCGATTCTGCAGTACCAACCATCTTTTCAGAAACGTATAACGTCCCTCTCCCGAAGGTAAAAAAGAAATACTTAGAGGTGTGATGAGTTCCGTTCCTAAATTTGCTACAGTCATATGTTTTTCCCCTTTTACCTATATGTATTCATCTCCGTTGACTACTTATACTGTAGCCTCAAAAAAGATTTAACATAAAGACGGGCTTACTTCCTAATCATCTTTCCTAAATCCATTTTAATTAGCTACCATAAAACGATGTTTCAGTTTCAGTATATTGTTTCATAATTCACATTTACAGTGCCTTTACAGTATAAATGGTATAAAAATACAAATGGTACAAACAAGATAAATGGTAGAAACAAAAGTGAAATATATTGTCAGGAAAAATAAAAGAAGGTGAGTATCTCATATCTATACATTTGCATGCAGTATTAAGTGAAAAGACTGGGCTAGAATTAAAGTAAAATATTGAGGAGCATAATGAGAAAGCTACGCTTGTGAGTTATAGGCTCCAAAGAGTAAAATAGATGTATCATCGTCTTTAAAATATAGTGGGAACAAGATATGCATGATACAGCAATATGAGTCTATAATTGAAATTATTGTGTTATCGAATTCCCATGTCTTTCTCCCGTCTAAATTATTCGTAGCCATGCCCGTAACCATTTTTTCTTCGCAAGATTGAAGTTTAGACATGCGTGCCTAAGTGGATATTCTTGTTGTCGACATTTACCTCATATTTTGAGATGGTATCATACTAGGAAGGAAATGAAAAGCGGAAAAGATCTGTTGTAATAAGGTTTGCAATAATAATCTTCCATGCCAAGAGTGTTAAACAATCCCCGTGTTTAAAGAAGGGCCTATTATCATATGAAAACGTTGAAATTACTTTACATGCATTTAACACAGTGCAGGAGTCTTGCAAAAATTCACTTTTTATTGTGCAAACGATTACAGAAGGGTATTTGATGGCCTGATGGAGCTTATTTCGCCCTAATTTCTCCTGATCAGTCATGATAATAGCCACAGCCCAAAAATGGGGCCTCTATCTCCAGAGGCTGAACCAGAATTGCCCGAAGGAAAATTGGACCACACAGTAACATTATCTAAGACATGGTTTTGGAAATGCTACCAATCTTTTCGAGACCCTCTCAGATCTTTACACGTTCTTAGACCTATTCCATAGGACAGCCCTTTACGTCATATTATAACTAGCCTATCACCTGGTTGATTTATCCCACCCCTTCCCACAGTCACGTGTAAAGGTAATTTGGTTAATAATAATAATGATAATACATAACATTTATACGCGATGGCCTAGAAAGATTGCAACACCTGTGATTTGAAATTTCAATGACACCATTGACACAGTATCATTAGTTATTGATTTATTTGGTAGAAAATTCTTTTCCGACGAAAAGTACATCAAGATCATAAACTTTGGATAAGGCGTTTTGATTTTTTTTTTTTTTTTTTTTTTTTGTCAGGCAATGTGATTGTCAAAATTAGCTATTTCTGCAACCGTAGTCATGCTTGAAGCAGCGACAAATTTGCTTATGACGGCTTTCCATACAATCTCTGTTTATGATAATAAATTTCACTTATAAAGCGCCTTTTCATAAGATACAAAGCGCATGTAACAGATAAACAAAGAAAGCATACACTATCATACAAATAGCATTACGTAAGTACTGAGATATTGAAAAAAAAAGACAAATTAGAAGAGATGTGTTTTCAGACACTTCTTAAATGGTGTGAGAGTTTGGCAATTCCTCAATGCAAAAGGTATGGAGTTCCAGGTTTTGGGGGCGATAATCGAAAAAGCCCTATCACCCAGGCGCAGATCCGGGGGGGGGGGGGGGGGCCCGGATCTGCAAAAAAGTGGAAGGAGTCCGGGGCCGAAATGGCCTTACCTCCCAGGGTGTAGTGTTGCCTGTTGCCTCCCCCCCCCCCCCCTAAAAAGAGAGAGAGAGCAGGAAGGAAAGTAGAAAAGGAAGAAAAAAATTATTAAGAGGAAGAAGCGCGGAGGCCGGGGGGACCGAAAGGACCTTGCCTCTCTCTTCTCCCTCCTCCTCCCCTTCCCCCTCCCCGGCCAAAAAGAGGGAAGGAAGAGGAAGGGAAAGAGGAGAGAATTGGAAAAGAAAAAAATGAAATGAAAGAGGAAGAAAAAGTGGGGAGATTCCAGGGACCGAAAGGGCCTTGCCTCCCAGGGGGCCTGTTTCTTCCCCTCCCCCCCCCCCCCCCCCGCAAAGAGAGAGAGAGAGAGGAAGAGAGCGAGCAGGAAGGTAATTAGAAAGAACAAAGAGGGAAAGAGAGAAGGAAAAGAAGGGAAATGGGGAGAGGAGAGAAAAGGAAAAAAAATAGGAAGACAAAATTAAAATGGGAAGAAGGATGCCGGGCGCCAAAAGGGCCTTCCACGGTTCCACCCCCACCCCCCCCCCCCCCTCCATAAAAAAGGGAGAAGGAAGGAAAAGGGATAGATAAGAGAAAGGGGAAAAAAGAGGGAGAAGAAAAAGGAAAAGGGGGAAGGGGGAAGGAGGCCGGAGGCCGAAAGGGCCTTGCTCCCACGTTGTCTCATCTCCCCATCTCCAAGAAAAGAAAAGAAAAAACAGAGCAGGGTGTAAGGGAAAGAAAAAAAAGGATATAAAGGGAAGGAAAACGCGGAGGAATAAGAAAAGAAAAGAACAGAAGGGATGTAAGTTTCCTAGAAATGAAAAAAAGAAGCTTACTATTAATAAAGTAATTTAAATGTTTATCAAAGGCATTACCATTCTGAATATATATATGTTAAAATTTAAGAATAACAATTTCATCTCATTTGATAACAGATGGGTGAACATAATTTTGCTGTAAACTAGTTTTCCTATATGTGCTGTATAATTAAAATGGTTTGTTTGTTAATTATATTATGTGCAGTATTTTGTTGTTATTAATGTGTTTATAAAGTATTGCAAAGTCAAAAGCAATATTCAATAAAGATATTTCTATAAGGGGGAAAAATTGGGCCTTTCTCACCCCCCCCCCCCACCCCCACCAAAACGATAGAGAGAGAGAGAGAGAGAGACGGGAAAAGGGATCGAAAGAAAAGAGAGAGAGAAGGAAATAAAATAAAGAGAAGGAAAGAAAATGGGAGAAGAATGGAAGATCGGGGTTTCCCTCGAACAAGGTACGCTGGTGCAGATGGGTGAGAGAGAGAGAGAGAGAGAGAAAGGAAAGGGAAATGAAAAAAAAAGAAAGAAAGAAAGAAGGAGTCTGAGAGAAAAGTGAAAACAGAGGAAGAACAAAAAAAGGGGGACAGTGGTGCAATCGAATGTTTATCGTATCGAACATTGGTTTGGATTTGCAACTTTTTTACATCTTTATTTTCTGTAGGATGTTGTCTATTCATTGGGTGAGTTTGATAAATATTTTGTCTATATTTTGTTTGATGATTACAGGCGCACGCCACAACGCCTAGTTCTTTGTATCTATATATCAACAAGATAAATGCGACTGCCTATTATGCCTCCGCCTTTTTAACTTGGCCTCTGTGACCTCTCAGTTTTGACCTACTTCAAAATTTAATCACATTGTCTTCCTAGTCGTTTGATGCAGTTGAATGACCTCACATTGTTTATTTATCTATTTTGAAATGTTGATTTTTTTATTTTACAGACGTGTATCAATCAGATATGATTATTTACGTCTGGGACCGACCTTTAATATTACCATCTAAAAGACGTGACTCAGAATCGATCTAGGGTTCTCTGAGTCTGCCTAAGTTTACAACTCCCACTTTTGGCTGGATTACAAAGGCCTATTGCTTTTGCTGTGTATCTTTTATCATTCTTGCCCTATGTATACTTGAATTATGCTTTTATAATTCATCATGTATCAGCTATTAGCTGTCATCTTGAACATCGTTCAATAAAAGCGTATCAAATCGTGAACGTCAAAGCGTGAACGTCATATCTCTTATGAAATAGTATGCATACAGCATACTAGCCAATGGAACTGTTTTGTACTTGTATGAAAGAAAGTGTTTGCAACTTATAGTGCAATTTCAGGTGCGATTTTTCTTAGTGAAACGCCTTGCCATTCTTGTGGAATACTGGAATACTCTCTTCTTTTTTTTAAACATTTGTTTAACCTTTTATACAGTAATACAAATATGTACAAGCCAACCACTTTTGGTTTTAATCATGTCAACGGTTATCCTTAAGACGTTTAGATACTGTTGATGATATGTCCACCTATTTTCAACAATATAGTGGAAAATCAGATTTTAACATTTCTTCAAAATATTCATGTTAACAGTAAAATTTTGCATGGATATTATATTAGTATTATTCTTTTACAGGCACAAAGAAACGCAATAATGATCATGCTTTGGCATGTAAGTGTATCATTATAATACACGTATTGTTTTATTAAATCTTGTGGAACTTTTTCGTACTTTTTTTACTGTATGAAAGAAAGCGTTTGGAACTTATAGTGCACATGATGCAATTTCAGGTGCGATTTCCTTAATAGGATATCATGCATATAGAGCATATCAATATTAAAAGTCTATTTTTTTAATCATACCATTACCGTGTACGATATTGTCTTTATTATCTCGTGCGACAATTAATGACTGGTTTGCACAAAAAATATTAGTGCTGTTCCTTTTCAAATTTGATTTACAGTATATGCCATTTCAGTCTTTTCAGATACATAACTGTTTGATATCTTCGCCGACTGTCGCCGAGGAGTAATGATTTGCCACAGTAATGAGCCCTAATTAATAGTACGGCTCCTGGCGTCCTGCAAGAGCCGACGCATGCTAATAAGGATTCACGAAACTCAGTGTTTAGGGCGGATTTCGAGGAAGTTAGCGTACATGACCATAATGACACCATCAGAAACAGACGTTAGTTATTACCGAACAAAAGATGAATAAGTAGCCCCTCGAAATCATAGGTGTCAAATTGTAAATATTTTCTTTCGGAATTTAGAAACTTTAGTCATTATAACATGACCTGTATGGACTCATAATGGTCATTTTCGGGGTGAAACGATCATTTGCCTTCTCTGTGTGTATTGCGAAAAGCATGAGCGAACATCACGTGGCTTGTGTGAGAGATCGGTGCGGGCTAAAACATTTCAAGTGAGCGGGGGAAATCATGCACAGAGGGATCAGGGCTAGTGTTATTTCACCTCTTTCTCTCCTCTGACATCGGACGCTCACATTTTCGCACATCACTCCTTATTCTTTTGTGTGCACAAAGATTATGTTTGTTGTCGGTACTTTCTACATTCCGCAATAATTGACCCTTTATGTAAACATTCACTCATCTCGCATTATCTCTCTCTCTCTCTCTCTCTATCACACTTACATTGTCATTGTCAGTTGCTTATTCACATCACATTATGTACGCACCTATAATGATAGTGGGAGGTCCCAAACGGATGATTCGAATGATATCATTTTATACGCCAGCAGAATGCACTCCTTCAAAAAGACATCTACAATTACCTAAATCAGATATTTTATTTATTATGGACCTTAACACTGGTAAGAATAATTATCAAGAAGTAATGTCGTCACATTCAAAATATTTCAGGCGATACAACGCACTTCAAAATTTGTTTTAATCTCACCATCTCCCGCAAGAAAAGCTCGTTTTGTAGTTGGGCGCGGAAGGCGAATGCTGGTCACGTGACTCTTGACTAGAAATTTTTACAACATTCTGCTTGATTGATCTAAAATTTTGACAAAAATATGATCATTGGATTTTGGACCAATCACATCATATCTTATATCAGGATATAGGTAATTTATCCAAGCTTCTGAAACCAATCACCCCTAGCATCATTGACCCTTGGAATTTTTTCAGTCGAAGAATAATGGTGGCAGTGTCTGTAATTTATATGAGTTTTTGATGGATCGCCATAGACAAAATATTGAACATTACTAACTTTCAAGAAAAAATAATCACTGGATACTGAAGCAAATTTGACAATATATACATCAAATGAAAGCTATTGAAATGAATTTTCATAAAACCGATCACCCCTGAGTGATTCATTCACTAGTTCTGAATATACGTCAATTTCTTTGCAAACTTAGGTACATTTTGTGGTGCTATTCGTGTGTTGAAGCGTGTGTGTCAACTTTCGGACACCCAAATGCGCGCTACTAACCATTATTTTGCAATTGCGCCAAAATTAGATCCTTATGGCAGGATATGACTGAGTATTTTGAGATAGAAGAACTTAGAAATGCAGATTGGCAAGATATACATGTGTGTATAGAAGGAACTTGCCACAGAATCAAATGGTGTAATACGGTTATTTTCATGATATATAAGGCAAGGTCACAATCAACAACAGCGTCATTGGCAGAACTAAAGAAAATATTAATCACATATTGGGAGGAAGAAAATCATATTGCCATTATAAGAAATGAATGGGGATGGCATTTGCTGAAATGGGAATGTCTAAACACAACGTAAACTTTGTTTATCCTCTCCGCCCCCTACGTTTTATGCGTGTTTGTGTTTCCTCTTATTAAAAGAAAAGTGTTACATAGGCACCAACTTCATAGAAAGTATGTTAAGTTCATCACCCCCCCCCCCCCCCCCAACAAAAATAACAACAAAAAGAAATCATCATCAACAAATACTTGGTATATCTTCCAAAGAGATACGATCCAAGAACAGACGCGACGGTTCTTCTCCATTCACAGCGAAGTCCTTTAATCCTGAATGCGAGCAGTGTGTCACTATGAACATGACACACATTGGAACGGACAATTTATGCAGCTTCTCATTTTACTCTACACAATTGATCTACCAGACGAAAGAACACACCGTCATTGCTATTATGTATAACAGGTGAATATGCATGTGACATCTGTTCTACATAATAGCAATGACGGGGTGTTCTTTTGTCTGGCAGATCAATTGTGTAGAGTACCGTGAGAAGCTGCATAAATTGTCCGTTCTATTGTGTGTCATGTTCATAGTGTGTGTGTGTGTGTGTGTGTCAATATGTGTATGCGTATGGGTGGGTGGCTGTGTGAGTGAATGTCTGGTTTTAGGGAAATAAGTGTGGGAGGGAGGGATGGAATGTTTCTACGCAGTGGTAGTTTCGATAATGTCAAATCTACAGATATTTTCTATTAAAATTCCTATGCATTTATTTAATATAAAAAGCACTGAAATTGGCCCATTTCCCGACAACATTAGAGAATTTTTCCCGTGACTCACAAACAGGAAGTTCAAACGTCATGAATCCAAAGTGCACAGCTGGTAAATAGATCCATGAGCTCTCCGTATACTCACTCGGGGAAAGCGAGCGAGCATCCCACATTATAAATCTACGAGCTATCCGTACTCACTCAGGATGTAATCACAGCGAGCAAGCATCCCATATCCCTGTAAGCTTCAACTGTTCAAGATGGACACAATCTGTTCAAGAACAATCGGAAATGTTATCGTCTTAATCTTGATATTTTCTGTACGATCAACACTGACACAAGAGAGAGGTATGTGTTTTTTCATTACAGCATTCATCCATTGTGGTTTGCCTGTTTGTCATAAAATCATGAATGCTGAATACTTTGGAGGTATGTCTTATCTGCGGTGATATTTATTTTTAATAGGACAGGCTCTGAAGGATGATTCACTGATCACTTTCATTTCCATAATTTTATGACCTTACAATGTTGAGTGAGAAGGTTCATTTATTTGTACCATGGCTATTTCCAATATTAGAGAGGGTGAATGTACTATTAACTGTTCCTTGCATATGGTGCGTACAATGATTATAAATTACACACACAGCTTTACATGGCTTTACTTCCGAGGACAAGTATTGTTCCTCTATTGTTCCTCCGTCCGAGGACAGTCGACGAAATAAGGCACAAATTCATTGTTCGACGTTCGAGGACTATTGTCCAACTTCCGAGGACCATTGTTTGTTTTTTGTTCTCTGTCCGAAAATGTCCTCGGACATACGGTTAAACACGCCCACACCCTCACGCACATTGATTTGTGAGGAACATTATTGTTCTCTCCTATTGTATTTTGTACCCCACTAGCATGACGGAATAAAGGCCATCATTGTGCTCTATTGTACCCCACAACTGAATCCATGTAAGCCCACACACACACACACACGCACACGCACACCCCCCCCCCCCCACACACACACACATATATATATATACATATTTTACATTTACCACCCCACCCCCCCCCACCCAAATGAATTAACTAATCCAGTATTTTAATCATTTGGTTTTCTTTATTTTATCTGCTAGAATGCCAAGATGCAAACCTTAGCTACTGCAGCACATTAGCTGGTCAAGGTGCATGTATATGTGAACAACTTGGACCGGACTTAGCTTATTTGTGTCAGCCATTTCTCTTAGCCTGCCCACGTACATGTGATAGATGTGAACAACATTCTTCTGGTAAGTCTTCTACTAAAAGGCGTGGCTAAATGTAGGCCGAGGGATGGGGTACACCTCTCCCATTCAGAATGGTCTAATGACGCCCCTTTGAAGTAATTATGGTAAAACATCCTGAATGGTGAAAAAAAAAATTTATTATGATTTTCAGTAAATGATTTGAAATTTTGGCACGTGATGAGGTTCATGAAAAGAACTGGGTTGATTAAATGTAACTCCCGACGTTTCTGAAACCATCTCATTTTAGCGACACCCCCTTCAACTACAAACATTACATACATCATCGCATTTAAGAATTGTATTACCATTATTTCATTTTACCTTTAATTCAACCTTGCCTCGTTACATGGTTTAAAACTACCCCATTTCAGGGGTGATTCGCAGATCAGTTAAGGCTTTCATTGTAATTTGATATATGCGCTCTCAATTCGTAGTTACAATGTTTTAACATCAGTAGAAACAATACTCTTCTATCTCCTTGCGCATGGAAACTCTCAGTCGTTTTGAAACCCCCCCCCCCCCCATGAAAATATTGTTAAATGAATGATCACACGATTACATGAATCTAAAGATCTATTTTCCACATTCTTATACTCCAGCCTGTCAAGATACGGACCTTAGCTACTGCAGCACCTTAGCTAGTCAAGGTGCATGTATGTGTGAATCACTTGGGCAAACCCTTTCTCCAATTTGTCAGCCATATCTCTCAACTTGCCCGCGATCATGTGATCGATGCGAACAGCAGTCTTCTGGTAAATATATATTATATTTGGTAAGTATTCAATTTTGATATGCAGGGTGCCTCAAAAAGAAGGCAACACCTGTGATTTGCAATTTCAGCGATATCAATTTCACAATATCATTATTTGTGTTTGAGTTGGTAGAAATTTTCGATCCCAGTAAAATGTTGGGTAAGGCGTTTTGATTCTATGGATGGCTTTTTCAAAATTTGCTACTTTTGCAACCGTAATCATGCTTGAAGCAGCGAGAAATTTGCCTATAACATCTTTCCATACAGTCAGCTTTGTTGACAAATGCATGAATGCTCTTGCTTTGAAAACGAAGACAAAGTGAATTCTCTGGGAATTGTCCACCTCACATCTCTCGATCCCATTGATAGACTTTCAAGGATGATACATTTGTTCAGGCCTATAACGTTTCTGGCTTGTTAAGTAATATTCATTTCATAACGTAACATAGTAAATTTCGCATTTTGTTAGCATATTATGCTTAGACTTTATTAATTCAATTTATATTTTTATTATATTTAATCATATTCGTATTTTGCTTTTATTCATTATGGTCTTACTTAATGCGTCTTTCCAAATTACAGATCAGAATGTCATACTTTGCAATTATTTCTCGATTTGTCGTTGTAATATTTAGTTTGGCTTACTTTTTAACGGTTAATATCAAATCTTGCAGTATATAATAAATTACTATATTCAATGCACACTTTTCATGCTTAACTTTTGCTCATACTAATACTGAAGAAAGATGTTTAACTTATCAATTATCCGACACTGACAAAACTGTGCTTTCGTCAAGCTTGTTTTAAATATCCTTGATATCACATAATAATCCGTTCTAGGTTGAGATACAAGATTCATACATGTATCTATGTATGTATTTGTGATATTCTTATTTTGTTCCCTGGTTGAGCTAGCAAAGTCGGGAGGAAGACCTGTGGGTCATGGTTATTAAGTTAGCCCTTTCCATACCCAGGTAGTCTACGTGGCGTAGACAGTATTTTCAATCATTCATTTTCTTTTTATGTACGAATACTCTATTCCCTCTTGATGTATGTTGCCAAATAAATGATAAATAAATAAATAATGAAATGGAGATGGTGGCAACCCGTCATGCAGAAATTTCTCGCTGCTTCGACCACCCCTTGGGTGGTTATGGTTTGTCGTTTTTTTTATCCATTTATGCTTTTGTTTGATTAAATGATACTATATTTATGTTAGGGAACCTGAATTACAAGCTTTGCTTCCAAGGTTTCCTCCAAAATACATGTTTAACTAGGATTTACTTACTCACCACTTCAACGTAAATTTTATTTTGATTTAAAACCGAATTTATGTGCCCGATTTCATTCTTAATGGTTTTTCTATGCTCATAATGATTTTTGTAAACAAAAAGATTTAGTTGATGTTATTGTGGAAATAAATGAAATGAAATGAAAGACTACGATTGCAAAAATAGCAGATTTTCAATATGACATTGCCTGGCAAAAAATAGTCGTAGAATCAAAATGCCTTACCCCAAATTGAAAAAAGTGGTGTCATTTTACTCGGAAAAGATTTTTCTAACCCAATAAAACAAGAACTAATGATATTGTGTAAATGATATCCTTGGAACTGCAGATCTCAGGCATGTCAGGTGTTGCATTCTTTCTTGGCCACCCTGTACCCTGCTGGAAAGAACACACTCATTCACACTGTGAATACAGTGTGAAAACACAGTCCACACTGTGAACAGGGTGTTTTCACAGTGTGGACACCGCCACAATGTGGAAAACCACACATTGTTCACATTGTGAAAATCGATTTCACAGTGTGAATGTACCCGCTCACAGTGTGAAAATGATTTCACAATATGGCCAAACCGTGAAAAATATTCCACACTGTGATAAATAGATTTTTCACAGTGTGAATACCTTACGACATACATTTCACAGTGTGAACAGTATTATTCACAGTGTGGCCATTCTGTGGGAAATATTTCACAGTGTGAAATATAAAATTCACAGTGTGGCCACTCTGTGGAAAATGCTTCACAGTGTGAACTATAAAATATCAAAATTTTAACGCGGCCTAATTTCAATTTCAGAGTATGTAAGTCAAAGGTCAACGGTCATAGCTCATAAAATATGCGAACCTGGTAATTCCGCTCGATAAGTTTGGTAATGGTCGACAGGTAGTTTTTATGAAATTTGATATGAAAGTACATGGTATCATAATACAGTTCGATTTCAGAATATGTACGTCAAAGGTCATAGCTCATTAAATAAGCAGAAATACCGAATTGCATATGCAATCTGGAACTTCCTTGCCTAGTAATATAACAGTATAGTCTTTTTTTTGGGGGGGGGGGTGAGCCGAGGGAGCGTCAAGACAGTGTGCTCCCGAATTTCTGTTTCTTTTTTCTTTCTTTTTTTATTCTGAACTGTTGGTGTTATTTTTTACAACCAACTGATGTATTTGTTACCTGGAACAACATGAATACCTGTAGAAATTTAGATGACTTAAGATTATCTCAGAAGATGGACATTCTCTATTTGGATTGATTACTGAACCTTCTACAAAATGAAGACCATTTTCACCGGCCCTATGTTGTGTGCAACGTGTTTTACTATGCTTACGACACAGTGGTATGGAGATTCCTTTCACACTTGGATTCTATTTATTGGATCTTTGTGCAGCTGTTAACCGGCCTTTTGTCTTGGAAATTAGGCTCTGTCATCAAGTATGGAATACACTCCAACTTTCCCTTATGTTGTGGTACTACTTTTTTTCTTGGGATCAACTCATCATTAATATTAAAGCTAAAGTCTGGGGTTTAATTCCAGGCAAAGTTTTTGTGTGTGTGTGTGCTCATTTTCAGGTATTTATTTGTAAAATAGTTGTAGAGATTTATGTAACCATAAAACGTGTGTGCCTAAAATAGAGATGTTTTCAAGATTTATTGCCAGAGATATTTTGAAACTTTCTTACCTTGATGGGTTCATGACGGACCTGTATGTGCCAAAGATTTTGAGGATACCTTTGCCTTTTGCTGTAGAGTATATTTTGTTCAATTTATATATTGTTATAATTTATATATTATATGTTCAAGAGATATTGCCAGAGATGCTCTATGTTTTTTTACTGCCGTAACATGCTAATGTACTTTTATTATGACGGATTTAATCAAATTTGATATGAAGGTAGATGGTATCAAAATACAGCCTACGTTTGATTTTGGAATATGTAAGTCAAAGGTCATAGCTCATTAAATATGCAAAAATACCTACTTGCATAGTTGCATATGCAATGTGGATCTTCCTTGCCTAGTAATATAACAGCATAGTCTACACTGGTTGGGTTTACGGATCACTATGTGGTTAGTCCTGAGAAGGACTGATGGGTTAAAAAGGGACAGAAATAGTTGAGTAAAGAGAGAGAGGTATTCTTTCTTGCTTCATCCTGAGAAGGACTACTGTAAATTCACATTACATTTTGTCATTTTTCAAATCAGTCAGAGGACCCTCGTTCGACAAGGTTAAAAGCGGAGGCATTGATACGTCCTAGTGAAAAAGTGTAGAATTAATTCTGATTGAACAAGCTTTGATATTTTGCGGATCATTTTAAGAGCGTCACTCATGTTACAGACAATTCCCCCTGTAAAAATAACCTATATTTTGAGGTAAATGTGAGCCAACTCTGAAGACGTTTGTACATCAGTTTCCTATAGTTTCATTGTGCAATACTCTCAAGTTTACTGTGATATGATTTTTACATGAAGTAGGTGATTAATTTTAAAATAAATTGAAAACTTCTGCAAAAGGACGTCACCGGCGTTACGTCACTCACGTTTGAGCTGACATATATCTGATTCCCTTGATGAATATGAAAGAAGCCATTTCTCAATAGTAGACAAGAAAATTACTATGTGCTGTAAATTTCAGATTCTGAGTGCGCACACATTATCCGCAAATGACAATTTTGTCCAAAAATAATCAGCCAGTCCAACGTGTGCTTTTTACTGTTGGCATTATTTCAAGAATAGGATGCTGAGCATTATTAATATTCAATGAAATTTGTAGCATCAAGATGTAGTTTAATATTCCAAATAAAATCAGTCACAGGAAACCATGTAGGAAAGAGAGACACTTCATTTCTTTCCAGTTTTGGCCAAACATTTGTAGAATAGCCCTAGAGTTTATTTTGCCATAAAACTTGTCAACCATTAATTCATCGCCAAAGTTACGTATCGTGTGTGGATATTCTATACTGGGAAAATGTGATGCTCTAAAACTATTTTGTTTTACTGCCGTAACATGCTAACAGGCTTTTATTATGTTTTATAAGTGTCTTTACACAGTTAACATACATTTTATATTGAAGATATGTGCTATTTTTGTGCCGTCACTGTAATTAATGCAGTTTTTGTTTTTGTTCCGTTGTACATGTTGGCATTCACAGGGTGAACTTCACAAGCCCTTTTAGTGAACAGTACGATCAGCTTTTGAAAAACATGTTAACTTACGTACCTCATAAAGGCTAAAAAATGTAAATATGTTTAAATTGTTGTTTTAGTTTCAGATGTGTTTTTTTTAAATATATCTATTAAAGTTGAGTTTATAAGTAAGACTGATTATAAACCTTTTCTCCTTTATATTAGATAATAAGCTTTAGAAGACTTCATTTTCATAATTTGAAAGATTTCACATAGTAGAATTCAAAAACTAAACTTATTTCACAGTGTGGCAATTTCACACAGTAAAATGTGTCACACTGAAAGTCCACACAGTGAAAACTTTCAAAGTGAGGTGGACGTTTCACAGTCTAATTGGCGTTTCACAGTGTGATGGGTTTCACAGTGTGATTGGTGTTTCACAGTGTGATAGGTTTCACAGTGTGATGGCTTTCACAGTGTGATTGGTGTTTCACAGTGTGATGGGTTTCACAGTGTGGTGTTTCACAGTGTGGTGGTGTTTCACAGTGTGGTGGGCGTTTCACAGTGTGATGGGCGTTTCATATTGTGGTGGGCGTTTCACAGTGTGGCAGTTTCACACAGTGAATTTTTTACAGTGTTTTACGTGGGCGTTTCACAGCGTGGATTGTCCACAATGTTAAATTGGGGCGTTTTCGCAGTGTGGTCGCGTTGTTCCACACTGTGGTTCACAATGTGATTCACAGTGTGGCCACAATGTGAATCTCCGGTTCACAGTGTGTTTCACAGTGTGGCCACGGTGTGAATCTCCGGTTATTCACACTGTGAACAGTGTGGCTACAAAGTGAATCTCCGGTTTTCCACACTGTGACCACAGTGTGGTTCACAGTGTGGCCACAATGTGAAAACGCCCCAATTTAACACTGTGGAGCAGACTATGATTCACAATGTGAAACATAGTGTGATTCACACTGTGTTTCACATTGTGAATGAGTGTGTTCCAGCAGGGTATAAATAGGCGTCTGAGTAGGGAGAGGTATGGCACGATCACTCTCTTTCTCTTTCACCAGAACTCAAGCTTTTCAAATGCATCTTACCATCGCTTATGGTAAATATGGGATTTTCTCTTGTTTGTGGCTAAGTCAACGTATATTTTTCTATGCATGTGTGTCCGGGAGGTGGGGGGGGGGGGGGGGGGGGAGCAAACAGCTGACCAAAAGTAACTACGTGCAATTATTAAAAGTTTAATGAGTGTCCCGCTAAAATGAAGTGTTCATTTTAAGCTCACTATAGAATTATAGTATGGCATTTTCAAATTTGAGTAACAGCAATCAATCCAACCTGTTTCCTGTTTGCTGTTTATATTTGAGAATAAATAAAAGTAAAAGGTCGTGGCAAGATAGAGACCCGAGTGTGCATGGACGTACTTTCCATTACTTCTTCTTCTTCTTCTTCTATTTCTTCTTTTCCTCTCTCTGTTTGCGGTTGTTTTTTGCACTACCAGCTGTCAGGATAACAAACGGATACTCCTTAAAAGAAGGTCGAGTGGAGGTGTATTTGAACAATGAATGGGGGACGGTCTGTGCCGATGAATGGGATTTTAAGGACGCTCGTGTTCTCTGCCAAAGTCTAGGGTTTCCCGATGCCCTTGGTATAACCTCGCTCTCTGAATTTGGACAGAGTTCTCGACCGATGCTCCTGAATAGTACTAAGTGTAAAGGGACAGAATCTACCATTTTTGAATGTGTGACCAACAAATCTGCAACACAATCACCGTGCAGTTCTCCCCTTAATGAGGCTGGAGTAAGGTGCTCAGGTAACTGTGGAATACATTTTTTATATCTGATAAACTGAAAGACCTGATCCCCACCCCCGTTCCGTTTAAGATCAGTTATTTTTTATCATAGGCCCCTACGTTTTGTCTTATGCGTTGTGCACCATCTCTTCAAGATTATTGAAGAGATCAGTGCTCTGAGCGTTAATAATTTCTTTCCACCTTCACAATACTTTCTGATAATCGGAAATTTCACTTAGCAAAGTAAATTGCTTTAACAAAGAATGTCCCATAAAAGACAACGTTTACTGCCACCATTGCAAATTTCTCTAAATTGAGTAGTGTTATGTCATGTTTCCTGATTTCCCGCTACATGTATGTCTACTTCTCTTGACGCCTTTCAGTTGTTTATTGTTGTCTTTATGATGCTTCTAAAAACTCCCATTTTCTAGATTGCAGAGATGTCAAAGAGGAATGCGAGTACTGGTCCAGTAAGGGAGCTTGTCTATCCTATCCTGAGATTGCCTTGCCTAATTGCCAGTCAAGTTGCAACGAATGTATCACTCGCACTCTGAATGGTATATAAACCAAACAGGTCTTTAAGGATAGTAATATTATGTCTTGCTTACCGAGGGTAGCCCCATTAGTGTTGATATTATACTCACTGAGGACCCTGCAATCATATTATTACTCAGGCATTATACCTGGCTATGATGATAAGACGCTCAAGCCTTCAAGGAAATTCTTCCTAACCGGGTTCCCGTTTACTTCATCTTGGTGGAGATTTGGAACTGTGGATTTATGTCTTGCCAAAGGACATTAATATAATATTTTACATATTCCATTTCACTGTATTATATGTCACATTTTGCAATACATTTGATACGTTGGTCATCAGAAAGGCTAGGGAGACATGAGACTAACATATAAAGTCGGTATACATATTTGTTTACAAGCAGTTGGAAAGAATACTGATTAAATAAATCTCTTGAAACTTATAGGCTCCACTCAAAACGAGTTTCTTAATTCCTTTTATTGCCCCATCTAAAATCTTATTTTTGCTATGTCATAAATGAAAGCAATTTAAGAATTTTTTTCTGGTTTACTTTGTCATGCTTGTATTTGTAAGGGGGGAAATCTACAACTTACTGAATCTTTTTCAGTAAGTTGTAATTTCCTAGTACTTAATTTTTTAATCAAATTTGATATTTTTTTTCCTTAAAGAGACCGAATTGTCCCCTTCTATAGAGAATGACTGTGTTGCAGGCCACTGCTTCATTGATTCACAAAAAGGTAATGTGCTTTATAATAACACGATGGCACAGACTAATATACTTCAACTCAAGAGAAATCTCAAAACTGTTTTATTTCCTCCATACATCATGTTCGGATAGTGTAACTTCTTGTAGTAATGTTTCCATAATTTTAAAAGGTGATGCACACAAGGCTATTGAAATTCCTTTTGATTATATTTAAAGTCTCGTCAATATTTTCTTCATGCTATGGACACCTTTCAACTAGAATTACAGAAAGTGCAAATAGGCAGTTTGAAACAACGAACCTGTCTTAAAGTAAGGTGTTAAGAAATTTTGAAATTATAAAATATAATCTCATAAAATGTCGTATCATCGATACATTGCAACTTAAACTTGAAAATATAGCCGAAATAGTGTGTACTTAGTTTTTAAAAAAAATTTAAAGCCGTCTTTAAGACCTTATCTTAGAGTTGATGTTTCACATTCAAACGACTAAATGCTTTCCTCTAGCATTTGAAATATTTCTTTTTAATTTCATTATATCTGAATTCTGGATTTTCATCATTGAAAAGTGATGAGAATGATGAAGATCCAGATAAAGGAAACTGTAAGGTAATAGATTTTGGTCTAAATCTGTTCCAAATTGAGAAAAATAAATGATTCTATGTTTAAATGAGGAGACTTAAAACCGAATTGGAAACAGACAAAGCCAAATCTCTTTAATGCTCTTTTTTTTTCTTTCTGTTTAATTGCCTTTTCGTCAGGAATATTTATGACAACAATTTTCCAAATTCGCTTCTTTTAGAAACACGCTGTGTGCCTGCAGTAGAGATGTGCATGTCGTTTAACTGGTACGAAGGTAAGAATATTCCTCAACTTCCTTTTGTATTTAAATATGTTATACATCAACTTATTTTTAATTTGTTTCCTCATTGGCGGAATCAAGGGGCAAATGGTAATTCATGTGTCCCTCGATCCCCTCCCCCTTCCTCTAAGGGAACATTTGATATCCTTTTTTTCTGATTGCTTCTCAGAGATATATGATCTGTGCTACCGCCTCCCCTCGGCCGGGCATTCCTTGATCCGCCTCTGGTCTTGTTTTTTTTAAAGATACCTTTATGATCGCTTACTTCCGATTCCTTAAATCATTCTATAAGATCAGATTTGGAAGGCCAAACTGATGTGCTACTGGAAGTGGTGGCTATATGAGTTCCATGTAGAATGGATATTAAGAATGCAGATATACTACCAGTCTTTTCTATAATTCCTGCAAAATAACTTCTCAATTCAACCTTCCTAATCCCCGTACCTGAACCCCTTATACGTACATGACACATTGTGTGTGTAATTGGGTTTTTACAGACGTGTATCAATCAGGTATGATTATTTACGTCTGGGACCGACCTTTAACGTCACCACACATTAAAGACGCTTTTATACCATCATATATTAATGGGATAGCCTTGCCCAACGACTAGATCTCAAAGAACGGGAGCAGAAGCTGAGAAGAATGGCAATTAAATTGTGTGCACTTATGAATTTTGTTCCAGATGTTCTCAATTTGACACAAAATGATAAAAACGATAATCAACTTAAATACAAATTATGTACATTTACTTGTATATAAGAAAAAAAAATTCTATGTCTTTGAGTGAAATAAGGGCGTATCTATCTTTTATCTTGTATATTTTCCTTTTTAGAATAAATCCACAGAACCTCTAAATTCTTTATTTACTTATTACCATATATATATAATTATTAACTAACTTGTTTCGTCTGGCTCTAAACAAAAGCGATCGCTCGCCTACAAATTTCTAGTTTGAAACTGTGCAAAATTATGCTGAACATGCTCCTCGCGCACTACATAATCATGTTATAATGAATTACATTGACCATGAGAAAAGAAATCTGATATGTCTATCTCATATAGCACTCCCCTCTTACCAGGATTTTACTATTCTGTACATTATTTTCTTTATTCATTAATAATGTTTCATAACTAATGTCATCTATAATGTGTTCATACATATATTTTAAAAAAATATATATAGCATTTTTCATTATGCACAAAATAACATATTTTGGGTTTACCAGTATAATATTTATAATATTTGTTTAGAAACGAATGAACTTCTGCAGCTAGTACACGCATGTCAACCTTTGAAGGTTCCTCACAAACTTCAATGATTATGTGAACGAAACTATCGTCTATAAAATGATCTTCTGCCTCTTCATTTATCCACCTACCATGCCTGTTAGATAACTGACACAGATGGTAGCGGTTTTAGCACCGCCAGCTGAAAGGGAACCGAGGTACAATATTGTACCTGACCATATAACTCCCACAAACGCGCTACAATCTTTTAATGATTAAAATTGCTTCTTTTTCTTAAAAAATCCCTCTTTCACTTATCACAGTAAATGTTAAAAACAAAAAACGATCAGATCCCAATCTTTAACCTGTCTTTTCAATGTAAACTCTAAAAACTCTAATAGGACAATTACTTTAATACCTTGGCTTCTCAAAAACAGTATTATATTTCCGATATTGATCAGATTTACAGCTACGCAAATTTACAGAGAAAAATGACTGAAAAGTTTGTCAATTGAAGAATCATGTGAAACTAAAAAGATGTAACCAAAGCATCTCACGACCAAAAAATCTGAAGAAGTCTTCAGTATCTATCACATAATGAAACTTGAATCCCCTGATAACGCTTTACCACCCTCAACTAATCTCAGTCATTCTCATGTTTAAAATGCTACCAAATACTTTAACCATTCTGACTCCAATAAAATTGCTGTGCTAAGACAGACGTCAGTCATATCAAATAGCTTGTCAGATCGGACTCCTGTGACTTGTATACCTCCGTCAAGCATTTTGATGATTGTGAATGCTGCAAAAACAAAAACCCCTCTTATCCTCACTAATCTGACTCGGGTTTCCGTACTATGACGAAATCCCGTCAGACCCTGCAAGATGTAGTGTCGTTTACTGCACTTTGCTTATCCTCCATGTTGTCACATCAGCCTGAAAATAACAAAAATAGGTGTGCATTTTGTAGCAAATGGATTGAAATCTAAAATCCTCAAGGGCACAATTAGGAACAGATCAGAGCTTTGATTGCATTTAAACCATATGATCTTTAATGAGGTTCGCATCACTAAAGAACCGACTTTCAAACCGATAGCATGGTATCACCTGAACTAAAGCCAACAAAAATCCAACCTTGCCTCTATCGTACGAAAATATTCAATTTTATTAATTGAATTCTTTAATTAAATGATGAAACTTTGCTTTCCAAAATTTTCAGCCGACTAAAGCCAAAATTTCTACATCAATTCTGAATGTGAAACCCGGTTTAATTTTATCATTTTTATCTTTCTTTGTTTTAAGTAATTTTAGACTTTCCGAACTTGATGCTGTGATACAAGATTTACTTTATGTCTTAGACACCATCATTTACATTTTAATTATTAATTTACTCGCATTATATTCACTATTAAATTAACTCAGATTCGTGTTAATTTATGCTTAGTTTTGAGACATTTTCTTAAGATGTCAAATCCAGCCAGCACATCTGGTATTATGAAGAAATGTTCCCATTTACCTCAATATTCACTCCAATCTCTCAACGATATCAAGTTATGTTCCGATAAAAATATGTCAAAATACTACATGGGAGTTACAATGACTTGGCCTTGATTATTCAGTGAACACTACGAAGGGGTGTTTTAGTAATACATGTATAATATAATCTTTTTTTCTCTCTCTTTCTTTTTTCTTTTTTCCCTCCGCTCAGCGGTCATGGAATGTTATTTTTTTGTTTGTATGTAGTTATTTTCTTTTTATATATTTATTATGTAATATTATGTATTACGTTACTAAGGGCACCCTCGCCTCAAGATTTTGCTTTTAGATGTGTGTCCTCCAACTATGTATGTACCATATGAATGAGTATTATGTCATATTTTTTTGGTTAAATACATTACTTTCTACACTTATATTGAAAAGTTGGAAATAAATGTCTTGAAGTTGAATTGAAATATTTCGATCCTGACTTGCCAATAAGCAGTTCGTCTGAAATCGTGAAAAATATCCTGTAAATGTACAAACTTTTCCATGCAGAATAATATTTCTGCAAATATATAGGTTCCTCAACCTTCAGAAATGAATTTAATGACAAATTTTAATCCTATTCGGTAAAATATAATAGATTTGCACAATCTATTTATATCTCTTTCATTGATTGACATAAATATCTTCTGTATTTATGAACACGTATATCCTGCTTAAGTCCACAAACTTACATCTTTCAATGCAGAATTTTCTGCAGTCTACCTTCTCCAACCTTTTACAATCTTTTACAATGGATTCCCATGATTTCTGACTTTGTTCGGTAAAATTGCACTTGCACTAATCACCGATATCCCTTTCGTAAAGATTTCCCAGTCCAATTGGAGTTTATAATATTGTATTGTTTGTTTGCTGTTGTTTCTTTTTACCTTTATATTTCAACGTATCCTGACACATGCACTCATGTGCTAATTAAAGGTTTTCTCTCCAATAGGTTATTGGATATTCCAATGTTGAATTGCAGTAGCGTTACAAAATCCTTTACCACAAATTTCAAAACTTCTATAAATTTCTGATCACAACTCCTGACTAACAGTTTTCTCAATTCTTTTAGTGTACGTAGTGAGCCCGTCGTTCCAGGCGGTATAATCTTGCCATTCTCAAGGCCTCGAGCTCTTGCCACATAGAGCTTAAATAAATCATTTTATATCCCAGTGATTTCTGTGTAATTTTCTTTCCAAGGAAAGCTCCGTCACCATGGTCACAACAAAAGCAATCAATACACAGGTTTATTACCACACCATGTATACTTTCAGTTTTCTCAATACCTTTATCGTTAGTGTACCTACGTACACCTCGCCATTCCAGGCGGTACTCGAGCCATTCACACGGCTTCTAGCTCTCTCCACCATAGAGCCAACTTAATCCTTATTTTCGGAACAAAATCCGAAGATTCTTTCAATTTTCTTCCCCTAAACAAAGCTTCACTACATCAAGAGCTGCATTATGAGACCACACAATCTCGCATTAACATACTGAATCATGTACGTGGATTTCCTTGTCACCAATTTACTATTCCAAGGCTAATTAATGCAATATGCATTAAAAACAACCCTTCCTACATGTATATTCTCTTTAAACGCTTGCCAATCGATAAACTGTAATGCAAAAACAATATCAACCAACTATGCCAATGATTTATTTCGTCGATTACAAAGTTGTATCTCATTTTCAGAAAAGACATACTTTAAGATATACAAAATCATAATTTTCCACTTATTCTACACTTTCAAGTCTTGGATTCCTTACTCACCAATTTACTATTCCACTGCTAATTACAGTAATAAGTTATATTAAAACTGTTCTTCCTGTACCATTATAAACTTGTCAATCGATAAACTGTATTGTGAAAACAGTATCAAATCATGCGGTTTATTCCGTCGACTACGACGTTGGATCTCATTTTCAGAAAAAAACAACTTTGTATTATACAAAATCAAAAATTTTCCACTTATTTTACACTTTCAAGTCTTGTTAAGTGGATTCCCTGTCACCAATACCATGTCGATGCTCATTAAAGCAGTTCTTCCTATTCCCATTAAAAACTTGCCAATCGATAACCTGTTATGTTAAAAACAGTTTCATCCAACCATGCCAATGATTTCGTCAATTACAATGTTTGATCTCATTTTCAGGAAAAACCTACTTTGTATTATACAAATTCATAATTTTTTTCGTTTATTTTCCACATTCAAAGTAGAATGCCTTTTGTACAATTTTATATTCAAATCACTGCATAGATAGTCGTAAACTTTCCTATTCCCCCAAAAAATATCAGTGATAAAATATCTTTCAAACTGCACTGAAGACTAAAAATCTTACGAGGACACATCATGCACCTACGCAATGCTATCACACACCTAATTTAATTTCTTAGACATGCACTTTCAAATTAATATAGTATAAACATTAAAAACGTTTCACTTAGCTCAGATTACAGCTATCACCACATGCCTCTCTGGGTGCGGCGTTCAGATTTTCGTGTTAAATCAGGTTCAGCGGGCGGCTCCGTGTTGTCGTGATGAAAGAGCAAGCTAGAATGACTCCTCAAACATCTTCTACCACACCCTAATGCTCGTGCCCCGCACCACCTGCGGAAAACATTCTTGCATAATCACTTCTTACTCTTGGACAACAACCCTTACCAACCATAAGTATGCATACATTAACGAGACAAACAACATTTACCTGCTATACAAACGTAACGCAGGCAAATAATATTCTTACTTGTTTCTATATAAAGATGTAAATAATCGTGGGCTTGTCAATTCAATTAACAGGTTTGGTATGCACTCCTACACCAAATCGTCAGAGAAACTCCTTTATCAAATGCATGTAAGTCTGACCTTAATCTTTGGAATAGGCATTTAGTATTCGTGAAATAGAACAAATTGTAAAAGTACCATTCTTGGCATTTCAAATATACGTGAAGTTTTACTGAAGTGGACCATATGAATTGACGGTGATTAATAAGTTTCATGATTACTATTTTGAGTTACCGTGTTCTTATTATATTTAACTTACTCCGATCGTTTTATCTGCAGGACTTTTGATGAACGGTCGCAAACTGAATTGGAAGTACGAGATATTGTGCAGGCATTGAAAAACGGTTTGGGAGGGCTGAAATATAGTGACTATAACAAATTTCACGATGACATGCAAGTCCTTTTAAGTCGATTAGAAACAGCTGTAAGTGCTCTGACTACCTTACAGGGTCAACACATACTGGACCGTCAGAAGGCAGCGACAGTGTTGTAAGTTTTTCTGTCATTATTTAATCACTTATCCATTAGTAGGCCTGTAGGAACCTTCTGCAAACGTGTCATTTGAGCAAGCCGATAGGATTTTGCCCTGTGAGGTTACTTAATCCATATGAGTCAAAGAAAAAAAGTCAGCTTGACCGTAGCTGTCGGGATTAGCACCGGAGCCTCCGAAGTATGTCCCAAAGCTGTGTAGATTTCACACCATGTTCACCATGCCCCAAACTTTGTCCGAAGGAAGTAGTTTGAATTTACATTACAAAACACAAAAATGTTGAAATTCTCTTTCCGAATGGGGTTTTCAACCGCTTCTAAAAAGTTGGGCCATTTACCCCTTTAAAACCGATTCACAACTTTATAATAGAGAAGAATTATGGATTAATATTTTCCATAAGGAAGTTGGTGTCACACAAAAACACAAAAAGTTAATACAACACGATCAGATGAAATTTCAACAAGACATTCACATAGCATACTGGTCATCTTCCAATCTGTGATGTTGAAAAAATATATTCCCTGCATGATATTTTCTGTCCATGTTTTTCGTAGGTTGCTGTTTAATTCCAGTATTTCTCACATCGGAGAGAGTGCTTTCAGTGGACTGAGGAACCTTAAGACTCTGTAAGTAGAAAGCACTTTAAGCAATACGTACATGCAAAGTGCCTACCCTAATTTTTCTTCATTTAAAATTAGTCAAACTTTTGGCGTAGGGGCAATTCCACGTAAATTGTTTTAAAAAGTTACCGAAAACTCACAAAATATTTGTTCTCTGTTGACCAATTTAGTCTCAAACAAAAGAGCTTAACATGCTCTTTAATATGAGTCATAACATGATAAGAGTGAAGTATATCTAGGCATGACTTTCTTTTTTAAAACTCACTTTTCTGTCAAAATGTGGCAACATTATTGGTCAAAACATCTTTGGGTCTCATTATTTCATGCCACAAGCACTTCAGATTTGAATTTTGGAGGAAAATTGTGAGGAATTGAACGAAGGTTGCAAATAACAGGTTTACATGATCCACTGAACACTATAAAGCAACGCTATAGGGGTTTAATTCTGACAAGAAAATGTGTAATTTAATTGTTATAAAAAATATTTGTTAATATTTAGAGTATGTCATAATCTTCTGTTAATATCTTAATTCTCGCTACCTCAAATATGCAATTTTCGACGTACAGGGCAATATTATGCATGGAAATGGTCCGCATCTTCGTTAACTTCACTTCCGGTCCGTATTGAAATACTACGGCTTATGAATAAAATGAGTGCTAAAATGCTTAATTTTTGGATCGCATGACATAAACCACTCAAATTTTGAAAATGCACCCAATTGTCTCAATAAATCATGATGGTATCTTTTCAAACATGTCGGTTAAACTCAAACTCGAGGATTTTTGTAATACCTGTGTACATTTTCAATGCAAAAAGACAAACACTTGTCGACCCAATCGGGATATTTATTGTCAGCACTGCGCATGCGTAGTTTCCATGACAAACGCCATCTGTTGGCGAAATTGCGTATTTGGGGTAGCGAGAATTATACCGATCGAACCATAAAACTCACATCATTTTTCAACTGTTCACATGAGTAAAAACTCCTTGTCCATTTCGTGTCATATGTTGTCTGTTACGATTACAAAGAGTCCATTTTCTCTTCAACAATTCCGTGATATACTGTGAAATTTGCTGCGTGTGTCTCTGATAGTCAACTGTGACCGATTCAATTACTAAACTACTTTCGAGGAATCTTGTTTTATATTAAAACTGTCTTAAATAACCAAAAAGGGGTCTGACTGTCATGCCCGTTAAGCTGGAATTTATCTTTTTCGAGTCCTGTTGTTCCTGTTTTACTCTTCAAGATTTTAGACATTCCGGGCTATTCAGCACAAAGGCGTTTTTAAATATTTTTTCCCTAATTTATATTTCTAACTCAGATGGTTTACAGAAAACACGCTGGGGAATATCACGAAAAGAATGTTTTCTGGTCTGGAGAAGTTACAATATATGTAAGTACTCATATAGTAAACAGTATATCTTTCTTATGCCAGTGTGATTGTATGGAATTTTCTGCGACTGCTCTTTAAAATGTTAACCTAAATTATCATTCCTGCTTTGCAAAATCTGTACTCGCTGATAGTATTATCTTACAATGCTACTTTTGTGATCTCGTCGGTTTTGAACAAGCCCATATATCTGAAACCTTAAACCGGTGAAAGGAATAAACGTCCTGTCCTACGACAGCGATGAAAATGTCTAAAAGTAATTTATTTTTTCGATTATCAATCACTCGTATTTTTGGAAATAATAATAATTAATAGAAGAAAAGTTCAATTGTCATAATTTCTATTTTCATAGAATTTCATTTTTGGCTTATTCGGATATTTTCTCAAGTTCATTTTAGGGAAATCTATCCGACAAAGATAATTCTTGTCTCACATGCATACTGATGACACCTCAAATTATTTATAATTGTAACAATGATATTGACAAGTAAAGATCGATATTTTTGGCTCTGTTTTTCCTAGCAGTAAGATATAAAATTTACACACAATTTTATCAGTTTCTTTTTTACTAAAAATATAATATTAAGAATTACATAAAGATATAAAGCGTACCATTCCAAAAGGAGCTAAATCCACATCTAACCGTTTCGAGTAAATTAAGTTTTTTTAATTTACCACTTTCCCTTGTTCACTGTAACTTCATTATGATATATGTGATAGGGCTTATGTCTTAGCTTAATCCAATCATGCTTTTTTTTTTTTTTTTTAGAAATTAGTTTCATATTTTGATTTTTTTTTTTAAATAATTTCAATTTCCTTGAATTTAGCTCCTTTTGGATGAAACCTTAATCGAACATCTATTTCTGCACATTTAATGAAGTTTAAGAATTTAAATTCAACACAAAACACACGGTTACTGATAGCAGAGTACATTTTACATTTTTTCTGATTTTTATTTGTTGAGAATATTGATAAAAAAATTGAAATAATTGCTTATCTTTTCTAAAAACGGGGATTTTTTTATGTTTCATTCCAAAAGGATCATAACCCCAAAATATTCATAGAAATATTAAAACTCAGTTAATTTTATCAAAATGTTTCACTGGTGATGTACACTGGTAGCCGTATTATGTGCTTAAAAATTTAATGCATAGCTTTAGAGAATATGGTTAAATGAACAAATCCTAAATGACCATGGATTTAGCTCCTTTTGGAATGAAACCTAAAGTTTTGCAACTTTAAAAAAAAAACTTAATATATATTAAATTGATATTGTGCATTTAATTCCTATGTCTGAGATGCACATCGATTTAGATTTGGATTATTCAATGTTGAAACTACGTATTTTAGAGCACAAAATAATGTTTCCATTTAAAAACTGCAAAATGATTGATGTCATATAACATCTTCTTTCTAACATCCCTTCTTTTTAGGCACAAAAACGCACCTGCCACACTCATGCGCTTCGGGGCCTTGTAATATAGAAGAGATATTGTAAAGTCAAATAATCAATGTTGCCATTAATGTGATAGGGTGTATAGCGACTGAGCGAAAAAAGAGAATGTAGAAGAATTTTATATTAGAGCAAACCTTGGCAAAGTAAATCTTGTTCTTACATTGTTTAACTTAAAATAATATTTCTTGTCTTGCGAGGGGCCCCTCCGAGGGGACAGAACAGATTATTGCAAACAGGAAAACTAAGATTATTGCGTGTTGAAAACTTGCATTTCGCATCACTAGAAAATTATTCGTTATACCCCTATCCGCCCCCTCCTTTAATAGTAGGAAAAATCTGCCACTTCGCTTTTGTCGCCACTGGTGGTAGACAGTATTAATACTTGAGATACCTTGCTCCTACATATCTGCATGTAAGGGAGCGGAGCGACTATGTGATGGTGATACCTCGCCTTTTGGAGTACTAGAAAGCTGATCACAAAACTGCAAGTTTTATTGTCTTGTGGGGGGGGGGGGGGTAGAGGGGAAAATATACAATAGACATGGTTTCTAAATGTTAAGAAACATTGCGTCTATAAATGTAGTAGGGACGGTGGTGACAGAGTGTGATTTGTTAAAATTTTAAATACTGAAGGTTTGCATTATTATAGGTTTTCCCGGCCAATTTCGCACGTTTGTCACTGTGTTTGAATGAAAGTTCATTCAATTTAGCAAAAATCCTCGTTACGGCGCGTTCTGTCTTTCGAAATTGCAACTTGTACATTCAATTTAACATTTCGAACAATGAAATATGTACATGTGCCTTTCGAATTCATAAAAGGGGTCTTCAAATTGACACGTGCTCTATATTCAGTCAAATTCGCCAACACCGGTCGAAGGGGTTATTTCAGTCAATTTCGTGGATGGGCATCCAAATTCCCAACATTTTCAGTCAAATTATCTCATAGTTTTTATTTCCATTTTAAAAGGTGATAACATATGTATTTAAATGTGATTTTTGTTTCGGCCACACACTGTTAAGCAGTAAATAACTCGAATTTGTTGTTCTGTAACGCCCCTCTTCTTTCATACATGCCATAAGGCATATATATACCAGTACGACAGAGCCCCTTCATCTTCTTCGGTACAGCCATGGCAGCACAAGTTAGATACAGGCGCATATCTCAACAAGATAGAGGAAGACTTATAGAAGCATTTGAGGGACATAACCTTGACTACCTAGAACTGGCCGACACGCTCGGAATAAAGCGCTCAACATCCAGATCAATTGTGGCCACATATCTCCGGACCGGGAGACGCAACAAGCTGCCAAGGGGAGGCGAGCGAAACGTGAAGATGGATGACGAAATGAGAGCTCGTCTCCAAGCCATTGTAAGCAGTAACCCCTTAATCACACTTGAGCAACGGAAGATAGATCTACGGCCAGCTCTTCCGCAGAAGCCCCTGGTATCCGTCTCTACTATTGCTAGAGCACTTGACGGAATGCTCATCACGACGAAACTGGCCGAGGATGTCCCAGATGCTAGAAATTCACCGAGAATCCTAGACACGCACAGTGGTTTATGGCCGAGGGTGTCGTTGCACACTGTGTCTACATTGATGAGACCGGCTACAACTTCTGGACCAGACGCTCTTTTGGAAGAGCCCCACGCGGGTTCCCTGCACGTCGGGTCGTACATGGCAATGTCACTTTTGCAGTTTCAAGTGAGATTGGGCTCGTCCACCACACTATTGCAGTGGAAACGGTGACGAGGGAAACTTTCGAGGCTTTCCTGGCTACCACCGCTCATGAATGCGAGAATGTCTTCTCCCCTGATGAGGACGTGTACCTGATTTTAGACAACGCACGTCCTCATGTAAGAGCTCAGCTACCTGGTGATGCAAGCCCAAGGATACATTTGAAGTTTCTTCCTCCGTATTCTCCATTTCTCAACTGCGTGGAGATGGCACATTCTGCGTTTAAGGCAGCCATCAAACGAGATCTGGCCCGCCCGGAGTTGCAGCAGAGGGTAGGCGACAGAGAAGCAGCACAAGAAGATGGGGTCAACATGCAGGAGTGGAGAGTCAACCTTGTTCAGCAGGCAGCTCGACGAAATACGGACGCAATAATGCAAGAGAAAGCCATCCGGTGCTTTAACCACACCCAGACATACCTCCCAAGATGCCTGGCCCGCCAACAAATTGATGGCTAGAACTGATCTAAGAACTGTATTCTTTATTCCTAATGATGGTTAGCATTAATGTAACACCCACCCAATGCAAATAATGAAAGACATATGAAATAAATAATCACGATGTAAATTGAAACCTCCACACACAATACACCATTGAAAGAAAAGTTGCCAAGATGATACAGGAATAAAGAATAATCCGAAAATATGAAATATTCTGATGCTCATACAAAACAATGATGAAAGAATTGAAAAAAGTAGAAGAATAAACGCTTAAAGACGTCTGCTAAATTGACTTAAGTACGTGTTAAATTGGATGCCTAGAAATGAATTCGAATGAACGAGCGCACTATAGTTGTGATCACGTGACTACATAATTCTAAATTGAATGAACGATTTGCGAATTCATGCTTGTTTAATGAATTTCAGTTGAAAAGTTGAAAAAGTATTAATTAGAATGAGGTTAAATGTAATCTGAATGCTCCAAAAAATATTTTGAACGAATAAATAATGAAATTAAAATACCGAGCGTGTCCTCTTGGCTAAATTTGGCTAAATTGAATGAAAGCTCTATCAAATAGACTGACAACAATACGAAATTGGCCGGGAAAACCTATACTATAATATCACTGACAAGGCAGCTTATTATACAAGTCATCTTTGTCATGGTTCTAAGGCGAAATCAATTAATTTTTTCTTCCGAGGGGATCCGGGAGAGGGGGTCCCCTCTTTTTGCATGATTAGTGGGGAAAATGCCCCCTCTGCCCACCTCCTCCTCCGCGCTTCCGGTGCCTATGCTCGTGAATGTATATAAACAAATATCAGTTACATGGTGACATGTCTGATAACAGGCAACGAGAATTTGTAAGTTTAAGACTCTCCGACAAACGGGGGCGCTGCTAGCACAAAAACCAGTACATGGACCCCCTTTTGCAAACTCTACAAATCTGGAAATATTTACGAATCTGGCAAGGATATTAAATATACAGCAGAGTTATTACGAACCCATCCCCTTCCAACACAGGTTCCCAGCCAACCATGCACAGTTTTCACTAGTTTTGCGAGTTTTTGACTTTTTCCGCCAACTAAGGGTGGTGCTAGCACAAAAACGAATGCATGGACCCCCCTTTTTTAAACTTTCTCCTTCTGCAGTATACAATTCTCTACAAATCTTGAAAAATTTACGAATCTGGCATGGATTTTCAATGTACAGTAGAGTTATTACCAACCCATCCCCTTCCAACACAGGTTCCCAGCCAGCCATGCACAATTTTCACTAGTTTTGCGAGTTTTTGACCTTTTCCGCCACCTAAGGTTGCTGCTAGCACAAAAACGAGGGCATGGACCCCCCCCCCCCCCTTTTTTTGAAACTTTCTCCTAATAGATTATGTAATTCTCTAAAAATCTTGAAAAATTTACAAATCTGGCATGGATTTTGAATGTACAGTAGGGTTAATTCGATCCCAACACCTTCTTATAGAGGTTCCCACCCTGCCATGCACAGCTATCACTCGTTTTGCGAGTTGTTGACTTTTCCGCCACCTGTGGGCGCTGCGAGCACAAAAACGAGTGTATGGACCCCCCCCTTTTTTTTTTAACTTTCTCCTTCTGCAGTATGTAATTCTCTAAAATTATAAAAATTACGAATCTGGCGTGGATTTTCAATGTACAGTAGAGTTATTACGAACCCATCCACTTCCTACACAGGTTCTCAGCCAGTTCTTACGAGTTTTGCTAGTTTTTTACTTTTTCCGCCACCTGAGGGCGCTGCTAGCGTAAAAACGAGTGCCTGGACCCCCTTTTTTAAACTTTCTCCTTTTGCAGTATACAATTCTCTACAAATCTGGAAAAATTTACGAATCTGACACGGATTTTGACAGAATAATGGGGATTTGTATAATATATGACATTACGAATTCTGAGGTCTATCAATGGCCAAAAACCTGCGTTGACGTCATTCTACCTGACACCCAATCATGGCACACTTCAGTGTCCCATAGAAAAAAAGTAAGCACGTAGACCTATACTTTTCTATGCTTTTTTTGGCTTCTCATGGACCAAAGTAACTGTGTGCAAAATTTGGTGAAACTGACATGGATTTGACTTTAACTAGGGAACGTCCTTAAGCTCTTCAAATATCTGATATACCTGTAGTTATCGTTTTTGGAAAGTTTATACCCCTACTTCAGGCGTCATTTGGGGGAACATGTTTGGATAGAGTGTACAATCAATTGTTTATTTTTTTTACCATCAAAATTTGATTTCATTTTTTTAGAAGTGATGAGAAGTAATGTATGTTGATGAGGGTAAACCTTTCAATAGTAATAAGGACACTACGTAAACTTATCCCTTTTCTCCTTCTATCTCTCTCTCTCTCTTTCTCTTTCTCTTCATAATTTTTTTTTTCTGCAGGAATATCAGAGTGAACAAAATTTCAAATATTGAAAAAGACAGTTTCTCTCATTGCCCGAGTCTGTTGTTCTTGTGAGTATTTAAAATATTGCATCAAGCTGTATATATTGCAAATGAGGTATATTAAAGGAAGTGATGATAGAGAGAATTGTTTAGATGTTTGATAATGATAATAATGATCTTAATAATGATAACACCATGCGTATATATAAATCCAAAAATTTAAATTGTACCAATCACCTAAAAATTGTGTAGATCTAGAGGCCGGTATTCTGATAGCAGGTTTAATTTAACCTCAGTCTAAAGTTAACCCCGGGTTAACTAAACTACACTTAAACCTCACCCTCAGTCTAAGTGTAGTTTAACTCTATTTGGTATTCTGATAGCAAGGTTTAGTTAAACCTAGGTTTAAAATTTAACCCTGGGTTAAATGCCCCGCCCAGGTTTAATTACCATGGACAATCTACTGCACATGCTCAGTAGAGCTCATTTGCTCATGAATATTCATAGCTCGGGCCATCGAGGATTGTCAAGGGGATTCCCAGTGCATTCATTTATTGTGGCCAATAGTGGGTGGCAATCCGAAAATTTATGTATAGAGTAGGCTATCCCCAGGAGGGTACCTGTGCTCTTTTGAACTGTATGTCATAGAGTTACATGATGTAATTGCTGCCTTTCCTTGTTTATATTAATTTTTACTTTATAGACTGCAATAATTTTTATAATTGTTTGTAAATGCGGTGAATATGTTTGATTCAATAAAAATAAATAATCCCCCCAAAACAACCACACACACAACATATTAGCCTATTGATGAAGGTGTTTCTTGAAATAAAAAAAAAACACAAACTAGATCTATGATGGAATTTCTTTAGGCCTATTTTTTTCTTCTTGGCTTTCAAACTGGGGGGGGGGGGAGGTGAAATACGCCGTTTATACCCATAGCTACTTGCCCTTTGCTGGAGGATACGCCACTGTTTAAGTTCATACGTATCGCCGGGGCGACCGGGACGGATTACTACGCGCTGTATGGATATCGCTCAAAAGTAGCTATTTATATTGCTTAAAGCGCGCATCATATCTGCGAGCTGCGCGCGCAGTGCAAATAAGCGCATTTTCGGTGCTTATTGAATTTGCATATTGATCGATGATATGATTACAGACATGACATCTAACTTGTTAGGCCTATAACTATGCCTAACGTCTCTCGCTACGACTACGACTACGAGTTTCATTTTTTGATTAGCAAGATCTATACCGCAAACCAGTACCGTATCTGAATATGGAGAATTTATAACGGATATTATGCCTGAAAACATTGGTGAGTAGAACGGTAGGCTAGGCCATTTTTATTCTAAGCCTGCGCTAGTGCTAACATTAAGCCAGGTCAGGAGAAGTTGAATGTTTAAATTCCCTTCGGTCCGACCTAGGCCTAAGGCTAAGTTAGAATTTAGATCTAAGTTAAGCCTATGTTTGATGTGACATCTCGGCAAGTTCTCGACTAAGTTCTTAGTAAAGTTAGGCCTAATTTACTGTTTGGCAGAAAACTTCGTCTGTTAATTTGTAGGACTTTCATAACATTATTTGTTTTCTTTTAAATTCTACATGCGGCAAGTCTGAGATCTAACGTTAGATTTAACAAGTTAGTTAGATCTAGGGGCCTACCCATACTACGACGAACTTTAACTAGGGCTAGGCCTAGACTTTATCTACTGTTAATTCTAAATCTACATCTAACTAGTAATAATGCGTTAAAACAAACAAGAACTCTATTATTAAAGTCTAGGACTAGGCCTAACCGTTAAATCTAATTTTGCTACCAAAAAATGGGATTATCTAGGATCTACCGGGGTTTTTTTTTCTCTCCGTAATTAACAGCAGTAAAAAAGTTAGAATTTAGGCGTTGGTCATTTCAGGAGCGACGTGTACGTGCCAGGTCTGCAAGAGTTTCGTATCGCTATATACGGCCTACCCACAGACTCTAACGTTAGCATTTTGACTACGCGACAGAGTTAAACCCGACTTAAACTACCCCCTGCGCGAGTCTAAATATTGAGAGAGTTATTACCACACTTAGACTGAGGTTAGACTAAACCTCGCTATCGGAATACCAAATTAAAACCCAGGTTTAAATATGGCGACTTAGACCAAGGTTATTACCACACTTAGACTGAGGTTAATTTAAACCCGGCTATCAGAATACGGGCCAGAATGTTTAAAATCCATCTCGAAACACTTTACCTGGCCTTCTATCGGTTAACGGGCGGAGAGTATGAAGAAAATGAAGGAAAACATAAAACCCCCTCGCGTGGAACCCAACTCCAAGTTCAGTTCCGCGCGGGCCCTTATTCTATGCGAGCGCATATGGATGCGTTGACTAGTCTCCTCACATATCGCTGTATTGTTTATTTATTAGGGTGTATTCCAACTTCTCTTTATAGAATCAACATTTGAAGCTCATTTGAATATAGTATATCGACAGAGTAACTAGTATTGAATGAATAACATTGGGCAATATATTAGTATAGATGGTGTATAATTACCCACGCCGATATCGGCAGGGTTATGTAAAAGGCTCCGTATGTTTGTTTGTTTGTTTGTGTACAAGATAACTAGAGAACGGGTGAACGGATTTGCACTAAATTTTCATGGAATGTTCGGATAGTGACAGGAAAGAATCGATTAGATTTTGGTGATGATCGGTTGACCCCCACAAATTCTGTGTGACCTTGAAGTTTTGACCCAAACTTCAGTTCGGATAGTGACAGGAAAGAATCCATTAGGAAAAGAATCGATTAGATTTTTGGTGATGGTCGGTTATAGGAACTTCATTTAGGATATTTTTTTTTTGTTTTTAAGAATATTTTATTAATTCCTATTTAAAAATAACATTTTTCACAATAATCAACGTAAAATACACAAACAAATATATTCACATGCAGTATCATTGTGCCAAATTACATAAAAATAACGATAAGTAACCAATATAATATTTTACATGCATGTATTAAATAGTAGATTATGCCAAATCTGGAAGTCTTTATTGCGATAAAAAAAGAGACAAATATATAATATAATATAAAATATAGTGACAGGAAAGAATCGATTAGGGAAAGAATGCAACTACTCGATCTGTAGCGCCGCTAAGGCGCGGGTCTGCCGCCTTTGACGGCCTTTCTAGTTTTTGAAGTTCGTGTTAGTGTTATACCTTTTTTTTCAGAAATGTAAAAATCAGTTGTCAATATAGTTTTTATTTCAGGACTTCAAAGGTTCCTATGAACGTGAAACATAAGCATTTATTGAAACCCGCGTAATAGGTTTTGCATAAGTCGTTGAGATGTTTGTGACTATGGTCATGATGGTAGCTAGGTAAGTAATTGTACACCCCGAAACACTGATGATATCTAGGTATAAGAATGTCTATTATTATACTTTTTCTTGTTGTTATAGCTTCATTGAATACATAATGAAATTCATTATTAAGTTATTTTCCGTTCCGGGCAATTTGATACATTATATATCGAGAAATTATTGGATTTTCAGGTTCTATGATTGTATTCATTGCAGGGAGCTTCTTGAAAATAGACTGTCGGAACTTCAGCCAGGTGTATTTTCTGGATTGGCAAATTTGAGACAGCTGTAAGTTATTGGTAAAGGTGTTTTGAAAACCTGCGATTTACCTCTTCCTCTTTCTTGTGTGTTAAAAGTGCAGGGACGATTGGTACCCTTTAATTTATCCTGCTGACTAGTTTCCAATTTCTAGTTAAAACAAACTAACAAAAAAAGCAAAAGATTATGACACGTTGGACATAATCATGTCTGAAAAAGGTTGATATACAATGTTCGTTCCTCGTAACCATCATACTCTGTTTCATCTATAGTAGGATTCACTAAAATAAATTTGAATACTTTCTTGGAAATTGCAAGACGGATATTTCAAATAATTTCTTATACACAGGCACAGGCCCTACTCATGATTGGTCGTATGCGTGAGGATAGTATAGGTATATCATTTTCAATAACTTTTTGTCTGTATTATGTCTTTTGAAATGCTAAACAGCTAAATCCTTTATAACTTTCCAAACAGGAACCTACGATTCAATTATATCCACTCCATTGGTAGTGAAGTCTTCGATGGCCTGGGTAATCTGGAATTCCTGTAAGTAAAATGGTATTTGTGTTATGCATTTTAATTTCAAATCAATTCTAATTTTGAAATTCATTGCACTTTAGTTGCATTGTCTTTGTGAGTAATTTCTTTGCTTATTACTTCTTTAAATGTCCTTATACATACACAGGTTTATAAGCGCATTTAGTTTTGCTCTCTGTGTGCAGATTATGTGATCTTTCAATTTCCTTTGAACGTTATTCTTTCCGGGTAATTAGAACCGTCTTGTACGTATGATAAGTTTGTGTGTATGTGCTATCAAAATATTTGCATTATTGTAGGATTTATCTAAAGTCTTCGTTTGTTTGCATTCATTAAAGCTATCTCGATTACAACAGGATAGCCCATATCACACCGGGAGCATTTTCCGATCTGGGGAATCTTCTGATAGTGTGAGTAATGGTTTATGTTAAATCGCATATGTAAATGAGTATGTATAAAGTGCGTATCAAAAAAGTATACCCAATTTTGGTAGCTTCTATTTAAAAAGTTACAATCTCTATGAGCTTGGAAATAATTTTATAGAAAAGAACAACTTATATTTTGTCCAATGATACCTTATTCATAACTTTGCTGCCACAGATGACTGAGCAGCAGGCTTGTCAAAAACTAGCCTTTTGACAAGGCCTCGTGACTTGGCTATTTTCCTCCTCATGCTGTGCCTGAGATGAGACTAGCCGGCGACGAAAAGAATCAAAACGGCCCTGGTGAACGCAACTTTTTAATAGTCGGACTCACGTCGCTCGATTGCGCGCGCATTCACCGGGCTGGGCGGCTAGTCTTGTTATGCAGCCACTACTAGCTTACTTGCCGAGAAAAATAGCCAAGTCACGAGGGCCTTGTCAAAAGGCTAGTCAAAAACCGAGTTTGGCCTGAAGCATCGAATGTGGGTCAAAACCAATTATTGTATGCAATTCTTGTTTCATTTTGAGTTATTTCCATAGATTTGGTGCAGTTGAATAGATAAGGTGTTAATGTCAACTCAAACTTAAGAAAAGGCTTATTAATAGCAACATTTATGATATTTTCTTTACCATGATGACAAAATTTTGAATTCATCCTTGTCCTCTGTTTAATGTAAGCCTTTATACTGAGTCATTTAAAATGGACAAAGTTTATGTTGGAAGCTGTCTTTAATTTCATAATAATAATAATAATAATAGCGCCTAATACATCGGCGACGTCTCTAAGCGCTTTACAGATACATTATTACCCCGGTAATCGGATTCTGGCTTGCGCACACAATGTATGCACATTCTCCACTCCCTGGGGAGTATTCCAGCAATGGGCCGTGGTGCTCACATTGCTTAGCAAACGACATTAACTTTCGCATCCTACCGGGTACACCTAGATGGAGAGTGGCAAAATGTAGATTAACGTCTTGCCAAAGGTCGCTAGTGCTGCGGTGGGATTCGAACCCCGGACCTCGTGGTTGACAGTCCGGGGACTTATCCACTGATTACTTTGGTAATTCTCTACAGATGTATCCTGTCTTGTATTTGTTCAGTCTTTGAGGTCAGTAAACCTTTGCCCGTATTCACAAAGGAGGTTTAAACCATGGGTAAGGTTTAAACCTCTGTAAGCGTACTAAACTAAGCATAAATAAGCGCACATTGCCCATGCGTGCGCTCAAAGAAAATATATGATTGGATCGGATTCCGTGCGCACGTACGCTTAAAAAATCCAGAAGGGGGTTTAAACCATGGTTTAAATCAAACCTCCTTTGTGAATTAGGGCCTTTGATTTCATGTGCTTTTTGAAGAAAAAAACCTTATGCAGGTGAAATGGTGCAATGGAAAAATGAGCAGAAAGTTTTTGTTAGGTTTAAACTAGGTGTAAACTGTATCACTTTAAACAATAAAGCATTAAGTCACGATAGTGAATTGAACTTTCAAAAGGATTTTTGATTGAAGTAACGCATTCATATGGCTTGACCCACATTCGTTGCGTCATCCCAAACTTGGAACAAGGAGATTTTTAGGACACTTTTTAAAAACTCTGGTGCTTAGTCGTTCTTGGAAGAAGAAATCATGATTGACATATCACTGGACAGAAAAAAGTTACTCTTCACCGTGTAATAAATTTCAAGGTCACATTGGTTATAAACTTTTTATTAGGAATCAAAGTAGTGTATACTTTTTGTAATACGCACTTTATATACATGTTGATACACTGTTAAAAAATATGTGGGTATTTTTACAGGAAATTTCCTGGCAGTCGAAACGCCAGGAATGTTCGTTATTTTACAGCCTTTACAGGAAAGAGACTTGTAAATTTAAAATAATTTGTATTCAGTCTCAAGTTTTACAGTTATTAGTGTATAGCCATGCTTTATGTTAGTTATCCTATTCTCTACCTTAATCTATCCTATCCTAAACATATCCTATAGTTAATGTGTGTGTGTGTAATTGGGTTTCTACAGACGTGTATCAATCAGATATGATTATTTACGTCTGGGACCGACCTTTAACGTCACCATCCGAAAGACGTGACTCAGTCTCGAACCTGGGTCCGCTGAATCAGTTTATAACTTCCACTGGTAGCTGGATTACAGGCGCACGCCACAACGCCCAGTTAATTGTGTGTGTGTGTGTGTGTAATTGGGTTTTTACAGACGTGTATCAATCAGATATGATTATTTACGTCTGGGACCGACCTTTAACGTCACCATCCGAAAGACGTGACTCAGTCTCGAACCTGGGTCCGCTGAATCAGTTTATAACTTCCACTTGTAGCTGGATTACAGGCGCACGCCACAACGCCACAACGTTAATTGTGTGTGTGTGATTGGGTTTTTACAGACGCGTATCAATCAAATATGATTATTTACGTCTGGGACCGACCTTTAACGTCACCATCCCGAAAGACGTGACTCAGTCTCGAACCTGGATCAGTTTATAACTTCCACTGGTAGCTGGATTACAACTGGATTAATTGTGTGTGTGTGTGTGTGTGTGTAATTGTGTGTGTGTGATTGGGTTTTTACAGACGTGTATCAATCAGATATGATTATTTACGTCTGGGACCGACCTTTAACGTCACCATCCGAAAGACGTGACTCAGTCTCGAACCTGGGTCCGCTGAATCAGTTTATAACTTCCACTGGTAGCTGGATTACAGGCGCACGCCACAACGCCACAACGTTAATTGTGTGTGTGTGTGTGTGATTGGGTTTTTACAGACGTGTATCAATCAAATATGATTATTTACGTCTGGGACCGACCTTTAACGTCACCATCCCGAAAGACGTGACTCAGTCTCGAACCTGAATCAGTTTAAAACTTCCACTGGTAGCTGGATTACAGCTGGATTAATTTAATTTAATGCAATCTTTTATATGCACCTTATAGTTTTTTTATTCCTTTTGTGACAGTTACTAAATCGGGCAACCCCAAACCATACGCTTACTAAAAATCATGAATATTCATATAGGGTAGGTGCAGGTAATATGGGGCTGCAGGTAATATGGGACCCTGAGCTGAGGTTCACAGTAAAAGCCACAGCAACCATACATATTTTGTCAATTTCACTGAGCTGGAAGCCTAAGCATTGCATTATTCTTGGCATAGGACTGGTCTGCAGGTTTACTTTTCTTCAGACGATCTATAAATTATATAATTTTAAGTCAACATATTCATTAAAGGTTCTTAAAATGTGAAATCATCTTACAGTTAATGACTTTTATACATTTTAAAGTAAATACCAGACATAATAGAGTCGTTTTAATGTGAACCTAATGTCTTTAATTAATGGTCCCATATTACCTGCACTGCAGGTAATATGGGACTATTGGTGATGATGTCATAATTTGCATATAATGGACAGGGGCTGGTGATAATTTTGTTTTCTTTACATTAAAAGTTAGACTAGTCGTTACTGATTCATGGGAACAAAGTATATTCTGTGTGTCTTTATTTGTCTTTATGCAAATTATGCAAATGAGCTTAAGGGTCCCATATTACCTGCACCTACCCTAAGTGTTTTCCCACATATTTGGTAATTTAACAGGGTTACTTATTAAAATATTTTTTAACGGTTTTTTTTATCGGGCGATTGAAAATAAATGCTGATTTCCGGTAAACCAACAAACTTGCTGTTGTTTTACAGGAAAAAGCCTGTAAAATTGAAATGACGGCAATAACTTGTAATTTCAAGGGCCAAGAAACCTGTAGTTTTACAGTTATTTTTTACAGTGTATATACAAACACACATACACGCACACATACATTTGAGGTGATAGGAAAACACAAAGTTAACATCTCATATTCAATATATTTCGAAGCTTGAAGTTGTGCATATAATGACCAGATATATGCAGGCATTCATTATATATTTCCTGATACCATAGGCCTACATGGAATTGTTTTTAACAGCATTATGAATCTACACATAATTAATCATAGTGATGTTATCTGCATGTTGGAATCACCTTTTTATTTCAAAGCAAACAAGCAAACAGGAATATTTTTTTCGTTTCTATCTCTTATTCTTGGAAAACCATGTCCAGGCACAATTTGGCCTGACGGAGGCTGACGGGTTCCCCCCCCCCCCCCCCCATATCAAACTTAGCGTTTTAAATTCTTTAAGCAAGATAAGCGTGTAAGCAAAATGACACATTTTATACAAGTTAATATGAAATCTGTCATAAAATTATACTCTATAATTTATTCATGAAATTTTTCGGGATAATGGCATGTTTAGTAAAAAAAATATTTAGCTATAGGCTCGTTTGAAAGCAGCGGTGAATACGCAGTAGCTTAGTGCTAACATTGAATTCTAACCAGGTAGAGAAATATCGTGACTGTTCTTATTTCCTTGTTATTTTTAAAGAATGAAAAACTCGTACCTGCAGTGATTTTCTTTCACATAATTACCACAATGATTATGATTGTTGTTGTAGGAACTTGTCATCAAACTCACTCAGGCATCTTGAGTACAGTGTTTTTTCAGGACTGCGATCACTAGAATATTTGTGAGTAAAAACTAAATCTCATGTGTATACCCAAAGTTCAAACATTATCGATGCATGTCCGATGTGCTTATCTTATTTTCTTATTTATTTTATACCATACTTAACCACACTATTTCTTCAGTAATCTAAACAACTTAAATATCTGTTATGATGTGTGAATTTCTACTACCTATAATGATGCTGCGTGTGTTATTTTCATTTCGGCAATCCAAGAACAAACCTTAATATGTTTCGGAACAAACATGTCGGGAGAAATATTTCATAATGTTTACTTTATGTATTCTAGAAAGACAAAATCGATTTAATGGGAAAAATCCATATCAGCTATTATCTATAATAGGGGCGTGTTTCATAACGCTATTCGTAAAGTTACGCATGACTTTACGAATGACTTAAATATGACAAGCCAAATGTGATGGTCAGTCATTTTTAACTGCATGAACTAAAGTTGAACTGTGCAGATGTAGATTAACATTCTTATTATAACAAACATTTTTAATGCAAAGTATATTTTTGCCATATTTTAATCGAAGTTATTGGAAATACAGTCACACTTGGTTAAAACATCAGAAAAAAACTTTGGGCATCCTATCTGGCACTTCATTATTCAAGTCGTTCGTAAAGTCAAGCGTAAGTTTACGAACAGCTTTATGAAACACCCCCAGTAAGCATTAATTAGTGAAACCACATTATGAGAAGCATAACTAAGTGCAAAATATATATGCTTAATGTATTATTCGTTACTTATAAACAAGACAGTTAACTTGTGAACAAATCGTTACTCTTTTTATCGATATTTATTATCTACATCGGTGTTTCCATTTTCTTTCTTTTTTCTGTTAAACAGAGATCTCACCAACAATCAAATCAACCATATCGATCCTTTAGTTTTTACTTCGCTGGTGTCGCTTCGCTTCTTGTAAGAAACTAATATCTTGAAATATGACATCTACACCGATAGTGCATGTTACTTCCCGACTCGGAGAAATTTTTTATTTCAATTACTACAAATTAACTTGACAATTATTCCAGGCATATAAACAATAATAAAAATGCCCTTTTTGCATAGGTTGCTACGTTTATTGATAGCTCAAATTGTCAATGGATTATGATCCGACATTCAGTAATAAGACTGCAAAACATCATATACATTTGTTATCAGAATGTTATTATGCAATTCAATATTGGAAGTCATAATGGCATTATGTTATAATATTATATTATATTGCATACAAATTGATATTGAAGTCTTTCAAACGAATAGATGTTTTCACAATTGATTTTAGCCCATACATCGTTAATGATGTATCTCATATCTCTAATGTACTTGTACAGAAAGTATACGTACATAAATGACAAATTTTATCATTTCAGGTTTTTACTAAACACACATCTAGAAAGCATTGACCAACAAGCATTAGCTGGTCTTGATTCTGTGGAGAAACTGTAAGTATTCGGTGATTTTGTTGTTTTTTTTTGTTTTGTTTTTTTTTCAATTCCCTAACCATTTAAATTGGGAATCACAGATTGTGCTTAGCGGTCCTGTTTCCTTTTATAACTACATGTATAGAGAATTTGGATTACCTTCAGCTTACCTTCTTGTTACAATCAGAATAAGGACAATTTCAAGAAGACATTCCATGAAAAGATAAACGATATAGGTTAGCGCTTTTACCATACCTAGCCAAGTAATTTAAGACGTTTTGTGTAATGCGATAATTTACGAAATATATGTAGAGTATAATATCAGCCTATAGTTGTACTCTATCAAAATCGTCAATTTGACAAATATCAAAATTGTCAAATTTGACACGATAATAACGAAATCCGTGTGAACACTCGACGGGTTGCCGCAGTTTTTTTCAAGACAATCCATGAATTTACAGTTTGAAAGATAGATAGGACAGCTCCTTGGTTGGCCAAATTAGATGGAGATATTTTTTCTTCCCCTCTTTTTATTGTAGCATTTCTAGCTTTTTTGTGTAGAGGATATTATGAAATATAAACTAACATGGAACCCCCCCCCCCCCCACCTCCTCAGACCCCAGTTACCCCAAAATCCGGATAATAATAGCTAGGAATCAATTTTACTTGGCCTTAATTCTTGTGATCATAATTCCATCCCACATTTCACGTTCAAAACTTGCAGGGTTACATCGGACAGACGGCTATGCTGCCAGCTTGAGGGTAATGTGGCCTTCACGTGCGAAGGATACTCACAGCCGCATCCCTTGGACACCTGTAGCAGACTCTTTCCAAATTGGGCCTTGAGGATTGCCGGATGGGTTATGGGGTTATCTGCATTGGTTGGCAATGCGATTGTCCTCTTCCTCAGAGTGCAAGAAGGCAAAGATCTAAGGACCTCCACGGTGCAGAATATCCTCATTGGCAGCTTGGCGATGGCTGATATTCTGATGGGGGTGTATATGATCATCATTACTTCTGCAGATGTCTTCTACGGTGATGGGTTTTATCTAAGTTCTTCACTTTGGCGTGATTCCCATATTTGCCGATTTGCTGGGTTCCTTGGGTTTCTGTCCAGTGAGGCTTCGGTCTTCACTCTGAGCCTTATCACTGTCGACAGGTTCATTTGTATCATGTTCCCTTTCGGCAAGATGAAGATCCGTCAGAATTCGGCGAAAGTTCTGGTAGGGTTTGTTTGGGGCTTCACAATTTTGCTGAGCATTGCTTTGGCGATAATTTCTTTCTATCGTCCGGATGTCTATGGACTGTCCAATGTGTGTCTAGGTCTTCCGCTCCATGTCGAGACAGTGAGTACGGGCTTCCTCGATATCCACGGAAAATTCTTCTTTGAGTTTCAGGTCAGCTACATAATCACAAGCACTATTACAAGACCTTCTTCGTGGTTCTCCATAGTGTTCTTTATCGTTATTAATCTGATTTCATTTGCTTTTATTCTGGTCTGCTACGTCATGATGTTTGTGAAGTCAAAGCGATCAATGGCCCGCGTCAAGAACAGCCAGGCGCAGGAACGAGAAGCCAAACTGGCTCGACGAATGGCCATGATAGTTTCCACCGACCTCGCCTGTTGGATGCCAGTAATCATCATGGGTATCCTTTCCCAAACCGGTATGGTCACACTCCCTCCTTCTCTCTACGCCTGGACAGTGATCCTGATCGTCCCTATCAACTCATCAATCAACCCTCTCCTGTACACCTTCATACTTTACATAGACACCAGGAGGGGAAAGAAACCGAGGACGAAAGTCCAGAAAGCTCCCATTAAGCTGAATGTGAAGAAGTCTTCGAGCGATTCTGATAGGGCTAAAACAGGAAACAGTAGCAGTAAAGTAAAGTTTGTCATGATACTCCCGCGTAATCAAGTTTTAATGTTTTTTTTTCAGGAGAGAGAATTTCTTTTGTGAGAGACAGATGGTGAAGGTGTTCATATCTTCCATTTCATGTAACCTGTTAACAAGTTACACCGAGTATCTGATATACAATTCAAATCATATGCATGAAAGGAAATAATTATGTTAGATACCTGTCAAATACGAATCACATTGGGGTTTTATCCTCACTTTGTATTTTATAATATATTACTATACTTATATTGGGTGCTTTCCTTTGTGGCAATCGTTTTTCCCGCGCAATAAACTTTCACATATTTTTTTAAATACATGTATATATATTACATTAGGCTTAGTCAGTAGAATGCCTATGGGGAACGTATAGTGACTGACCAAGGACATTGTTATTTCTTAACTAACCAATGGATCTATTTTGCCTATAAAATGACCAACTACCAGGACTATGATTCATAAAAGATACACAAAACAAACTTATATTCAATATTCTTTGGAATGTTTTGTTGTACGCCAATGTTGATGTTTACAATATTTGTGAGAATCATTCATCTTGTTACCTGATTACTGTTTTCGTCATACTTCGTAAATAAAACAGCACAAACTAGGTGTTAAAAAAGCGTTAATAACGTAATAGATATACCTCGCATCAGACTGAGGTTTTTAAATTGTAAAGTTGAAGGATGTAAAATATATTGGGAGGAAGTTTTATTACATTTCTCTGATTACTTTTCTTCAAGTATTGCTCTGAATTTTTAATTAGATCGTTCATTTTTTGAAAAATACTCAAGGCCACAAAATATGTGAGTATATTAATTAATTCAGAACACAACAACAACCATTGCAGCTGAAATTCCAGAGTACCACTTTTAACCCACCGTCAGGAATCATTAACGACACATGGACAGCAAAGGTTTGGCAGAAATGATTGATTGATTGAAGGATTTTATTGATCAAATTGCATTCTTGCACCCCGAAGGTTGAATTGCAATGGTTACAATGTAATCTTCAAGATAAAAACAATGATACAATGTTCAATAAGTTCACATAATACTTGTCAAAATAAAATAGCAGTAGTAATATTTTCATTACAATATCAATAGTCGAATAAATTTCAATTTCAGTTATGCGAAGTAAAATTGGCAACTGCAACACACAATGGCTGTTGTTGTGTTCTGAATTAATTACTGATACACATAGATTTTGTGGCCTTGATTTTTCACAAATTGAAAACTCTAATTACATATCCAGCATGTCCAGAGCAATATTTTAAGAAAGGTATTCAGAGAAATGCAATAAAACCTGATCCAAATGAATTTTAAATCCTTCAACTTTACAGTAAAAAACTAAGTCTGATGAGAAGTATAACTTTTGAGTTATTAACGATCAAAAGTGTCCACTGTTTTTTAGAACCTAGTACAAAATCGCATTTTTGTGATGCGAATAGACCTACTAGTTTTTGGTCTTTTTAAATGACAAAGATTTATGAAAGATTCAACACAAGAAATATGCCTAATATATCCAGTATAGATGAAAAATGATGCATTATTGTGATGATTCTTTTAACCTATAAAATATACATGTATGTGTAATAAAATTGTATATATTTTGGTATATAGTAATTATTTACACAGTTTCTGACATATATCATTTACTGTCTTTTAAAACACTAGTGTAATTGCAGACATACGGACCTGCAGTGCAAATTAATGACAATAAAATTAACGATTGAGTCGCAGGTCGTAAAGTGGTAAAAAATGTTACAAGGCATGAATCACCTTTTGAAACATATTTAAGTCTGCCCCATCCTACCAGAACCGTGCACTGTCAATGATCTGGAAGGGTTTCAACACCAACGCCACATCCTGCGTTCTGCACTGGACGGGACTTCAACTTTGTAGTGATTCGAGCAGAAGAAGAAGAAGAAGAAAAAAAAAAGAGGAAGAAAAACAAAAACAACAACATGGCATGAATATTGTTGAGGATCTGATAATACTTCATTCTTAGTCAGTGTGCATTATTACACAATTAATGCTGGTATACCGATATTGATACATGTATATCGATACTTGATTGTTTTGAAAAATAACCAGTTGCATAGCGCCCTCCTCATGTTCGATGTCAGAAATGAGTACATGTATACGCCTACCATTTTCTGGTGCAATATGCATGTATACAAAGCAGTTACCTGTTGCCACATCATTGTGTAAATACATACAAATACAAATACCTAACAAATACAGTTAATGATCATGTTTTTTTAAGCTTTAAAGGCCAAGTCCACCCTAATATCAAGTTGATTTGAATAAATAGAGTAAAATTAAACAAGCGTAACAGTGAAAATTTCGAGCAGTGATATGCATAGCATGGGCGGTATGCAAATAAGTGAACCGATGATGTCACACACTCACTGTTCCTTATGTATTTTATTATATGAAATTTCAAATATCTCAATTTTTATAGATGTGATAATAAAGAATCCCTTCCTTGTATGAAAATAAGTTACAATAATGATGATTTTACATGTTCCATATGGAGTCAAACCATGTTTTACATTATTGAAGCAAAAAATGAATATGATATTTCATATAATAAAATACATAAGGAAAAGTGACTGCATGACATCATCGGTTCACTCATTTGCATACCGCCCATGTTATGCATATCACTGTTTCATGAAATAATGCAAAACTTCAAAATGCCGTAGCTTTCTTATTTTACATCCGATTCCAGTGAAATTTCACGCTTGTTTAATTTTACTCTATTTATTCAAATGAACTTGATATTAGGGTGGACATTCAAAATGTTTCCCTTTCTTGATTTTGACGAATTATATGCCGAACTCATTTTACCACTTGTAGTATAATAGGAATATGTGAAACTTTAAATAATTTTTCAAACATCATAATTGGTCGCCTTTCTTATCGAAAAGAGAATAAACGTTTCAAATAAATTTGAACTTAATTTTCAGTTACATGATCTTTGAAAGGTCGATTCATTACGGTGTGTGAGGGTATTGTCGGGTACTGTTTTTAACAATTAATTATTAACATTGGAAATGGTAAAATAATACAAAAACGATACTACTTTTAGAAGCAAAATGCATGTCATGATCGGACAATTAAACTTGAAGCTGATGTCCTTCACCTACTAACTGACTGGTAGAGATAAAAATCAAATACCTGTTTCTCGAATTTGACCGTGTGTTTTGTTTTGTTTTGTTTTTGTCATTAACACATAGATATGTGTTTACAATAATTAACATCGGCATTGAATCTATAACCTGATGAGACCACTTCTTGTTATTCAAAGACCTTGCATCTGTGGCGGATTAACATGACCAAGGGGCCATCGGGCAAACCAGAACGTGCACCACCCCCCCCCCCCCTTTAGCCCCAAAATAATTTCGATTTTCTCTAAAGAAAATATCCAATCATCCATGCACCTTAGATAATTATAATCATTGCACATATGTTTTTACACTAAACCTGTATGAAACAAATCTATTCGTTCATAAAAAACTAAGAAAATTGAAATTAATGAGATTTTCACTACTGAACAAATGGGAAAGGAGCTCGCAATATACCTCACGGAATTGCCAATTTGTGTTTGATTGATTACAATTTCAAAAATTCATAACTTTTTTATTTCTTATCGGATTTTTTCTCAAACTTTCACTTATCTGTTTTTCTCATTTTTCTCATTTTCTCAAATCAACCTAAAAACAGGGTGGACTTTCCCTATATCGCTATAATTATGAGACAAATGTGAACCAGGCGTTACGCTGTCAGCTTGTTACTTGAGGTATAAAAACTTTGCTCCTCAATAGACCAGTTCCTGAATGCATTTGATTTTTTTGAACACTTATACCCCATGACCTGACTGAAAAGAAATTTCATTCACATGTCACAAAATTGTATTTCAACAGTCTTTATATGCAGGTCGTATGCATTAAATAATTCTTGCTATGTTCGGTAAGAATCTGGCAAGCTTGAGGGTTTTTCGAGAAGCATGTATAAAATATGAAAACATTCGGGTACTGGTATTCTGTCTTGACTTCCCAGGACTTAAAAATGTAAATCCCCTTTTAGCTACCAGGGCATCGTTTCTGTGATAAAAATCGACGACATCCTATTTCGCGTGTATTTACATGTAGATGAACAGGCGTTAAAATAGGATATCGGCGAACTTTGTATTTATGACGGTTTCGTGAAACGTTGTCCAGGTACACTTTCTTTCTTTCTTTCTTTCCCAAACGACAATGACACTGCTGTCACGGTGATTGATTTATAGCCTACACGGTTCGTTTGCACGTTACGGTTGCATGTAATGTCCACATGCTTTTACTTTTTTTAACTGAATATCAGAAATATTAAAACATTGTTTGACCTCACCGGAAACGTTTCATTACCATAAGGTCGATGATGTTATAGATGGGATCTTCGCTCGACTGTCGTCACCCCATTACATCCAGTTGGATGATAATCCCAACTTTCAATGCGCCAAAACTTCACAGACCAAGCCACTGGAAACGTGCGGCAGGCTATTTCCAAATCGGGTTTTGAGGATTACAAGCTGGGTGATGGGACTCTCCGCCCTCGTAGGCAATGGAATTGTTCTGTTCGTACGGCTGCAAGAGAATAGCCTTCGAACATCAAAAGTTCAGAACATCATGATTGGGAGCTTGGTAATGGCCGATGTTCTGATGGGGGTGTATATGATCATCATTACTACTGCTGACATCTACTATGGTGATGGGTACTACCTCACCGCTCCTCAATGGCATGATTCCTATATTTGTCGTTTTGCTGGTTTCCTTGGGTTTCTCTCGAGCGAGGCATCGGTCTTTACACTGACCCTAATCACTGTGGATAGGTTCACTTGTATCATGTTTCCATTCAGCAAGTTTAGAATCCGAGAGGTCGCTTCAAAGGTTCTTGTTAGTTTGCACTGGATTTACCATGATGCTTAGTGTAGGTCTTTTGGTAATTACATCCTTCAGACCGGATGTTTATGGATTGTCCGATGTGTGTCTTGGTCTTCCTCTTCATGTCGAGACGGAGAGCACAGGACGGCTGGACATCAGTGGAGCATTCTTCTTTGAGTATCAGGTTAACTACGTGATTACTGGCAGCAGCTCTAGACCTCCATGGCTGTTTTCCATCATTGTCTTCATTGGTGTCAATTTGGCGTCCTTCCTTTTCATTTTGGTTTGCTACGTCATGATCTTTATCAAGACAAGTCGGTCATCGGCCAGAGTCAGAAACAGCAAGTCCAATAAGCAAGAAACCAAATTAGCAGTTCGTATGGCAATGATAATTTCTACCGACCTCGCCTGTTGGATGCCTGTGATCATCATGGGTATCCTTTCTCAAACCGGTATGGTCACCCTTCCCCCTTCCCTCTATGCATGGACAGTTATCCTGATCGTCCCTATAAACTCATCACTCAACCCCTTCCTCTACACATTTATCAGCTACCTTGATGTCAAGAAGAGCAACAAGAAGAAGTACAGCAAGAAGACGGCTAAGCCAAACCTACAAAATCCTCAGGGGAAGTCCCGAGGGAACAAGTCCTCTTACGAGATTAATATGGTCAGCATGAACACAAAGCCAGCTATTTATTAACATCAGTGTTTAAGGCCTAATATTTTGAAGTTTATTCGTTTCCAACTATTAGAGAACCGTTCAATCGAACGTGTAATGAAGACATATACCAATCTTTCACCTAAAACATATAGCATTTCTTATTATTCGCTTTCGGCTCTATACAAATGGCGGAAAATTGACTCTCTTGTTTTGAAAAAAAAATGGAAAATATAATAATTATTATCGAGGTCAAGATACTACATATAGCGTATAGTTAATTATAGTCTTGTGACAAATTATACAGCAGAATATCTAAATATTTTTCATATCAAAGGATGAATAAAAACCAGCTGTAGGAGACCGATTGGAATTATCTAGACTGAGCATTGCCTAAAAAGAATTTAGTTTAATGACATTGGATTATGTCGATTTATAACTATAGGGGGTAACACTTAATAAGATAAGAGCAACCATGAGACCTCAAAATTAAATTAGGTGTCCTGATTAGATTGATATATAACAATAAAATTGTTGCACTTCATATATGAAATTGGATATTGATACTGATTGATTGATTTATTACCACAAACAACATTTAATTACAATACATTTTTTTTTACATACAATGATATTTATATTAAGGAGAATAGCCGAGAAAGTGTAGATTCGTAGTTGACGTCATAGCAATGGTTTAAATATAAATGAAGAAAGGCATTGGTTGGTAAAAGGGGCCAGATAATAGCACATGTGCTAGTCGAGCCTGACCCACAACAACAACAAAAAAAAGTATTTTGGTAAAGTTCAATTAATACCCAAATTAAAAATAATAATAGTTAACAATAAAGTCAAAAGGGGCCTGAGCTTTCGATCCTAGCAGAATCTTCATCAGAGGCAAAAATACAAACATAAAAAGCAAGACAAGCATATATATATAAACTACAGACACAAAACAGTATACAGGTAACAGGAACTGTAAGGGAAGGGCTGGGGACACAAAACAATGGAAACAAAAGGGGAGTGTGGGGAGTCAAAAACAAGGAGTCAAGTGGATGTGGAGGGGGATAAAAGCAAACACAAAGGCGTGGAGATGCAAGGACAGTAATGAGCCCCAAGCTCAAGTGTGGGTAACCTGTGGTAGGAAAGGATAAATGGGGAGGCAACATCAAACAGGATAAGGAACAATGCAAAGACAAGGGGTAAGAGAAAGGAATAAGTACTGTACAAGTCCAGTACAGTGGTAGGGCAGAAAATAAAGAGGGAGTCGTGCTGTCAGACACCATGTGCATAATATATGGCATATAGAGTAAACAATGACAGAAGTACAAAAAGTAGAAAGTAATCATGTTAAATACATTTCTTGTACATATAATTATAGACTATTAACATAAACATTTTCATTTATGATTTACTCAGCAAGTGTTCTAGACATGGTTAATTTGATTTTAAAAGGTAATCTATTCCAAAATTCACTACCAATGAAAGCCAATGAAAATTGACCTTGCGTCGTTCTGAATTTTGGTAGACGCAACTGTCCACTTTCCTTTTGCCTTGTGGAGTACCTATGCTGTATAGTGTCACAGTAATTTACTAAAGTATGAGGCAAGTTGTTATTATACAAATAAAACATGAAAGTAGAAATAGACAAGTCATGCAAATCATATACATTAAGGATTCGCAAACTTTGGAACAAAGGAGTCGTATGAGTTCTCCATTCACTGAATGTTATAGCACGGACCGCCATTTTCTGTGAATACAATATGCTTCTTAGGCAAGTCTTATAAGTGATTCCCCAAACTTCTATTCCGTAGGTAATGTGTGGTTGTATAAAGGCTTTATATAGCAGTTTTAAAGTGCACCTGGGTACAAAATGTCGCAACCTAAATATCACTCCAACTTTCTTTCTTATGCACTGATTTACAAAACGAATGTGATTATTCCAAGACAGATGTTTATCAATGTTGATTCCAACAAAAGTGGCAACATCAACTTCTTTGATTTCCTCAACAGCTATTTTCAATTTACCATTCATACCTATTTTTTCCTCCTGCTACTTATTAGCATGAAATTAGTTTTCATTGAGTTTATTGTAAGTTTATTGGCTATGCACCAGTTTCGTATCTTCTGTATGTTGTCATTCACTTCATCTGCATCAATTTCGACCTGGTCAGCTGGAAAAGTATGGAAAAGGTTAGAATCGTTGGCAAACAACCGAAAATTGAAATTCTCAGTTACTGAAGGCAAATTATTTATGCAGATCAAAAATAAAGTTGGCTCTAGTACTGATCGTTGTGGAACACCACATTTTATCTCTTTCTTTTTGGATAATGTTTGTCCACATTGAACAAAATGAAATCTGTTACTAAGATTTTTTTAACAATTCAAGTGGTAAACCTCGAATGCCGTAATTGGAGAGTTTACCTAAAAGTATATCATGATTAATGGTGTCGAAAGCTTTCTTAAATTCAATGAAAACACCAAGGGTAACTTTCCCCTCATCTATAGACTTCAAAGTTGCATTTATCAAATTGATTAATGACAATTTGGTACTATATTTCTTCCAAAAACCGTACTGATGGTAATAGAAAGCGTCATTTGTTTCTAAAAACTGTATTAATCTGATATTTATTAATTTTTCAAATATTTTACCTAAGACAGGTAGAACCGATATGGGTCTATAGTTACCTCGATCCTCTCTCGAGCCTTTTTTATGTAGGGGATTAACCTTTGCAATTTTCATTTCATCCGGAACCTTGCAAATGAAGAAATTAAATTCACGTTCTTCTCACGGTAGATGCATTACGTGTATCGGGAATAAAACAACAAGTACAGTCAGAAATAAAGAGGTAAACCGCATGGCAAAACATGGCAAAGCTTAGCGTGCCAATCAATGACGAGAAGCAATTTTTCTTCTTTTGAGTAGGGAGTGGGTACACCCATGCAGACAGCACTCACTGATGTGTATAGCTTATACGATACAAAGCTATGAGGCGCATGGTTTTCTGGAGACGGTCTACCTTGTCTTCTTTGAAAGTCCATCTCTAAATACAATTTGTGAACTTTGCGCCGTAGTAGTAGCATACTACATGTAGTTAATATGTATGTAGCATTATCATGAGGACGTATAAAGAAAACAAACAAAAGGAAATAGCTTTACAGATCACCTTTTTTTAACTTCTACATTGGCATACATTAACTCAAATATGATTTCTTTTATAGGTAATACTAAACCTCTCCAAAAAAAAAGTTTTGAAACTCAAGTAGGATTGCTTATATATTTCTCGTCATTGCATAATCATCGCTATGTTTAGTGTCATTGGAAAGTATGTTTATTCTTCTTTAAAGTGATACCATATTTGTTATGATTTGTCCGTCGTGGATTATGCAGTACATCAATATAAGGGGCAAGGTCAATACTGAAAAGTTTCGAAATGCAGTGTTCTTGTTGGGCGGTCCATTCTGCATTCTTTGCCGAGAGGGCGATGAAGTTTGCTTAGTAGTTTCTTTTGTGTTTTTTGACGTCCCCTCCTTGGTCTGTCTCTTACATCACCAGTTTCTCAGCACTTTGTTTTCATCTTGGATATGGTGCCGGGACTCGCTACACAATGCGCTCAACCTCAACAAACATGGTATCCTTTTAAAGAGGGATAAACACACTTTCTAACTGTCCTAGACAAAGCGATAATTATGCCACAATAAAAGAGATATAATCGGTGAAACATTAGTTTCCAAACTTCTTTCGAAGGGTTTATATGGTATAGAAGTTTTCCCTTGAATTTATTTCTCGAAAGTTTTCGCCATCGTGTTATGTAAAGCGTCCTTATTTTTTTTTCTGAACATGAATCATACAGACACTGAGAATGAAAGGTCATATACTACACCGTATACTGTATGCATATTTTATATGTCTGTGTTTGTTTCAATCTATATCTTTTAACACATACATTAAAGTCAGATTTCTACACAGTTCAATGCAATACAATTACTTCTTGTTTTCGTATGTTCAATCTAGAGTCAAAATTATGCGAAGTTAAAGTGATCAATTATATCTGGATGAATGTACATAGTGGCATACAATTCATAAGAGTGATGAGAGTGTTAAGACAATTTCAACCTATTCTGCAGGCAAGGACGCTATTTTTTACACTTAGAAGCAATTATATAAAGACTTGAGCCGATCGCAATTTTGCTAGTCTGTCACTGTCTTAAATAAGAGGTGCAGCTATGGGGTGTAGTAGAAAAACTTCCATAGGTTATGCTGACAACGGCTTGTGCCTACAATATAGTTTCACCCCTATAATCATGGTAATGCGACAACCTTATTTTCCGACGTTCATATGTTCGGCAAAAAGTGTCAATGGTATCTAACTAGAGAAGGTTCGGAGGGCCTTGAATCTTCCTTTCCTCAGGACCCATTTTCCCTTTAGGTTTATTTATAACACTTTCCTTGTCCCTTTTCTTTTTATTGTTCTTTTTTTTTGGGGGGGGGGGGGGGGGAATTCCCCCTTTTTCCTCGCCTCCTGTAGTTGGGATAATGCCAAGGCCTGCAGGAAGAGATTATCAGTACATGAAGGTTGGAACATAAGAACATCGGAAGGTGAAGTTACAGGTCCCTGGTGAAACCATTAGCGTTGGGATAAAGTGCAGATAGTGAGTATGTGCGTGATCAGACGATGTCATTTTGAGACAGTGGCGTAGTTATGAGAGGGTTGGATTCCTGACGTATTCATAGGCCTGTTGTACACTATGCTATATCAATTACGCCATTCAAGGACATTCAGGCATATAAATGCTAAGGAAAAGTTCAGGCGCAATATCCGCCTGCAGATGCAACCCCTTGCTCCAGGATGGGATGCCCTAGCGCAAGGTTTCGATTTTTTTTTTTTACAAATATTCACTTTCGATGGAGAAGTGGCCTTAAAATCTACACAAACCAATTAGTAGGCCTATACACATAACATTTGCGCGATAACTCGGGCGCGGACCGTGGACCGTTTGTTCATGTGCCAGGATTTCTAATGCACGGAACAATCAGTCGCCGTAACTGACGGCAGTGGAATAACGTCTCGTGTGCAACGGGCTAATTTTTGATGAGCATGGGTTGTCAGACAATCGAAATAACGCCTCCTGTGTGTAGGCGTAAAGGAAGTCCTGTCGGAAATATTGAAGGATCTATGTACTAACGAATCTAAATAAACAAGTCCAAGTTTAGATCGTTTGAATACTTGTGTCTGAATACTTTTAATCAGTGGAATAGTCGGGGGAGGGGGTTAATATCACTGGGTAGGCAGTCAATATTAAGGCAAATGTAATAATAATAATAATAATAATAATAATAATAATAGCTGTTTCTTATATAGCGCCCTTACCAGTTACAAAGCGTTCACATCATTATTACCCCGGTCACAAGATTCAGTTGCGATTCTGCACATTTCAGTGCAATTCTCCACTCTTGGGAGCATTCCAGCCAGTCGCCTGTTTCAACACATGCTAATCCCACCACAATGACGTGCGCGTGCTACCGGGTACCCATTTAAAACCTGGGTGGAGAGGGGCAATGTAGATAAAATGCCTTACTCAAGGGCATAAGTGCCGTGCCGGGGTTCTAACCCACGACTTTTGTATTCCCAGTCAAGTGATGTACAGACAAACGGGGTTTGTTTTAAGGTAGTTGCTCGCAATTCCCTGCATAAAGTGAGCTCTAGGGGGGGGGGGGGGGGGGGGGGGGGGGGGGGGAGGGGGGGGGGGAGGGGGAGGGGGATGGGGAGGGTGATGTGAACATCCATCATATAGGGCAAAAAGTCATTGAATATCTGTTATGTTGGGAAATTCTTTCCACGTAACCCAACCCCTCTTAACTTTGATCATGTTAACAATACTGTGTTCATCGTTTTGATACTTGTCGCCCACACAAAGCTGCTTTCCTGTCGTATTGTGAATATTATCTTAGCCTGTCATCCGCACATTAGATTGTGATACCTCGGAGAGACAACATGGGTAAACTAACGAGAAGAAAGACAATGGGATTTGTCGTCTTGTTAATCCTCCTTTCACGATCGACTTTGGGACAATGTACGTATTTCTTCGCTAATTTGATAAATCTTATTATATTTTTTATTATCATTTATTCATTTCAAACAAAAGTAAAGAAACAATTTACAAAATTTGAGACATGAACAAAGTATTATTGCTCTTTGGTTCGTAGATGATTGCTGTAATACTCTCGGTCTACTTCTTTTTACTTTTCTTCTTCGTCTTCTCCTTTTGTTATTTCTTTTTCTTTTTTCTTTTTCTTTTTCTTTTTCTTCTTCTTCTACTTCTTCTTCTTTTTCCTCTCTTATTATTGTTTCTTCTTCTTCTACCTCTTTTTCGTCTTCTCCTCCTTCTTCTTCTTCTTCTTCTTCTTCTTCTTCTTATTCTTATTCTTCTACTACTATTCCTTGTGTTGAACATGTGCTTGTACAGGTGCAGGCACCATAATACATCTATGTGAGATTGCGCGTGAAAAAGCATTTTATTTTTAATACGTTTTCATTTTTTACTGCTTACGTAAAGGCTAAGGATCAGCTTGTACCGAAAGTCTTGAGATAACGGATTTTGTATTCATTGTTTAATTCATTTATTTTAGCTTGTCAAGATATGGAGCTTGACCTCTGTAGCACATTAGATAGTCAAGGTGCATGTTTGTGTGGATTCCTCGGATCGGGCGTTTCTTCTGTTTGTCAGCCATTTCTCTCAACCTGCCCTCGATCATGTGGTCGATGTGACCGACGGTCTCCTGGTATGAGTGATTTTGTATTCATTTAAAAATTATTTTCTTTTGAACTTTTACTATAAATTAGTAGATTCACAATACAGAATGTTAAATAAACCACATTTGTCACTGAAAAAATCCTTGTAGAATTTTCACAATTGTTAAACTGTACCAGACTTACGGGTTGACCGGTTGCCAACACCACATGTACCCCATTGCCTGGATATTTCAGGCGTAACTTTTCTAATAAATATTACCAAATTCATGGTGAACCAATGTGATTATACACGGAAAATAATTTACGCAGAGCAATTTTAACCAGGCGTTTCTTGTGTGTACGATTCTGCATTAATACAATTATGACCTGACAGAAGAAAATAGTAGACAGACATTTGTCTTTTAACCCTTATTGTGTCATTGCTGCTGTTTGCCTACACACAAATCTAACAGAATTGTACTTGTGGCATACAAGGAGTTAGGAGCAGATATGAAAATTGTTCATATCTGTAAAGTTTCTCATAACTTGTGCTCCCTCTGAATGATCATTATTATTTACGTATATTGTATTCCATAGTTCATGTGAGAAAAAAAAACACCTAAAGTGGCATGAAAACGCTTCCCCGGGGAAGCGCATTTTAAGAAAAATAACGGACAGGGTAGTATTCGCATTCTTCATCAGTGACCAGGATGCGAAGTTGATGTTAAACTTTAAAATCCGTTTCTAAAGTAGACATACACACACGATTACGTCTGCTCCTGGTCGCACGGATTTCAGAAGTAACCTGTTGGAGATGAAAATGCATATACGATATATATATTTGCAGATGGCAATGCACATACGATGGGGAAAAATTGGGAATTGTATGGAAACAACTTGAAATATCTGCAATATTTAATTGTATTCCATCGTAAAGAATAATAATTATTTATTTTTTACTTTTAAAATATCTGCCAGCTTGTAGAGATACAAGCCTTAACTACTGTAGCACATTAGCTAGTCAAGGAGCCTGTATGTGTGAAACATTTGGAGAGGCCTTTTCTACTATGTGTCGGTCATTTCGCGCATCCTGTCCACGGTCATGCAATAGATGCGGTAAGTCTTTTACTGAAATGGGCATTTAAGCGGACAAAGGTATATTTAAAAAATAATAAAAATTAGAACAATAATCTTTTTAGATTCATATGAAAATTAATTAAGCGGGCATCCCTCTGTTTTCTAAGACACTTTTTTTCCATTGCAAATGTTAATATAATCAAATGACTTAATATGTAGACGAAAATATAATTACATGTTGTTTAAACATCTTTTTATTTAAATATCCATTAATGTGTAGGCCTATAGATATTGAGAATCAAGAACAATTGTCATTTGAGATTAAGTTAAAAATATTACTGAATTTTGGTACTACTTGGCCGTTACACATACAATCTAACAAAACAAGGTGAAAATATAGTAAACATGTTTTAAAACAAAAATCAAAATCTTTCTTGTTAACTACCTTAAAATCAAACTTTATTTCTATATAGGGTGTTTATTTATTTTTTATTTATTTTTATTTATTTATTTTCCACACATGGACTTGATCACCCTCTTCAGCCAGGTGCTGTTCTTCTAAGGGCCCCATTGGAAATTTGACACAATTCGGATGTTTACCCTATAGTAGGTGTCAATCACCCAAAGTGAACTCAGTTTTATGACCAAGAAACCCCAAGTAATATGGTGTATTTTCCACCGATCGCCCCATATGGTAAAGACATTATCTCACATTTCCCTCACCCGAAGACTCTCTTAGAGACCGGGGGGGGGGGGGGGGTCATAAAGCTGTTCCCTTATTATTGGCCCCTTATTATTTATCATATACATATGATACATGACTTTTATAAATCCTCAGATGTGTTATCATTTATTCTATTTGCAGACGATTCAAACTTATTTTATTCTCATTCTAACCCCAATACCCTTCTTTCAACAATAAACAAAGAACTTAAATGCATAGAAGAATGGGTATTATTATTATTATTCAATGGTTTATTATGTGTTATGTACACAATAGCAGATACATTTTGCAGCCTCGTGGCTGAATTGCATGTTCTGTTACAATCGCACGAGTACATGTATAAATACAAATCTAAAACAGTTAATACAGTAATGGTAGGAACGGTAGTAACAAAATGATAGCTAGGCAGGGAGGGAGAGGGAAAGAGAAAGAGAGAGAGAGAGAGAGAAGATTAACAGAGTGTGTATAAAATACAAATGCATAGTTGCATATTTACATATTCATGTAATAAATGTACAAAGCATGCACAATTGTTGACATCAGTATTGAGAAATATGTGGATTCAGTGATAGGTAGAGATGAACATAAGCTTCACTACATATTATATACTTTTATGTTTTGTCTGGATATTAAATTAAATTAGAGTAGAGAAGTTTGGTAGTTGTGTGGAACGTCTGACATCCCTGCTACTCAGGCATAGAGAGTGACATTGGAGAGGTCTCTGCCCACCCTACTAACAGACTCGTACTATAGTAATACATAGTTTAATATAATAATAAGAGCATGCTACAGTTTGCTCAAACCTCAAAATAAACAGAACAGAGCAGTCACATTCCAGAAGAAGACATGAAAGAAGCGTTTAGAAGGTGGTATGAAATAAAACATGAATGACAAGAATTTATTTTTTTGTAAGGTTTAAATGTAAGGAATAATATTCAGTCAGAGCGCAAATTGCAACTGCACAATTTAGTTTGTATAGTCATTCAATGAGTTATGAAGTAATTACCAAAAAAAAATTATGCTTCATTCATAAGGTCAACTAGGAATGGAATAGGGCTTTTCTTATATCTGTTAGTTCTACATTTAACACCTGCATATGCGATGACTCTCCTGAGAGACCCTGAGTATCGGTGTTCCAATTTGGCAGGTAGCCAGTCCTGGAAATGAGGAGAGGTAGTGATTGACTTCGCAAACTTTTTACATAAGTCACGTCTTCTTTCCGCCAAAGGTTTGAGTTTAGTCGTTTTCAAGGCACTATCATAAGTAAGGCCTATATAATCTTTACCAAGTATGATTTTTACTGCTCGTTTTTGGATCATCTCTAATTTGGCAGTCTGTTGAGCAGTAAGGCCAGGGTGCCAGACTGGGCATGCGTACTCTACCAATGGTCTTACATAACCAGTATAGACTCTCAATAGGTCATTCAGTGGGAGGTTAAATCGTTTAAGAGATCTTAGCATGTACAATCTCTTGTTTGCCCCAGACACCATGCTATGGACATGGTCGTCCCATTTAAGGTTAGACTGTAATAAAATGCCTAGGACTTTCACTGACTGTACCTCGAGGAGAGGTTGGTCACCGAGTCGTATGGTGGAAGCGGGAAGTGGTGCTCTTCCAAAATGCACTCGCATCACATGGCATTTACTTGCATTCAGAAGCATGTTGTTGTTATGACACCAACTAATAAGGTCATCTAAGGTAAAAGCAAACAAGTTATCACTTAACATACTAAAGACAAATTTTATGCTGTTTATTAACACCCTGCAAAACTTACCTGGAAATATTTTTTAGGACGACGCACCGATGGCTAGGGTATCATCAACAACATTTCTAGGGCTTACGATCAACGACAAACTAAACTGGAACATGCACATACAAAATATATCTTACTGATAAAATTACTATCTTACAAAAGAAAATCATAAGGATAATGCATAATGCTCCTGTTCGTTCACATAGCGATCCTTTATTTTACGAATATAAAATTCTAAAATTTCCAGAATTTTTTTTCTTCAAACAGGACAATTCATGTAAAAATTGAATAAAAACGAACTGCCACACGCTTTCATTAACATGTTCACAAGAAACAATTCCATACATACATACCCAACCGTTTCCACCTTCCCCGCACCCGCACTCTCGTTGCACCCAAAACCGTCTCTTTCTACGGCCCGAAATACTGGAACTCACTTAGCAGCGATATAATCAACTCCCATAGTCTAAACTGTTTCAAAAGCATGTTGAAGAAACATCTTCAACTGTATGCAATGAATTCAAACTGAGCGAGCAGGATCTAGCTCTCTCTTTCTTTCGCTCTCTCTCTCTCTTTTTCTCTCTCTTTCTTTTTCTCTCTTTCTCCATCTCCCTCTCCATCTCCCTCTTTCTTCTCTGTTTTACTCCCTTTTCCCCTCTTCTTTTCCCTGCCTTCTCTATTCCTTGTTCTCACACACTGACACCCGCATTATCTTTCATTTTCCTCTTTCCTCTTTCCTCCACCCTCCTTCTTTTTATTCTTTTTGTTTCCATACCGTCTTCCACTTCCATTTTACATTCACACTTGGTATTTCTTGTGGGTTGAGGCAATAGTCCTACTACCTCAACTTACTTATCAATTCTCTTATCAATAATTCGCTTCTCGTAATGATGCCTTATGAATTTAATATTATTGAACGACCCACTTGTGAAGTTAAGTTTCTGGACATGTAATATACAAGCTTTGCTTTTAAACATGTCCCAACTGTTTTCAACACCACTTAATAGGTCAGTATTTGTGCATCATATTTTTTATACTTATTGATATGTGATATTGTGCCATATCTATGGGAAAACTATATCTATCTATGGAAAAACATCATTGTTACATTTTGTTATAATTGTATTCATATTATGTTATGCACTACAGTATTATGTTAATATGATTGAAAACAGCAATAAAATCTGAACTATGACAAGCCAAATGGGATGCTCAATCATCTTTAACTGCATCAACTAAAGTTGAACTGTGCAGATGTAGATTTACATTCTTATTATAACAAACATGTTTGATGAAAAGCATATATTTTGCCATAATTTAATTGAGGTTACTGGAAATAGAGTCACACTTTGTTAAAACATCAATAAGAACTCTGGGAATCCTATATGGCACTTCACATTCAAGTCGTTAGTAAAGTCACGCGTAACTCTCTTTACTTGTCACTCTTTACGAACAACTTTATGAAACACCCCCAAGTGGTATTTCTTGGCTTGACAGCGGGTTTGCTGTGTGCCAGACCTCTACACCCACTAATATTTCCATTGCATTCCTCCAAGTCTGGTGTCAGCGAATTATGACCTTCTGCGCATGGAAACTGCCTACCACATGCCTCTATAAAATGTAGTTTTTTGGTATGCTTACGTATACCGTTGAAACGTTAAGATGATTCAATACGAAATATTTTAAGTGACGTTTCCTGTTTTATCATTACTATAATGTTTATGTATTGTGTTGCATTTTGTATAGCAAAACACTTTACGACGACGAAAGTTTTGATCATGAACCGAAGACTTTATATCTGTATTTTATCTTTACTTGTAATATATATGTCTTATTTGAGTTATTATTCTATTGCATTTTTATATATTTAACAGAAAAAAGCAAGATAACATCTTACGAGCATTTCATCCATATGCATATTTTATTGAAAAGAGAATGCAGTTTGCGAGCTATTCTATAATAGAACGTAAATACATGTACATATTTAAAATGCAGTTATATAAGTCCTATATGCACGACGAATGATCATGTTACTTGAACAACCTCATCAAATGACGGAAATGAGGTATTTGGAGTTTTGACAGGGTTGTTGAAATTCTCTCATATTTCCTCAAATATGTGTATATATTGGCAGGGATCCGAGAGCAAAATGAGTCATCTTTTTTTATTTAAAAGCTTAAAAGGGAAGGTCAATTTCTTACAAACCAAACATGCCTAAGTGCGAGCAGCATGGCATGAGTATTTGGTGGCGTATCCAGTCCTTAGTCTCAGAAAGGGCAGAACACCTAAGCCTATAGGTTGGTCCATAAAATCAAGCAAGGAAACCACTTTTGGGGTGGGAACAGAAAGCGTACTAGAAGCTACCACAAATTTGACATTTTGTTCAATCGTTATCTTGTTGTTTTGGTTAGTTTTTGCCTAGAAATTAAATTGAGAGCCTTTATTGCTGAAGGTAAATTCCATATACATTACAGATTTACTGACAAAAATATAATGACATTTGCACTTCATTTGAACATAATTATAATATTGTGATGACGAGGCTAAATCTAGGTTTAAAAGGAATACAGTTTTACAGATGTCGATAAATTTTCTAACAACTTCTTCGCTTCAACGGATTTTTCGGAATTATTTCATTCTAAGTTATAATGGGTTATAAATGATTTCCTTGTATCATTTTGAGGATGTAGTTCCTTGTAGTATTCACGCGTTCGATGTGTATGCATTACTTACAATGTTACTATTGAATATCATAATGATATAACACTTAATTGTTTCATTTTTTTGTATATTGCTATAAATTTGCATGACAAAACACTTACAATGATGATAATAATAATGAATCTTCCTTATATAGCGCATTTCACGGAAATTCCATATGTGCTTAAGTTTAGTTTCAAGTTTCAAGTTTATTTATTTATTTGCCTTTCTTCTAACGATATGTAGCAATAACAACAGTAACGCTTAGACGCTACAAGTAGAACAGACTAATATATGAGTACATGTACATGTGTAATAATAAGAAAGGGGAAGAATATTTTAAGAAAGACACACGAGGAGACTTTAATCAAGCATAGCATGTAAGATGAGGTCACTCGGGAATAAAGAAAAGTATATTGGAAGAAGAAAGTTAACGACAAATACACAATAGTAAATGGAAATAAGATAATAAAAAAAAAAGGGAAAAAGAGATAGGTAAGGATAAATTAAAAACATGCCTGGTACATGGAGCTATGATAATAAAAATCAAATAATTGCTTTTAAAGAATCAAATGATTACTTACAAATCAGTTACAGTTGCAAAGGAAATAATATATATATAATCACATTTAGCTTAATAAATCATTATTTCGTAAGTTTATTTCAACTGAATAGGTTTATGCAATCTTCTTTCTTTTACGTTTCATTTATTTGTAAGGTCATGCAGCTGTCACAAATCGTTTTATGCCTCCATCTCCTCCAACGACGACGACTTCTACAACATCACTATGAAAGGGTCAACATTGCCTTGAAATGGGCACAACCTTTTTAGTCATTGACGCTTCTATACAGCTAACAGCGTTTTTTCCGTTGAAGTGTTTTCGTTGATTTGCAATCGTAGGTTGTCACATGACAATCTCAGGTTTCTTGCCCTAGTGGCAAGCAACCTTGAGCAATGCACGTACTTTGCATATTAAAATCAAATAAGTTGTTCATCTTGAGCAATGCAACCTGTGATCCAACGAAGGGCGGTATCATTTTATCGCAGGTTTTAATTCACAAGATTAAGAACACCGCTAGGGTTGGGTGCATCGCGCAGATTTTGCATTAGTTGTCTTGGGCTGTTTAATATGCCTACACTGTGATCATTTAGATTTATGTAATTAACGCAAAAAGCTCAAAGTTGCTTTTTCTAAAAAGCTGATATCGTTCGGAGATAACATGGAATCACAAATTTAAAAAAAAAACAACAACAAAATTCAACAGATTTTTTTTTTCCCCGAGGTTCATGAAATGTCAAGTCGACTATAGGTGGTATAAGCAAATGGAATTGTTAAATTTGAACAAGCATAATATTAAATTTACATTTGATCTAAAATATTGGTATTTTATTTAATTTGGAAAGTTGTCAGCGGGGGTGGGGGTTACCCCCTTGTCCCTGCTTTAAGTGGGATAGTTTATTTTAACTTCAAACTACAAGTACCGAAAATAATGTTATGTACACAATAAGAAATAAATCGTCCAACACTAGAACGAAAGCAGATATCTGAACAAAATATCAGATTGCCCCTTATACCAAATACTTTGTCCATAATCAGGTCTGGTGGTGGTTTGGTGTGTAAAGCAGGTTATTAGGATTTATCTTGCAATCTCTTTAGAAAGTAATCAGCAAACTTTTCAAAGTCTACTCTTTGTCAATAAGCCGAGAATTAACCTTTTATAATGGTTTTTTGGTGGGAACAGAAAGAGTACTAGAAGCTTCCCAAAAATGTGAAATTTTTATTTAATTGTTTGTTTGTTGCTTTTGTTTGCTTTTTTGTTTGCATATAAAACTAAACAGAGAACCTTTTTGGCTGAAGTTAAATTATATATACATTACAGATTTACTAACAAAACAAGATGATACTTTTACTGAAATTCATTTGAACATATCTATAATCTTATGATGACGAGTCTAAATCTACCCAACACGTAAATACAACAGCTTTGAAAGGAACACAGTAGTACAGTAGTAATTTTCTAACCATTTTTTCGCTTCTACATTTTTCTTATTTTATTTTTTTTCATCATTTTGAATATCTAGGGCATGTAGTATTTAATCATTATATCTGTATGCATTACCCCCAATTTTACAACTGAATATTATAAACACTTAATTATTTTTTTTAATGTATATTATTATAAATGTGTATAAACAAAACACTTACGAATACGATAGGTGATGTTTGAACTTTGTTCTTCCCTTTTACGTTTCTTTTATTTGTATTGTCGTGTAGCAGTCATAAATCCTGTTGTGACAACAGAATCACCAATGACCTCAAGTAAGTTATATTGTACTTTTCTTTTTGTTTTTCTGCATTTTTCATGATATACTCTTCATTTGAAAATGAAAAAAGTTTGTTTTTGTTTTCAAAGAAACTCTTTCCTATGAATCTCATTGTAAAACGAATGAAAGGGTCAACACATTGCCTTCTTGAAACAGAATGGGCACATCCTTGTCAGTCACTGAGGCTCCTTTTCAGCCAACAGCAAACTTAGAAGAAAAAAAAAATATCTTTGGTTTTTTTTTCCATAAATTGTCAAGTGGACTATAGGTGGGCTGCAACGAAACAAATTGAATTTTAAAGTCTGAATAAGTATCATATTGTGATTACACTTGATCATGTTGATATAAGATAAAGTTGTACTACTTGGTGCAGGTGGAGAGATACGTCTTGTCGGTGGTGCTTCATCATCTGAAGGTCGTGTTGAGATATCCTCCAACGGGCGATGGGGAACAATCTGTGATGATGAATGGGATTTGAACGATGCCAACGTGGTCTGTCGATCGCTTGGTTTTCCTGGTGCTACTGAGGCTGTTTTGAGGGCTGGATTTGGTGAAGGCACTGTGGCCATTGTCCTTGATGACGTCAGGTGTTCTGGAAGCGAGTCTAGTATTCTGGAATGCCCGAATGCTGGCCTTGGAGTTCACAATTGTGGTCATGTAGAAGATGCTGGAGTCCGTTGCGAAGAAATGCTTCAAGGTTTGTCATATCAAATTGTTTAAGAAAGCATACTCAGTTATTTCTAATTGGGGTTTAATGGCATTTAACAAAGTGGCTTCTTTATACGGATTGTGTGAGAAAAATTTCCATTATGCTTAAATTATTTTTGTCAGTATCATAAAATACTTCATTAAATTTCTAACGGAAAAAAACGCACTATGCAAAACATTTACCGTGCTTTCACTATCACTTACTCAAAAGCACTTTATAATCCACTGGAGAGTAACCTTAATTGTCAGGTAAATGACACGTCGTGTCACAAAAATGTACCAATAAAATGGCGATGGGGAACTATGTGTGATGATGAATGGGGTTTGAACGATGCCAACGTGGTTTGTCGATCGCTTGGTTTTCCTGGTGCTACTTTGGCTGTTTCAAGAGCTGGATTTGGAGAAGGCATTGGACCCATTGTCCTTGATGATGTCGCATGCACTGGAAGTGAGACTAGTATCATGGAATGCCCGCATGGTGGACTTGGAGGACACAACTGTCTCCATAATGAAGACGCTGGTGTTCGCTGTGAAATACGCCAAGGTTTGTATTTTTCACCCCATCACCTTTCTTTTTTCTCATTCTTAAATATTGTTTGTTTGAACCAAAGAGACTTTGTACATCTAGACGATAAGGTAAACAACATCGCTCATATTTAACTGATTTACCACATCGGCTAATTAATATCTAGAACAATGCGATTATTCAACAGTAATGATCCTTTAATGATCAACACTTTCTCAATTAGCAAGTGTGTTTTGCCCCCATTTGATTACTGGGTATTTCATTCAGTTTGGAGAACGAGAAGATTAATGCAGAGAACTATATGATATAGATATATGTCATGTGGATGTGCGTATTTGTGGGATGAACATGTCCCAGCGTAGATCATAATATTTTCTTACGCTGACTTCTCAGCATTGGAGAGTAATTACAAGTGTTTGCTCTTGTAGTAGAAATGAGACTGGTCACGTTTAAGTGCTTTTATAAAACGGGTTCAAGAATTTAGCCATCCTGATTGGTCAAATAACACCACGTGACCGTGCAAAAAAAAAGCACTAACCAGCCAATCCGCAGGTCCCCAAAAAGCGCGCTATTTTATTTCCAGTTCTGCCTGACTATGAATACATAATGAGCAAGAACAGCCAGGAGCATCTTATTTGCAAACTATTGAATAGACTACTTATCATTCACCAATTGCCATTAGTTATGCATCAAATAAAAGAAGAGGGATCAGAGATTTGTGACATGCTTTTGTTGTTTTCAAAATAAAAGACGAAATTGGTAAAAAATGGTGTTCCTTTTATGACAAAAAATGGAAATGAAATGAAATATAAATCTGGCCAAAACTACCATAGTTTTATTGTGAGCCAGGGCAAATTTGACATGAGCCTAAAGGGCATTTTCTGTACTATCCAAAGATTGAAATAACATTAATGTGCACTTCATGACAGGGTCAGGATCCAGCAATATGTAACCAATGTACACACTTTGTCTTCAAAAAAGTCAATTCCAGCATTCCGATAGGTTACCACCACGCGAGATGTTTTCTCACAGAATGGCAACAGCTATGCGAATGTTTGCGCAAGGATGAAGCAACAGGTTGCGCATTGTTTCATTCAACGCGCACTTGGTTACAGATGGCGTGCTTGCCAATCACAGGGCTAAGATTCTATGGTCTTGACCATGGTCTTGACAACGGATGATCTGCGGCTGAATATTGCTGGATCCTGACTCTGTCATAAATCTATGGATGTTTTGAATGTAACGATGAAAAAGATGAGATTCCAGCGCTTCCATACATATGTGTCTTGATGGCGGCTCATATACTTTTTATTATGTCTTTTAACAACTTGAAATCTTGTGAAAAAAGGCTTTTGTATGACTATTTCATCAGTTATTTTAAACAACTTATTTCTAAAATTCTGACTAAAACAAAATATCCCTGTGTTGGTAAATTATTCATTTATTTTTGCAGAAAGTCTAATGAGCATAGCATTTATATTTATTTAAGAACATAACTTTAAACATGACCATGCGATACAACCGACTGGGTGCAGGGAGAGAGTCCAATTCGGGCACTGGAAATAAAACGCGCGATTTTTGCTCATTTGCATACGACCTGCGGTCTGACTGTAACGCACGGCAAAAAGGCTCTAAAGCAGCACGGCTGACCTGCGCGTGCGCGTAACTCTGGTGGGTGAAAACTTAAAAAGCAATGAAATCGCGTAGCTTAATTGTCATTTTAGCGCAGGGATTACATGCGCCCACTGAAACGCGCATGACTTTTGTTGGCTGCGCTTACGTGATGTCATCCAGGAAAGCAAATGGCAGCCTCCATGAATGTGCGACACTTGGCGTTTCTATGAGGTTCGTAACCATTTTTATAGACTTCATAATCATATTGCCGACGCGTTTTATAAAACTATTAATACATGGTTGTAAGTTCGTGCGTTAGTTCGATCCGGCAACAAGCACGTTGTTATCGTGGTGTCCAACACACTCGGCTTGCGCCTCGTGCTTGTAGTACACGACGATAAAAACCGTTTTGTTGCCAGATCGCACCAACGCACTTCCAACCATGTTTTAATAATATCCTAATCGATGCATTATTTACAAGACATTTTCCGTGAGAAATATACCAATAATAAAATCAAGACGCATTTTAAGTTTTTCCTTAATACAATGTTTATTTGATTATGCTAATGCGGCATGGTACTGCAGTCTAGGCAAGGTGGATCAAAACAAGTTACAAATAATTCAAAATAAGATTGTAAGATTTATCAATCACTTACCACCAAGAACACACATTGGGAAGAGTGAACTTGAAACAGCTGGTCTTCTTCATGTAAACCTTAGATCACAACAACTTTTAATTCACCATGTACATAAGATTTTTTACTCTAATGCAGATCACTATATTTCAAATAATTTTACTCGCTCTTCAAGTGTTCATGGGCATGACACTAGAAATAGTCAATTTAATTTCGTAGTGCCTAAGCGGAAAGGTAAAATTGGAAATTCCTTTTATTTTAACGGTATTCTTTTCTGGAATTCCCTCCCAAATCATGTTAAGTCAGTTAAGAATTTTTTACATTTTAAAAGGGTGTTGAAGCATCATCTGAAAAATGTGTATACTCCATAACTACATTTTTCCTCTCCTTTTTGTAGCTCAGATGGTTTTTTCCTATTTTATATGACTTATGTAACCAACGTTTATTATCGATAGTTTCATTATGATTTTCTGTATATAGTTTTTTCCGTTGAGTAAGTCTTGTTTTCACGTTTATGTAATCTTCGCCTACTTTATAAAAAATGTTATCATGTTTTATTTTGCTACTTTAGTATATTCTTATTACCTGTCGTACGTGTACGATAGTCTTGTAGCCGTACTAATGTGTTTTCTTAGTGTATTTTTTAATCAGTTGTTTAGGTATAAGGACCCCATTGGAAATAAGCCATTTCGGCTTTCATGGGCTATCCTGTCATGGTACCTGGTTATGTTTGTATTGCAATATACCTGACGAATAAATCAAATCAAATCAAATCAAAAATATAGCGCTAAATGTTTCGCAGTACTATTTCGTTTCCATTGCTTATTAGAACCTTTATATTGCATTGCATATATGAATTATATTCATGATGAGGAGGATGATGGTATAATGATGTAGTTTTTAGGCCATTTATGTTCACAGTAGTACGATGTAAGTTATGTTATAATGGATTTTAAAGGATAGCACTTCCTCTTTCTGTTCATTTGAACATATTTATGTATATTGTATCTTACTTTATATCATTTCTGACGGATTTTTTTAAAAACAAAACATACCTATAATATATGCACTTGTTTTTCTTGTTTTCCAGCCGGCATCGATCGTGATGTGACTTCTTCTGCTCCAACAACTACGCCATCAATGACCTCAAGTATGTTGACTCATTGGTTGACTATTCAGTGCTTCTTTATATCTCTTATGTTTTGAAAGAAAATATGCAAGGCTTAATATAGCTTTCTTTAATTTGGCTCACAAAAATACTTAGGCCTATATAAATATATTATATATATATATATATACATCATTTCTTGATACTACAACATTTCAATATGGCACGAAAAAGAGACATGATAACGAAGCTTTTCGACCTGCACTCATCAGTCCAAATGCGATTCAGCGATTGGTCTCCACTTGCTGAACAATCCAGCTTGCGCATACCGACGATCAATTCTCAATTATGTCCCGGGCCAGAAGCGCAGCGCAGCGCATTTACGCTTTCTGGAAGCCGCCTACATTCAATTCCACGAACCCCTTCTGTGCAGACAAAAGGAGTTCGTCCAAGCTTTGCGATTGTTCTGAAATTACAACGTCTGGGTTTGCGTCCGGGTTCATCGAGTATAATATAGTTGATTTCAAGTAATTTGTTATATACCTGCGCGATAACCTGATGAGTGCAGGTCGAAAAGCTTCGTTATCATGTCTCTTTTTCGTGCCATATATATATATATATATATAACCCCCCCCCCCCCCCCCCCTGGAGTCTTTCTGAAATTTACAGCATTTACCATTTGTATAATTTTAGTTTGTCACATTGTTTTATGCCTTTTTAATGTCTGTGGACGAACTCGAACCGCTTCATAGTCATGGCTTCTCTTTGAGCGGTGACAAAATCGGATGTTGCGATGAGGGTTTGCGTGAACTAACTCCTTGATAAAGAGTTCTTATTTTCTTTATATTCATGTTGTGAAGCTGATGCAGCCGACGTTAGAACCGGCGGACACTCTCCTACAACTACAACAGTATCATCAGTCGCCTCAAGTATGTGTAAAGAACGTTATTATCATATGCACCTAAAATGATTTGCCACACGGTCGGCCCCTCTGTTTTTGCCAGCATGGGAAAAATAAAGTTCTGCCCCCCCCCCCCCCAGCTCTCTCGAAATTATGCATTGGCGATTAAGGCATTTAAGATGTAATGCATCATTTCTAGATTATTATATTATCATTTAGACGGGGATGGGGTGAGGGGATCAACACACTAATCACATAGTCACATACTCAGGAGCGGATATATATATAACCCCCCCCCCCCCCCAAAAAAAAAAGTTCTGCAATTCAACATTGAGCCTGGATATCTTTTTAACAGCTTTTTAATCATTCTTGATTTTTAGATCATTGGAAAGTTCATTCATCTTTTTCACATCCATGCCCCATTTGTAATGGTTATGTCATCCTTGAATGCACAGCACCCCTGAATAGAGGGTAAAGTCAAAAGTGAAAAGTTGCAAATTGAATGGCTATCTTGGCTATTGTCTATTGCTTTTGCTGCAATGTCGGGTGTGTGTGAATGATGTTGAATGGGTAACAGCATTTGGAGGAGGCAGTGTTATGGTGTGGGGTGGCATATCTGCTAAGGGAAAGACACAGCTTATCATCGTTGATGGAAACCTGACAGCAGAGAGATACCGAGACAACATTCTTCGGCCAGAGGTCTGTGAAGACCATTTTGACGGCGAAGACGAGGAGCAAAGTCATATGCCACTGGACCATTTCTTCGCCCAGAAAATCCCTCATTCATCTCCTTAGCTTAGATAACAAGCTTATTGAAGAATGTGATCAGATTTTACTTGAAGATTAACCAGGAATTTATGTTAATGTCGTACTTGCTATCTATATCTCGAACGTAAGAACGTAAGCAATGCAGCTTGCTGCATTAGCTTTCCGCGCGTGCCTTAAAGTACACGCGTTAATAATGGGAAGCACGTAGGAACGATGACAAACAGTAGTGCCAATTATAATTTTATTAATTCGATCAATTGTAAAAAAAAATTTGCTAAAGCACTTTATTTTTTTCAGCAGATAATATTCAAAAATACAAAAAAATGAAAAATTAATAACATTTTCTTTTTGTCATGCATAATTGTCTCACAAATAGCATTTTTATAGGCTCTGTGAAAGCGATCTGTGTATTGCTCCATATCGGCATTACCGTGATTAGCCGTGGTTTTTGCAGTAGTGCTACAGTGACGTAACGGATTTTTGCGGCTCGTACTAGTAGATATTGTAATATTTATTTTTTTTAAATCGAGATCTATGATTTTATCGACCTGAGCGATGAGTTTTTTGGTCAATCTGACTAGTTTTATAAGATTAAAAATTGTAAAAGTGCTAAAATTTGTCAGTGGTGTCTTCTTTTAAGTCTGATTGATATAAATTCTACAGCCGTGGTAATATAGTTGAATACTTGCTACAGATGGAGAGATACGTCTTGTGGGTGGTCCTTCATCTTCTGAAGGTCGTGTTGAAATATCATACAACGGGCGATGGGGAACTATCTGTGATGATGAATGGGATTTGAACGATGCCAACGTGGTTGTTTTTCACCCCATCACCTTTCTTTTTTCTCATTCTTCTCATTCTTAAACATTTTTTGTTTTGAACCAAAGAGGCTGTGTACATCTAGACTATAAGGTAAACAACATCGCTAATATTTAACTCATTTACCACATGGGCTGATTAATATCTAGAACAATGCGATTATTCAATAGTAATGATCCTTCAATGATCAACATTTTCTCAATTAACAAATTTTTTGCCCCCATTTGATTATCGGGTATTTTATTCAAACATGTGTTACTCTTTGAAGAACGAGAAGATTAATGCAGTATAGATATATCTTATGTGGATGTGAGTATTTGTGGGATGAACAAGTACCAGCATAGATCCAATATTCAAATCAGGGCCTAGTTGCATAAAACTTAACATTAACGGTAACTTTGCTATTAACATCACTCAACAGCCATTCAAAATCAAGTTTTCCATGGGAGTTACCATTGATTGTAAAGTTACCGTTAATGGTAGGTTTAATGCAACGGGGCCTTGAAGTACAAGTAACACCCAACTTCCACATATGGTCACCTTCAGTTGTGCCGAAAAAGCTTTCACAAATGCATAGCTCCACTAATCTTATTTTATCTTTATCTCTGACAGCATGTCAAGATACAAACCTTAATTACTGTAGCACGTTAGCTGGTCAAGGTGCATGTATATGTGAAGCATTCGGAGATGCCATTTCTTCCATGTGTCAGCCATTTCTCGCATCCTGCCCACGAACATGTGATAGATGTGAGCAACAATTTTCTGGTAAGTCTTTCATTTCAATTTGGTAGTCAAGATAACATTGAAAAAAAAAACCTAGTCGCGCTTAAATCTTATAACTTTTAACACTTTTTTAAACTGATTTGAAAAGATTCCTATGACAAGTATGGTTTTGGCTATTAGTTTAAACTGATTTTCTACTATAATGAGTGTTAATGTAGATATATGAAAATCAAATACAAAGCGGGAGTGTGCATGACATTAACAATAATATACAGAATATGCAAACAATTTGTTCTGAAACTGCCATAGGCCTATGAACTTTCGGATAAACGAACATTTGGAATATTTCATGTTCGGAATCATAAACCAATTTTAAGTTTCGGCATATCGAACCCTATTTAATTTCTGGAATTTACGAACCTAATTTATTTTCCTATTTATGAACTTTCGGATAAACTAAATTCAGCCTTCGGAATAAAGAAACCGTGGAATTATGAACCTTAAGTGTAATGCAGCAATTGTTCGAATTATAAATCCGTTTACATTCTCAGAATTATGAACCTCCTGTTATGGGAATGATGTGTTTCCGAACAGCGAGTGCTCCTCGCTTCAATTTATTATTTGTCATCATTATTATTGCTATTAATAATTATATGCCAAACATTCTGAGGCTGAAATACCATCGTACATGTCCATAATATGGAAAATCATATAGTAACAGATACGGCTTGTGGCATATCACTTTATTTCACATATTATCTCATTAGAGTGAGACTTCAATTGCTTTAATGCTATCATAATGTTGTTAAATATTGTTTTCCGCCTTTTGATATAAGCCTATATAAGGGAATATAAAAATCATGATGGATAATGAGAACGTAAAAATTTTTGTATATATTCACCAGTGATTTTTTGGTAATATATGTTTTTCTATGAAATCAATACAGTGTAACAATAGATAACAAAATTCCCCAACCATGGCTTTAAGAAATAAAGATAAGAACAGAAGAATAGTACAGAAATACCCCTCCGGAAATTGTTTTCAAATAATATCTTACTATGTAAAGGACCGTCTATTTGGAACAAACTACCTCCAAAAATTAAGTAGTGTGCTACATTGAATAGCTTTAAGCACAGTTTAAAACAACCCTTAAAGGGGAAAATTTTAATTTAATTACATCTTAGTTTCGCCTTTTTAGTATTTGATGTGACTGTCAATGCATTATCCATTTGTCTTTATACAATAGTTTTGTATTATGGATAACCCATCTAAAAGTTTTTCATTACTTCTTAATGATCCAACTACTTCATAGTTTCCTATGGTGTGTTTTTAAATGTTATTGTCTTTACTTTTTCTACGAGATTTTTGTTGTATTCTTTAACTTTGCATGTTTTTTTTAATGAAAGTGGTGAATAAATTAAATTCCATTCAAATTCAGTTTAATTATTTGCAGAAGGACAGTTGTTCTAGAGCCGAGTTGCCCAGGGACAGTTGTCAGGGGGTTATTGTGTTGCTTTCTTTGGGGGTACTTATCGAGGGGTAGTATTCGGGTAATTTTGCTTGGCGTATTTTGGAGAGGTAATTTGTTCGGAAGTGATTATCCATTGGTTTGGGGGAAGTTTTCCATGCATTTTATTTTGTATTGTATCGCATTTAATAATTAATCATGGTAAAAAAAACTGCATTTTGCTAGAAGCTGCTTTTCAGTAAGGCCGTGAACAAAGGTTAACTCTCCTAGATCATAGAACAAAAACAGAATATGCCCAATTCAATGTACTGATTACGTTCCTAAACACCAAATAATGATTAACTGGTTTATAATTATTAGTAAATGCATTTTCTTTACCCTTAACCTGTCATATCTACTAGCCTGTCAAGATGAAAGGCTTAGCTACTGTACCACATTAGCTAGTCAAGGTGCATGTATGTGTGAGGCATTTGGACCCAGCATTGCTCCTCTTTGTCAGCCGTTTCTCTCAAACTGCCCACGAACATGTAATCGATGTGAGCAACAATCTTCTGAGATAGGTAAGTTTTTAATTCACATTTATTATTTATGGAGTCTTTCTGAAATTTACAGCATTTACCATTTGTATAATTTTAGTTTGTCACATTGTTTTATGCCTTTTTAATGTCTGTGGACGAACTCGAACCGCTTCATAGTCATGGCTTCTCTTTGAGCGGTGACAAAATCGGATGTTGCGATGAGGGTTTGCGTGAACTAACTCCTTGATAAAGAGTTTTTATTTTCTTTATATTCATGTTGTGAAGCTGATGCAGCCGACGTTAGAACCGGCGGACACTCTCCTACAACTACAACAGTACCATCAGTCGCCTCAAGTATGTGTAAAAGAACGTTATTATCATATGCACCTAAAATGATTTGCCACACGGTCGGCCCCTCTGTTTTTGCCAGCATGGGAAAAATAAAGTTCTGCCCCCCCCCCCCCCCCCAGCTCTCTCGAAATTATGCATTGGCGATTAAGGCATTTAAGATGTAATGCATCATTTCTAGATTATTATATTATCATTTAGACGGGGATGGGGTGAGGGGATCAACACACTAATCACATAGTCACATACTCAGAAGCGGATTGGCCATGGGGAGTTTGTGGCCTTTTTTCCCCCCAAGGGCAGGTCCATGTTTTGGTTGAAAATGGCCGGTCATACAAAAAGGGTCGGTTGTTCCAAAATTCCAAACTCGGCTTTTAGTCCACACACAAACACACATATACATAGTTTGATGGCCCCTTGTGTCCCCGTCCCCCCTCCCCCCCCCCCCCCCCCCCCTCCCGGTCTACTCCTATTTTTGTTTCCACAATTCATACAATTCCAGCAATTCTTATTTATTTATTGATTAAAATGGAAACATTGTTCCAGCGTGACCCCGTTAATAGTGGATACCTTTATGCTGATTCCATACAGATGTCAGACTAGTGAACGGACTATCTCCAAGCGAAGGTAATGTGGAGGTGTTCCGTTCAGGAATGTGGGGTCCAATCTGTGACAGTGGCTGGGATATTACTGATGGACATATCGCCTGTCAGAGCCTTGGTTTCCATTATGCTCTCGGGATAACGACACAGAATGAATTCTTCTCCACTAACTCACCAATGCAGCTTACCAATGTCCAGTGCACCGGGAATGAATCGAACATACTACAGTGTGCGAGCGACGACTTGAGAACAAACCCATGTAGAATGAGTAGATTGAGTAAAAATGCAGGAGTAAGATGCTCATGTGAGTTATATAGAAGATTAATGCCCCGTCTTCAAACAGTCAAGTACATTAAAACTTAATATTAATTACAACTCCATTCTAAAGATATAGGTGTTTGTAAGTTTGAAGTGGAGATTCAGGATCAGTCGGGATAATCAAAATTTTAGTTTGGAATATATGTACAAATCTTCCACAGCCTTGTAAATTGTGGAAGTTTATTTTTGTTACTTGACATGCTGAATGAGTTTATTTTATTTGCTTGTATATGTAACGTTTAATGAATAAAATTATAATTCCTTTATTTGTACAAGCACCTTACATTACTAATAACTCTATAAAGCATAATATAATAATAATAATAATAATAATAATAATAATAATAATAATAATAATAATAATATGTCGTTTACCCAGGGTAGCCTCATCAGTATTATAGACTGTTCTCCCTGAGGGCCCTGCAATTTATCAATATACTTATTCAAGCCAGATATCAGATAAGGGGACTTATTTTATTTTCTTAGTCTACGAGAAGTGCCCGACCATGCCGACTGTACCAAATAAGTGGATTTTGACATGCTAGAGGTGGGGCCAAAACGACCGTCCCAAACCCCTGAGGAAAAACAAAAGACGGAAAAATGTTACCAAATACGTTCGACCCTCCTTTTTGAGACACATGAGGGCCGTTGGAAATCCCGCCGGTAAACGATATCCTTGACGTTATTTGAAAGTATAATACAGAATCAGTTGCTGTTTATTATTTTAATTTACCTGCAGAAATATCTCTCTCTCTCTCTCTTACCTTTTAGATTGTGCAGATATACACGAGCAATGTGACTACTGGGCCCAAAATGGGGCTTGTGAGTCAGACCCGGTAGAAATTCTTTTTCTCTGCCCCAGGGCTTGTAACACGTGCTCTGAACGCAAACCATCCGGTGAGCAAAAAAAAAAGAATTGTTTAAAACAATTAAAATAATTTGTATACATAATGTTCACTGTAAAACAAATTTGCAACTTTTTCACGTTGAATTTTCTGGCAGTCAGGATGCCGGGAATGCCCGTTTTTTTCCGCAATACATGTAAAAAATAGCAGGTTCCCGTTTTAGGGTTGAACAGAAGAAACTTTAATTTTTAACAGGAAAATCTATGTAAATTAAAACGGAACCATGGAAAACGATTTGTAATTTGAGGGTAACTTGTTAAATATGAGAAAATGTTTTTTATGATTTGATTTGATTTTATTTTATTTTATTCGTCAGGTATACTGCAATACAAACATAACCAGGTACTATGACAGGATAGCCCATGAAAGCCGAAATGGCTTATTTCCAATGGGGTCCTTAACAGTTGTTTATGTCGAGCGATTGTAAATATATGCTGATTCTCGGTAAACCAACAAACTTGATGTTGTTTTACAGGAAAAGGACTGTAAACTTACAAAAACCTGTAATTTCAATGATTTTTTTACTGTGTAATTTCCTTGTTCGATTAATATTTTGTAAGTTTATTTCCCCTCCTATTACCCTCATTTACATACAAATTAATGTGTATAAATATTATTCGATTATTATTTATACGGCTATTTACTGTTTTATTTAAAAATTCTTAAAATACGTTTCGGAGGGTTTTCATTTTAACGCCCGAAAGATTTTTTATAAAGATTTTCACCCCTTTCCGTTAAACTTCTACAATTTCTTTTTAATGCGCAACCCTTTGCATAGACCTCAAATGTATGTTCGAAAGTAATAATGAACATGTCGTCGAGTGGTTTGATAACTTGATTGGAGATGCAAAGATCTTGGGTTGGAGCCCTGGCACGGCATCTAAGTCCTTTTTCCAAGATATTAATCAAAATTTGTCTTTTAATCCCCCTTGAGAATTTCAGTCTGGCAGGATGACGTAAGCCATTGTGATCGTAATAACGGTGGCTATGGATTCGGAATACTCCCTGTGGAGAGGGGAGCTGGTGCACACATAGTATGCGTGAAAGACTCCATTGACTGCAGAAGTAATAACGTCTATCAAGTGTTCGCGCGGATTTCGTATCAATCGATCTATCAATCCCGATTATTCCTATCTGTTCTTTAACCCAGAATAATTATATTTTATCAATAAACGAACCTATGGTTATCTCTTTAGATATGAGTCCCTCACCACGAGATTCGTGCGTCATGGGACATTGCTACACGAACTCACTAAATGGTAAGATAGTCATTAAATTAAACATGAGTTTTGAGCTCCTTCTTTTCTCCTCATTAAGTGTGATTTCCAATGTTCTTCCTTGCAATGTTTTTAATCAGTAATAAATTAACAATGGAATTACTAAGATGAATATGTTATCATAATAGTTAGAAACAGCCTGACTAGTGTAAGTAGCGAATAAATCTGTCTTTGATTTGTTTACAGAAAATATAATTAAGTAGTTTTTGTCTTATATCAGATAGACACAAACTGAAAAGGGTTAAATAATATATAATGGTCATTTAATAGTTCCTTCATGTTCATGAATCCGTATAGAAATCAATTCTTTTAAATGCTTCCATATGAAATCCTTTTGTATATAACAATAAGACCGTAGTGCTGTATGTTGGTTCAAGATGTCTTTTCTTTGCCCAGTCTGCATCTACAAGTAATCAGGTTTTGTCTTGGTCTATTATTTATGCTATATAGTGTGCAAGTATAATAATAATATAATTATAGGTAGTTTTTTATATAGCGCATTTCATAACCGAAGGTTATATCAATGCGCTTTACAAAGGAGATATAATAAATAGAGTGATGTTTTAACGCACTTACGCAATTAGCTCTCATATGACATTTCAAACTCGTAAGATCTTAATTCCCTTTGATCCATGAGACATTGCATTATTAGATTCAAAACTATTAGTATATGCAGGATTGTATGTTATAGAAGCATGTGATAGTTGCATGGATATAATTCATAGGGAAAATATTTTCCAAGAGGAGATATAATGATGTCCTTTTAACATCCAAGACTCGTTTTAATAAATTTATCTTCCAGAAACAAGATGTATTCCAGCGGTTGAGCTGTGCATTTCGTTGGATTGGTTTGGAGGTAAGGCTTTTCAAACATTGGACGATCTGGGGTCAGTTGCACAAAGAGTTGCGTTTAAACGCAACTCTTAATACCGAACGCAAGTCTTTAATGCGCTCTTCTGATTGAGAGAAAAATAAAGTTGCGTTTGATTTTCCTGAGTTGCGTTCAAACGCAAGTTTTATGCAACCGGCCCCTGGACTTTATTATAATAATGTACATATACATGTATAATGAACCGACGGATGGTAAACCACTTCCTAATTAATACATGATACAAATGACCCTGAAATGACCCCCCCCCCACCCCCCCCCCCCCCCCCCCGCCCATCTGTCCGCGCATGCGCATCTGTGTCAGTTCATAATTCCCAACATTCGTTGCATTTACTACGAATGTACGTTATTCCGGGTTGGTTTATCCGAATAACTTATCTACATTTCCTACAAGAATACTAGATTTAGTACCAACGAGTGTTCATTGTTTTTAATTTTTTTTTTCAGATCTCCGAAGGTTTTTAAAATCGGATTCATTATTTCGAGTGCTCGTAATTCAGAAAGAAATGAGGTAGGTTTTGTCAAATATTTGGAATTACGAAGCTTCGGAATTATGAGTCGTCCTTCTTTTTCGGAATTACGGACCCGATTTCATTTTCGGAACTACGAACCCTTATTCATTTTCGCAACTATGAACCTTCGAAAAAAACCCGGCATGTAACCGCTGTGACTTACCGGATATCAATAAACAGGAGGAGGTTGGGACTCTTTATACCATTATATATATATATATACACCACTAACTGGATTGCATTTTGTGTCTCATTTCATTTTTCTTCACAGAAATTCTCTGTATCCCAACACCCAACCTCCCAAGGGAATCATTTTTGAAATGCATGTAAGTCCAATAGTCCATCACACTTAAATTATATATATATATATATATATACTCAAATTAGCTTTAGTCCATAGGTTACGTGTTGAGATGAAAAACATCCGAATATGAGCGTAAAACATCCCTTCTTTGTACATGCCATCATCATTGTAAGGTATCATCCTTTACTAAGTTGATCACCCAGATAATGAATGGCTTATAAATTTGCCATTTATCGAAATGAACTTCATTGGTAATGTATGCCATCACATAGTCAGTTTTTTTTTTATTTTCTCAGGGGCGGACAGGTAACGAACTCCAGTTTCCGGTTTGGGGACTTTGGGGACCCTCTAATGAAACACGCCCTCAAACCACAAATCGACCAGCCCTAAACCGAGAATATCGAGCTGCCCGTTAGAAACAACAAACTCTCCAGACTCCCATGGCCACTCTGCCGCTGGGTTTTCTATTTTTTTTTTTTAAATTTTTTATTCAAGGAGTTTCGCTGAGCGAAGATCAACTGACATGAGAGGGTTTGCTATTGTAGACGAGATAGCCCGTAAAGCGAGGATTCTGAAAACATAGAAGATATGTCACAGTGGACCAGAAATCGAAGGGATTCTGGAAAAATTTCGAATGATAAACACTTCTTTGTCGTAGGATGACGCTGTTTAACGACGACCAAAATACATGGAAGGCAGAGATCAGTCACATTCATGTA